>CM061750.1:22269279-22611779 GCA_030979885.1 Lolium multiflorum | reverse complement strand
ATGGAAAAAATCGCGGAAAACAGTAGGTAGAGTAGAGGAAGTAGATAGAAAGATGGTAGAAGAGGGTAGGAAGGGGGAAGGGATAAGATAGTTATTTAGACAAGATACTCGTAAATAGCTTAAGTTAAGAAATAAAAAAGAATAAAAAACGGATACATAACATAAAAAAAGAATAAATAAGACGAGATTCGCCCTCCTCCTACATATTTAATTTCTTCTCCTATACAAAAACTAACAAGACCCACTCCATTGGTAATTCCATCAATGATACCCTTATCGAAAAACTCCGTTAGTTCGGTTAATCTTCTTATACCGAGAGTAAAGACCCTAGTATAAAAAATATCCATATAACCGCGATTATATGACCAACTGTATATCTTTTTTTTTACTTGATCTAAAAAGAAAAAGTATTTTTTCGGACTTTCCTTGTAAAAGGAATTTATTAAATCCAAATTCTGAAAAAAAGAATAAGGGGATCCATATAAGATATATGCTATGAATAAACCAAAGATAGCTAGACTTACAGAAGAAATAGCATTAGTAAGAAATTCATATGAATTTATAGAAGAATTAGAACTTTCTTGAGTCAAGTTTATTGAGGGAGTTAACCACTTTGATAATAGGGTTAACTCCGCTATTCCATTATTCATTGCTCCATTATCAAAAGAGATTCCTATAAATCCAATGAATAAAGTAAAAAGCAGTAATATCAGAAGAGGAAATAACATAGTATTTCCCATTTCATGCGGATAAGCAAAAGTGTTTTTAGCCCCAAAGGACGTACTAAAGTATCCTATTCTATTTCTTGTATTACCTTTCATTTTGGGTCTATTTTGTGAAAAAAAGCAACTCCATTCTTTGTTGTTGATAAAATGAAATCCCTATTAACTCTTTTGGGTATCTTTTTTCCCCATAAGGATATTGAATACAAGTAACCCTCTTTAGTGGTACTGTAATTTTGAAAATGAACACGCAAATACCCATCAAATGTAAGTAAATATATCCGAAACATATAAAAGGCAGTTAATCCTGCAGTAAAGGAGGCTATTATTCCAAAAAAGGGCGAATACAACCAACTATTACTAAGAATCTCATCTTTGGACCAAAAGCAAGCAAGAGGTGGAATACCACAAAGAGAAAGTGTACCCCATAAAAAAGTTGTTCTTGTAATTGGAATGTATTTTCTTAAACCGCCCATAAGAACCATATTCTGACTTTTTTCTGGTGAATATCCAACAAGAGGTTCCATTGAATGAATAATGGATCCAGATCCCAAGAACAATAAAGCTTTTGAATAAGCATGAGTGATCAAATGAAATAAAGCAGCTTGATAAGAACCTATACCTAGAGCTAACATCATATAACCCAATTGAGACATTGTAGAATAGGCTAAGCTTCTTTTAATATCTCTTTGAGCAATAGCTAAAGTAGCTCCTAAGAAAAGTGTTATTGTACCTACTAAAGAAATTAAAGTCATTATCAAAGGTAGAGATATGAAAAGAGGAAAAAGCCGAGCTAGAAGAAAAATCCCGGCAGCAACCATAGTTGCTGCGTGTATAAGAGCCGAAATGGGAGTGGGTCCTTCCATAGCATCTGGTAACCATACGTGAAGAGGGAATTGTGCAGATTTCGCAACTGCACCAAGGAATAATAAAAAAGCACACAAAGTAGTAAGTAAAGAGTTAATTCCATTATTAGGAATCCAGTTATTAGCTATTTTGAACAAATCCCTAAACTCTAAACTACCTGTTATCCAAAAAAACCTAAAATTCCTAATAATAAACCAAAATCTCCTACACGATTAGTTACAAAAGCTTTTTGACAAGCACTCGCGGCGATCGGTCGTGTAAACCAAAAGCCTATCAATAAATAGGAACACATTCCCACGAGTTCCCAAAAAAAATAAATTTGTATCAAATTGGAGCTAGTAACCAATCCCAACATAGAAGTAGTGAAAAAACTTATATAAACAAAAAATCTCAAATATCCTTCATCGTGAGACATATAACCATCACTATAAATAAGAACCAGGATTCCTACAGTAGTAATTAGTATTAACATAATAGAAGTAAGTGGGTCAATCAAGTATCCAAATTCTAAGGAAAAATCATTATTGACGGTCCAAGACCATAGGTACTGATAGATAGAACTTCCATTTATTTGTTGAATAGACAATTGAATGGAGAATACCATAGCTATACTTAAGAATAAAACACTAGGAAAAGCCCATATGCGACGAAGATTTCTTGTTGCTGTCGGAATAAAAAAAAGGCCAAACCCCATTGACATAATAACTGGAAGTGGGAGAAGAGGGATTACCCATGCATATTGATATGTATGTTCCATAAGAAAAGAAATTTCTCTTTTTCGAGAAAGCTTTCGATAAAGTGAATTGGGAGTTTCTCCTTGATTGTCAAAAAGCCATGGGCTTTGGTGATTTCTGGTGCAATAGGGTCAAGCAAATCCTTCATAATGGTACTGTCTCGGTGAAGATAAATAATGTGATGGGTCCTTATTTTCAAAGTGCAAAAGGGGTTCGGCAAGGCGATCCTCTCTCCCCCTTCCTTTTTAATTCTGCGGTTCAATGCTTAACAAAAATGGTTTTGGAGGCCCAAGCTAATGGCTTGTTGATTGGTTTAGCTCCTGACTTGATTGATAAAGGGGTGGCAATAATGCAATACGCTGATGATACTGTCATTTGTATTTCACATGATTTGGAGAAAGCTTTAAATCTTAAGCTCCTCCTTTACATCTTTGAACTTATGTCGGGCTTGAAAATAAATTTCCAAAAAAGTGAATTGTTCCTCATTGGAGGGGATAATACCATTGCTGATCATTACTCTTCTATGTTTGGTTGTCAAATTGGTACTTTGCCTATGAAATATTTAGGGGTTCCTGTTTCCTTCCGCAATCTTAAAAATTCTGATCTCGCTTTTATCGATAAAAAATTTGTCAAGAAGCTGGATGCTTGGAAAAGCGCCTCCTCATCTGGGGGCAGATTGGTGCTGGTGAATGCTTGCCTTTCAAATCTCCCTTCTTATATCATGTCGCTCTTCCTTTTGAACAAAACGTTCATTGAAAAGCTTGATAAGCATAGAAGACGTTTCCTATGGCATGGTAAAAAAGGGAAAAAAGGCTACTATATGGTAAAGTGGTCTAGAGTTTGCCGCTCTAAAAACAAAGGTGGCCTTGGGGTCAAAGACCTCCGTAAACAAAACATTAGCCTTCTTTGCAAGTGGTGGTGGAAACTTGAAACGCAAGATGGCTTGTGGCAAACCATTGTTAAAGCGAAATATTTGAGAAGGAAAACGATAACGAATGTAACTCCTAAATTTAACGACTCTCCATGTTGGAAGGCGTTAATAAAAGTAAAAGATACCTATCTGGCAGGGAGGAAAATTTCCTTAGGTCAAGGCAACATTTGTAGGCTTTGGAAAGATACTTACATGGATGATGTTCCTCTTTGTGACCTTTACCCTGTTCTTTTTGATCTTTGTCAAATGCAAGACTGTACTGTCCAACAGTGTGTTGACAATAATTATGTCGTTCCTTTTCGGCGAAGGCTTCATGGAGGCTTGCTTGAAACCTGGAATCGCATTACCTCCAAGCTTGAGAATCTTCCCTTGTCTAGCATCTCTGACAGAATATCTTGGAATCTAAATAGAAACGGTATCTTCTCGACCAAATCAGTTTATAAGTTCTTGGAGTTACCTCTTGCCGGTTCTCATAATAAATGGGCTTGGAGAGCAAAAATACCTTTGAAAATAAAAATTTTCATGTGGCAACTTTGTAGGAATGCCTTGCCTACCAGAGAGAATTTAAGGAAAAGGAATTGGATGGGTTCCCCTTTATGTTCTTTTTGCAATCAGGTTGAGACTAGGGATCATCTTTTTTTTGCTTGCAACACGTCCAAAGTGGTCTGGGGGGTCTTAGGTTCGACAATGGGGGCTAGTTGTGCTCCAACTAATTTTTGGCAGACGATGGCTTGGTTTCATAGATTCAGTCCTGGTTTTGAGAGATTTTTTATGACTTTGATCGCGGCTACTTGCTGGGCCATTTGGACAGTAAGGAATAAAGTAACCTTTGATGACCATGTGTTGAGGTCTCCTAGTGAAATCACCTTCTCCTCTATTGCTTTGTTGATCTATTGGGCAGGGTTACTGAAGGCCGAGGACAAAAGCCGTCTGACGATGGGCGCCCAGAAGATGATGACAGCAGCTTCGTCCATCTATGCTTCGCGCCCCAGCTCCGCCGCTCCAGGGACTCTGCTGATGATTACTGAAGCCTGAAGCCTGATCTTGCACCTGTTGGAGTCGTGTCCTTCTTTTGGCTGTTGGTTGGTTCTGTTTCAGAGTTGTGGTGGTCGTCCTGTCATCCCTAGTCTTTGTAGCTTTTGGATCTTGTCCTTCCATGTGGAGGTTTATGTGTGTGTCGCCTGAAACTCTAGTTTGCTTGTGGTATCAGGTTTTTGCCCCATGGCGGGTATTCGATGTCGAATACTTGCAGTGGGTTTCCTGATACTGCACCAGCTCGCTTCCCCGTTCATCCTACTCCCCTTTCTTCATTGTAAAATAATGACTTTGTAAGACCTGTTATTTCCGTTATTGCAATGGAAAGGGGTGGAAGCCCGGTTGAAAAAAAAAAAAGCTTCCCCAAATTTGTTTGTTGTATTGTTTTGAAGTTCTTTTTTCTGCGAATATTTTGTTTTGAAGTTCTTATGTACCCATCTTCCAAATTTTTTGAGACTGATTTGTCTGCAGGTGGTTTACTTTGTTGTGGTCAGTTAAATACCACACATTGGCAGAATTGTAGTAAAATTACGATGTTTAGCAAAAAAAAGGTTGATTCCCAAAGAGATTACTAATACAATAGGACGACCAAAGAATAGCTCCTCACTTTGTCAGCAATACACCAACAAGACAAGATACCATTGGCGGGTGCGGATACATGCAGAGCTTTGTGGGTGCTATTTCCCCATCTAAAATTCCAGCAACAAGATAATGCTATATTTTAACCGATGATGCCACCTCTCGCTAAGCTAATTAATTTTTTTTGCCCCCTCTCAATTTTATTTCTAGGCTGTGCCCTGACTATAGGTAACCCACATCATTCTTAATCTCAACATTTAGGTCAAAGTTTGCTCCCCTTTTAGCGTTTTTGACAGGAGCTTTTCAAATCCATTGGCATCCGACCTAACCCGTGGACGGTTGTCAAACAACAACTCATAACATAAACAATGATACACCAATAATAATCAGTCGAGGTTTCGAACCCACGCAAACCACAACACCAACAAAAGAAACACACAATTACCATCAACAACCAACCATCATTCAGAATCGACCCAACCAGGAACCTAGCCACTAGAACTAGACCCAAGATCATGAACTTCCCTTTCAACTTTCCGAGACATGACACAAAATCTTCTAATCCACTTGTCCATCACCAAATAATAACCATTGGCACCCGACGTAAGCCAATGGGTGCCATCGTAGCTGGAATTCCAAAAACGGCGACAGAAACCACTGTCACCGGTCGCTTCCACGCGGGCCCTCCCGACCATAACCGCGGCGCCCTTTCGCCGCTCGCGTTTCTGCGTCCGGCCGTTGCCACCAGGGGTCAAAAATCTCAGCTTGGCACCTACCGGAAACATCGCCGCCGTCCGTTCCGGCCAGGCAGCATCCCCGCCGTCCGTTTCCCCGGCCGCTATATAAACCCTGCCATCCCCACCGCGCTGCCATTCTCCACCTCTGTCGCCGCCATTCTTCTCCTCTACTCGCTCGGGCTTCTTCTCCGGTCCGGCGAGGAAGAGAGGTGGGGAGATCTGCAAAATCGAATCTTTTGGATCACTAGCCGGAGAGATGGCGGCGGCGCTGCGCTTCGCGGCGGTCGCGCGGGAGGCCCCGGCGGCCCTCAGGCTTGTGAGGGAGAGGGACTCTGCGTGCGGGGCCGCCAGGCCGGGAGCGCAATGCTGGGCGCGCAGGGGGCTGGTGCTCCGGTGCCAGAGCGGGGCGGCCGCCACGACGACCCTGAAGAAGGGCGAGGCCCCCGCCCCCGCGGTGTCGGATGGGGGCGCGCCGCCCGCCGCGGCGGGGTTCACCGTGGTGATGAAGTTCGGCGGCTCCTCGGTGGCGTCGGCGGAGCGGATGAGGGAGGTGGCCGACCTCATCCTCAGCTTCCCCGAGGAGACGCCCGTCATCGTCCTCTCCGCGATGGGGAAGACCACCAACAACCTCCTCCTGGTACGCTACCGATTTCAACTCCGTCGTAATTTGGTAGTAGCTCCATTCCGTGCTGATTGGTGAATGTACTTGGGCCAACCGTCTGTAGGCCGGGGAGAAGGCGGTGAGCTGTGGCGCCCCCAAGGCGTCCGAGCTCGACGAGCTCAAGGCCATCAAGGAGCTTCATTTTAGGTGTGCCTTAATTCTGTAATTTTGCGGTCTCTTTTTTTGCGCTGGTTTGGATTGTGCAAATCTTGACTGTTTGTTCCTTCACCCTGCTCTGTTCAGGACGATTGATGAGCTTGGATTAGATAGCTCGCTCGTTTCAGGTATGTTACTCTTATTTTTTTAGTTGTTAGGTCCAAATCAGTACTTGTACAGTCAGTTGTTCTTTGAAAATCAACTACCCACTGACAAAGTAGGCTTGCATTTCGCCAATTGCAGATCATAAGACATCCCATTAGCTGAACTCCTTTTTGGCCTTGGCTTTAACTTAACCTACCAGACCAAGATCTTCAGATAGACTTTTTTATTTGGCTTGCGATGGATTTTCTCTTTCTGTGCTCCTTGTCTATTTCTGCCCCTTGATCATTGACGCCATCCCTCTGTACATCTTCCTATCAGTAACCTCTGGCCAGTGTTCTTGCTACTCCGGGACCGTCATCATCGAGGAACAAAGAGCTTTTGGCTCGTAGCATTTCCCACCTTACCCATTTCCGTGATATAAAGTTAAAGCTCGAAATCGTAGTTCATAAGCCACTGAAGATATATTTTAAACTTCAGTAGAATGGTGCACAGTTTTTTAGGCCCCAGTTGCCAAAAATGGGTAGGACCTTGCCTTATAATTTTAAATGACAATAGAACGATCTGTTAACACCACAACTGTGTCCACAGCCTTAGCACCTGAAAAATTATCAATGGTGCAGCACATGAATAAACCAAATTTTCCTTTTGATTTTATAGGGTGGTAACAAGCCTACAGGTCATTGTCGTCCATTCACATCGTTTTCCGCAGAGTACCTTTCTGTTGTATATACAAGAGCGACAGCTTTTGTATTATATAGACTAGTGGCTCCACCCTAGTTGGTTTAACTATCTTTTCCTCAATGGAATGACATTGTTTGATATAATACATTGACCTCACTGTACACTTGAACACATTATTTGTCTACTAGCGACGCTCAATCAGTCCTGCAGTACATGGCAGGCTTGCCCTGTGGAGCAAACATGTTCTTTTATTAACAAAAAATCATCCTCTACATAAAGCATGAAACTAGTGTAAATGCAGCTGCTATCGCATGAAAATTTCAATTCACACATACCCTTTCACTACTAATATGAAAACATAGAGCAGGTGATATGGTAAGTAGTTCAACCCTGAAAGTCCCATACTCGTTGTGTTCCCCACCATATAAAAATTCAGACATCTGGGATTTGGCATCCTGGAACCTTAGTCATGACCCATAACACTTTCATCAGCTGTGTCTTTGATTCTTTAGCATTTAACCATTGTTTTTTGTATTTTATTTCTTGGGCTAACTGAGCACTTGTCATTTGTTCGTCTTCCATGAAAGAGTCTTCTGTAGTATTATACAAACAACAAAATTTTCACTGTTTCATCAAACAGGTTTTTTGGACGAATTGGAACAACTTCTTAAGGGTGTTGCTATGATGAAAGAGCTGACTCCTAGGACACGAGATTACCTTGTTTCCTTTGGTGAATGCATGTCTACAAGAATATTTGCTGCGTATATGAATAAACTTGGGAAAAAGGCACGACAGGTACGTACTTCTAGCAATGCGATAATTTAGTAGTTTGGTAAGCTTTGTTTTGTGGAATTTGTTTGTATCTAGATTCTAGGCCCTTCTCTGGGTCTTCCGGATCAAACATTTCCAAATTTCTATAAATTTGCATATTGTTTCACAATTACTCGTTGACAAGTGAAAGATAATGAATTAGGTAGAATATTTCCAGAAGAGCTTATTTATATCTCCCTACAATAGAAAACTGACTTGGTTATACTTATAGGGCGTTGACTGCTTTGGGAGTCTTTGCTTATATATATGCTTTTGCAGCTGCTTTTAGTTGATTATTGGAACCAATTGCTTCAACTTGATTATTTACAATGATATGTCAAGTCTGGTTCCATAACTACCAAGAGGTCTCAACCATGCGACCCATGAGATGTACTTTTTGTGCTGTATCAAGCACATGCAACAATATGTTACACCCTCCGTTCCTAAATATAAGACATTTTGGGGGCTCAGTTTGAACTCCCAAAACATCTTTCATTTGGGAACAGAGGTAGTAGATATGATGATAGTTCAGAGTTTGGTTGTGTCACTTTAGCCATGCGAACTTAGGTCTCTTTTTGGTGGAAAGTAGTCAGCTTAATATATATATCCAAGTGCGAGGGAGTTGAGAAAGTAGGGAGGTTAGCATCTCATTTTAGCAGGGTTGATCGAAAGTTAAATCTGTTCCTTCTATATACCACTGCACTTAAGCCTGCCGGCATGTCTACATTCTTGACGAATATTTCGTTAGCTCATAGAATAGAAAGCCCACAACTTTGTGACCTTGGTTCAGTATGTGTAATAAATTTAGTAACTACATGTTACTAGACATTTAATACATGTTCCACAAATAACATTGATATTTCAGTCCAACAATGTCTTCACCTTTTTTTTTGCTTGTTTGCAGTATGATGCGTTTGATCTCGGCTTTATAACCACTGATGATTTTACAAATGCGGATATTCTTGAAGCAACTTATCCTGCTGTTGCAAAGAGGCTACAGGGGGATTGGGTCGATGAACCTGCTATTCCTATAGTCACTGGTTTCCTTGGGAAGGTCTGTAATGTTACATAATTCATTTGCAAGAGCATCAGAATTGTTCTGTTTGTATTTATGATGAGGCGCATACAAATTTTCAGGGATGGAAATCATGTGCAGTCACTACTTTAGGAAGGGGTGGAAGTGACTTGACCGCTACAACCATTGGCAAAGCCTTGGGTTTAAGAGAAATCCAGGTTTGTTTTCTATTTTAGCGAGATATTTTAATTACCTGTTGAAAGTCTGGTTGCCCTGGAAAACCCTCAGGTTCTAAGCTGCTAGAACCTGCTATGTATAAAGATGTCACAGCTTTTATATTAATGCATCCAAAAGTGTTGCAATTGGATTTTCTTCTTAATTTTCGGTGGCGAGATGTTGCCCAGCTGTTTAACCGAATACACTTAAATTTACGAACAATGTGTGGTGGACTTGTGATGCCTCTATGCTATACTGCAGTATTGGAGGCCATTACTCATTTTTAAAAATCTACAACAGGTTTGGAAGGATGTAGATGGTGTGTTGACGTGCGATCCAAATATTTATGCAAATGCCGTACCGGTACCCTTTTTGACTTTTGATGAGGCAGCTGAACTTGCATACTTTGGTGGACAGGTATTCTTTGTTGTTTATTTACCTTTGTTATAGAATAGTAGAAATTTGCTGGTTGCACCTTAACCCAGAAGATGTTAATATATGTGTATTCTCCCATCCCAGCTTTTCAAAATTAGCTTGTTTTGTGGTTCACTGCAATGAATTCCGTTTCCATTATATTTTTAACTGAAGTTACTTATGATACTTCCTTGGTGATTATCAATTGTTATTTTACTATTTTTTTACTGAGGTTAGTTATGTTAGGTTTTGCATCCGCAATCAATGAGACCAGCTAGGGAAGGTGGTATACCAGTTCGAGTGAAGAACTCGTATAACCGTCATGCACCTGGTACTGTGATCACTACAACAAGAGATATGCGCAAGGTTTGTTCTATGACTATCAGTATATATTGTTTTTCTTCCATGTGTAATTACTACTGGCCTCTGATTGCACTTTATTTTTCAGAGTATACTAACCAGCATTGTGTTGAAATCAAATATCACCATGCTTGATATAGTGAGTACAAGGATGCTTGGCCAGTATGGCTTTCTAGCAAAGGTACATAGCGGCGAAGTTGTGGCTCTTTGTTTCTATGCAGCTATACTTTTTTTTTTACTGTATAGCTTTTATGCAGGTCTTCTCAATATTTGAAGATTTGGGTATCTCTGTTGATTCTGTGGCTACTAGTGAAGTCAGCATATCATTGACACTAGATCCATCAAAACTGTGGAGTCGTGAATTGATCCAGCAGGTAAATATTCCATTTTCATGTTTAGATCTCTGCCAACAATACTTCTTGGCATTGTCCTACTGTTGTGAGATCTATGCTCCTTGTTCATTGTATTGTTTTGATTACGTGGCAGGAGCTAGATAATGTAGTTGAAGAGCTTGAAAAGATTGCAGTTGTTCATCTTCTACAACACAGATCAATCATCTCCCTGATAGGGAACGTACAGAGATCGTCCCTGATTCTTGAAAAGGTAATATCTACATAGCAACTGAAACCTTGTCCTGTGGTGATCGCACATTATGTCCGATGCTGTAATATGCCAGTGAATGCAAACACCAAAGTATCGAAGTTAGTTGGTGTATTGTTTTTGCTGGCTGTCAGTTGATGATTTTGCATGTTTTACACTTGCTCCTGCTTGCCAGGCGTTCAACGTTCTACGGAGAAATGGTGTCAACGTCCAGATGATCTCGCAAGGGGCGTCCAAGGTATTTCCCACTTCCTTTGGATAGATATGAGCTTTGTTTTCTGCACATGGGTAAGGAGAAATGACTACTTCCTGATTGCAAACTATTTGTAAGCAGGTGAACATCTCTTTGGTGGTCCACGATAGCGAGGCGAAGCAGTGTGTCCAAGCCCTCCACTCTGCATTCTTTGAGAACGGCTTCTTGTCAGAAGTCGAGGAGGTGGATATCGCACAGAAGAACGGTTCCCCGTTGCTGGTTAACTCGAACGGCGCCATGCACGGAAACTAGTCGACATTGCTTTTAGTTTCCTGATTAGATGGTGATTGGTACCTGATTATTTAGGCCGAGCGGATTCATTTGTGTTGTAAGAGCCTATATGTATACCTCGGAAGGTGTAGGGCTTTGTGTTATACTACTAGTTAGCATGATCTACCGTCCTTCCATGTGCAATCGAGTGCTAGCAAATGGCGGCCCAATGTGTATGAGGCACGCTACTTGCTGAAAGCATTTGCTGAACTAATAATGGATCATTGGAAACTTGTAGTGCACTGTCTGGGTTGTCTCCTAACTAAGTGTGTTGTATCCTTCTATTTATACCAGCCAATAAATTGAGCATTACCTATTGAACTTACACTATGGATTCCATTAAGGTTTGGACTTTTTCTCTAGGGAGATTCCCTAAAGAAATTACTGGTGAACGTGCTGTTTGTTATTTCTACCAGATGGTGAAACACACTCCTTCTCAACTAGTAGCGGATGAATTGTTTGAACAGCGGGCTTTTTCCTGAGCCCAAACAAAGGAACGAGAATTGGTAAGCACTTCTCGCAAGTGCTTGTGCTTCACCTGCCAGAGACGTTTGTGGAACACAAAAGATGTAGGGTGGGGCTCTCCAGTTTAAAGCTGAATCTAGTGCAGTTATAAACTTATAATACCCACTCCGTCCCATGATATAAACTGTCGTTACAATCAAAATATAGATATATGGGGAAGTCTGAAATCATGCCATACCCGTTTGAACTTCTGCATTGTAATTTCACCGTATACAGTGGAAGGTTTATTGAATCTGCATCGTACTGTATCCAGACAGCTAGAAGAGTGGTTGTCAGCCAATTGAAATACAAGCTTATCTTTTAATTGCAATCCATATCCAAGGGCAGTGCTATAAACAAATGAAACATCAAGATACAAATAAGTAACCAGGGTAGGTTGTTTTAAGTGAAATGCACTTTCCGTTCTTTTCCCCCTGGCATTTCCATTGAAATTTTAATCTCTTGGTCCAATTTTGTCTGTTCCCTTCCTGAAGATTTGGGGATCAGAACTAAAATGATGAAAGCAGCCCTCAAGAGATCACTTACCGCCAGGTTGTCTTTTGGGGATCAATCTGCACATGAGGAATTACTCTAACAGGAATGGAGAATACATCCATTTTTATCAATGTTGTTATTGCTGTAATATATTAATTAGAAACCGGTTTCACAGTTAAACCTGGCCCAACACTTATAACAGCTCATCACTCCTGACAGGATACACACTGTTCCTTGCATTCATCGGAAGCTCATCACCCTGAGGAAAGCTGCCAACACTTCCAGGTAGGAGGTCGAGAAGCTCCAAATGGAGAACCTGTCGTTCCGCGATGCGATTCTCGCTGTGTCGTTTCCATAGCTCTAACTTATGGTGGTACTGTTGGATGGCGGTGTCTGTTTTGTACTAGTTCTTGTATGGCAGTTGGTTTTGAGGAACTGAAGTGGAAAGATCAGGGATGGTGAAATGGATATTGGAGAAAGATCAGGTTTCAGAATGTGCTTCGCAATCAATTAGGCCGTGTTTCGAGCACAGTAATTTATCTCAGGTTTCTGCATATATTTTCAAATGTTTGGTTTTCTATAACATCATGTTTCTGCAACAAAAAAAAAATCTTAAAATTGTGCATTTTTTGTATGGTGATTTCGAACAATGCTTTATAATTCTGCATGTTCCACGTGTATCAGGATACTACTTCAGCCCATCCTTTACCACACCCAATATTCAAAGCTCGATCTGCTCAGTTGGCAATGCAAACTTCAGCTATCAATCAGGTAGTTCTGGTTATTACATAAAAGAAAAGTTATCATTCCATACACAGGGAAAAGTTCTCAATTGGTCTAAAAAAACAAGAAAAGGTTCTCACGATAAATTTACAGAAGACCTTCCTGCCCAACAAGAATGGAAGCCTGCATAATGGTGGCATAACTACGAAACAGTGTGAATATCCTGCAGTAATATTCACTTTTCAACAGTGTTACAGTGATAAGTCAAATGAACTGCTTCAAGAACTCTGTCGCCACTAGCCGGCCACGTGTATTCACTGAAAGCTTCAGCTCACTGATCTCCTTGTCAATGTCCTACAGAAATCGAAGCAGATGCGCTGTGAGTATGTTCAGATTGTAAACACTTCCTAATATAGCATCAAAATGAGTCATTTCCACCAGATTGCATTCTTCGCTACGGCTGGGTGAAACAAAGCTGTACTTTGAAAAATATTCATATGATTGGCGAGTATTCTGCATTTTTTGCTCTTATTCGTGTAGTTTGGGCAATCCAAAACCAACAACCATTAAGCTGGGGATGTAGTCCCTTCATGACATCAGAAATTCAGTATGTACTGAACAATTATTTTCTATCAGAATTCCTGTTACTTTAGAACAAACTGCTAGATGTTTATATTACATAGATGGACACAAGATAATATTAGGGAAACTACAAAAACATTTAAACTCTCAGTTGTTTATTTACTGGGTGATGAGAACCCTTTTAAAAAATCTTTAAAACTCGCAGAACCTTTAGTTACCTCCATAAACTGCACAATGAAATCTATAAGCTTATGCTTGTGCATGTCCTCGCAATGGTAGTTTGTTATGAGGAAGCTAATGTCATAACCCTGAAAGAATAGAAAACCAAGTAAGCCACTTCCCAAGTGTCACTTGATATAGTGCAGGCCACTAACATCCATGCAGTACAAAAGAAGATAAACTTGGTTAATCAACGTCATAAATATTTATCAAGATGAAAATTCAAAAAATGCTAAAAACTCTAGGTAACAATGTAAAATACTTTCTGTTGTACTGAATACTGTATTACTGGGCCTAGCAGCGCTGCTAGTCCATCTTCAGTTTAATACAGTTCCTGTACTGCTAGGAAAAGATGATTACTAGAGCTATTGGCAACACTGAAATCCCCAATGTAAACAGTATTGTAATACCTGAACTGGTTTTCTTCTCAACACTTGGAATGCCTCTGCCCTCATTGACAAAAACCTAAGAAACTTCTTTGCAAGAATATTTTCTAGTTCATCTGCCTGCTTAACCTGTCAAATAAGAAAACAAGTTTACAATGGCATAGCAGATGACTAATGGTCGAGTTTCAATGTTCTAAGAACTATTAATATCTACCAGTTGCTTTCACTACCTTCAAGCTTATACGGATTGAATTGATCGATGTCTCTACCAAACACTTCTCGGCTTCATTACGGCATATAAGCACCTGTAAAAGGAAAATCTAGAATGTGAATGAAAATTCTGAAATAACTTCCTTTTGCAAGTTTCAGAAGTTTGGAACAATATGATGAGGGTTATCAGAATTGTGACCACATCCTATTTTATGGCATATGCTTTTTGTCATACATGAAAGAGTTTTGTGAATCCCAAATTCATATAGAAAATGAAGGATGAAGTACATAACTTTTCTATGTCATGTTCTTTAACTACATTAAAGTATACTAAAATACAGTACCCATAATCAATCCTAGATTCCGTTATGCTATGCATGTATCTGAAGCATAAAGTCCAGTATGTCGAGCTCACAGGCATAAGAATAATAGGGACATTCAGAAACATGTAACTATTCCGGTTTAGTTCATCCTAAGTACTATAAAAGCAGGTTGCTTATTATTTTGGTTTAGGTACCTGGTCATTATCAGACAGAGGTGGTCCATGTTACCTGTCCTTACCTAGCCAAAGACCCGATCTTAAAAATGGAGTTCAGAATTTTCGTAACATGATGAAAGAACAGTCAATTTCTAGCTAAGCTGAATTTGCTTAAGAAAGTCTTGTGAAGAGTGTGTCTGTTAGAAACTTAGAATGACAAAATGATGACATTCTTGTCAATTTGTTACATGATGGAGTACCATTTAATTCTACTCTCACTAGACTATCCAGAAAAGAAAATATTTAGCTCAGATTGAGAAAGAATATTTCCATTGTGAGGAACCAACAATACCGGTGCTGGGAACATATGATTATTAGAACGAGGCATTTAAGTAAATATCTGAACTACTGTCTAATGACCACATGATTCTGCATTTAGAATAATCATTTGCTCTAGAATTTGTGTGAGGAAAGAAAACAATCACTTCATGTAAATATGGGAATTACGCTCGCAAGATATGTTTATCAATATAAAGAATCAAAACAAAAAATTGAGATGCTGCTAAAAGAATCTCCCTTACTGGATTCAGCAGAAGTTCAGGGCTAGTCCTGTAAAGAATTGAAGAGAAGATGATGTGAGCAAAATATGATTTATTCACATACATGAGCTTCAAGGCAAGGTTTTAAAACAAAACAGGGAATGTAAAATTTGCAATATAATAAAAAATTGCTATTATTTGTATGAGCAACATTTTGTTTTGAGCAAATGTACAAGGGAGCACATGTGAATGTGCGATTACAAGTTCATAGTGGCATAGACACTATCAAGTTAGCCAAAGATAGTGCTGGTATTCTTGTCGTAACAATCAAAGTTTCATGGACTACTCCAACCTGTTTTTAGAATGTAGTATGATAGGTTTGATCAAGTAGCAGCATATCCATCAGAGCATACAAATATATGAAACATGAAAAGAAGCAGAATACTGTTCTCTCTACAGTAGAGAAGTTTTTATCAATTTTCAACTATCATGAGCAGAATTCAGTTTCTCAAAATGAGACATCACTGCACTAGCTTAAAAGAACGGATAAAAGAATGCATACATTAACTAAACATCATCCATGTCGAAGGATTGCTTACTTGAGCTCCACCTCTGGTTTGTTGTGCCTCTCGACTTCTTGACAAGGAAAATTCTGGAGGTAAACCAGACACAGATGCTACTTAAGTTAGAATTCTGGGGAACCAGAAACAGATGCTACGTAAGTTAGAACTTCAAAAAACAGAATGAGCATCAGTGTGTAAGAAAAGACGATTCTGGAAGTGATCAAATGGGAATACCTGCAGGCACATGGCCGCCTCCAGAGTGTTCCGGATGCAAGTCAGATACAATCGCAGAGTATTAGCCTACAAAGTAGCAAGAACACATTAGGACCTATGCCACATGGAAGAGATATCATACATAAATCTATTTTGGGGGATAGCTTTTCTATTTATATGTTTATGCTGAAGTGGAACGAGTAACCTAAGCTGGAAGCATACCATATATACGATTGGTCGATGATGACTAAAAACCTAGCGTTCAGATAGAGACTCACGGCCTACAATTCTCCAATCACAACAGAAGAACATAACATTCGAAAGGGAACTCCACTTAACTGAAATGACAAAATCTGGAAACCCATACTTGTTCACTGCGCACATGTATCAGTTGCGCCATTTTTTTTGGTATAAAAACTTGACAAAACTCTTTACAATTGCAGCATCCGTACAAAACATGTTCACACAGTTGATCGAATTGAAAAAAGGATAAATATAGGCATATGTTCATTCAAGCCAATCGTCTGTTCTCGATTCTGAACTTAGTGTACATTTCTCAACAATTATAAATTCGTCTTTCTGAACCCTTACACATCTCTGAATGTATACATTTCTGAACATTGTATTGATCGTACAAGGATCCCAGCATTCCGCTTGGGCAAAAGTTTATTCAGCAACTGGATAAACCTCTGAAAATTGAATCATACAGTCGTCAGCTAGATACCCCAAGTCACAGGACTAGCTGACCACCCAAAGTCGGCGGCGACGGCGGTGTTAAGGAAAGGGCGGGATCTAGAGGAAGGAGAGGGCGACGAACTCACCATGGCTAGAGAGGGTCGCGGCCGCCCACGTGGATCAGCCGATGGAAGAGAAGAGATCCGGTAGCGAGAGACGATGGGGTGGCTGCCGGTCACCGGAGTTTCGCCGGTGGGCGCGAGAGCGAGCGGTGGGAGGGGGAGGCGCCGGCGTCGGTGGTGACTGGGACGTGATGCTGTTGGTGGGCCTGGGCCGTATCCAGTCATGGACCAGATTTTGATTTTTGAGACGATGGACATGGACCAGATTTTTGGATGGAATACTGCAGCAGCTACATTAGGGAAAAATACATACAAAACAATAAACACTTGAGACAGGTCTAACGCAAACCCACCGACTTTAGATTTTCACTAGTATAAATATCCGTTCGTTGCCACGGGTTTTCAAATTTCATTTTTAATGCACATATAAAATTCACAACTCAATATGAAAATTCAAAAGTGATATCATAATGTACTACATCATGATAATAGCGAGCGGAATAACAAGACACCATTGTTGTGCATCTACGCGGTTTCAAGTTCTAGGTCTTCTTGTTACTCTTCCGCGGTAAATCCCACACCTGTGTTCTCGGCCGTCATAATTGTCACCTCAACAACCTCTCCTTTTTGATGTATTATTATCTTACAAAACGTGGATGTTGTAGACAATCCTGGATCGTAGCCTTCTGTATCAAACGCAAAAAGATGGCTTAACAAATCTTCAATAATGGCTGGTGTAAAAAAGTCCGTCGGCGGGACCGTGGTGCAGATGCTAATTTTTTTAAGGAGTGATTCCTTGATAGCTCCAAAAGAGACGACCATATAAACCAAGAAAAAAGGTGCGAACAGAGGATAATATCGTTGCCAACCCCTAAAATTTTCTCCAAAATTTGAGGCAATGGAGGGCTTGTGAATCATGCTATGAAGCCCTGAACACCAATAGATTGCACGTTTAGTTTACCACTGACTGCAACAATTTCTTGTACCGTCGTATTAAGACCTAATTGCATGGGGCTTAGCAAGGCTGTTACCACCCGATTTTGGCCAAATCACGGGATGGGTCGCAAGTGAAGATGGGCTTGAAGGACGTACACGTGAAGCATCTTCGAAGCGGCCTTGCGCTGAGAGTTTGGGCTAAGTTGCCCGTGTATCTGTAAATTATTAGATCGCATTGTAATTTAGATTTAAGAGATAGAGTCCGGCCCGTGCACGGTTAGGTGCACGCCTCAATTAGAAAGTCCCTTGGACTATAAATATGTATCTAGGGTTATGAGAAAAGGAGGACAATCATCGTTCAACCAACACAAAATACGGCGCATCGCCACCCCTTTCTTCGAGGGTTTCTCCCGGGTAAGCACCATGCTGCCTAGATCGCATCTAGCGATCTAGGCAGCGTACGTTTATTCGTCAACCTTGTACCGCTCGTGCTGAAGCCTTGTTGATGGCGAGCGGTACTACTTATCCTTAGGTGTTTAGGGGCTTGCATTGGTGCTTTCACGTGCATATCTGCGTGGCAATGCCGTCCCTGGACACCTAGCTGCCCTTACGTCTATCCTAGACGTAAGGGCAGCATCTTGCTTGATCATGCTTAGTAGATCCGATCCGTTATAGTTGCTCCTTGCCGCGGGGATTAGTTTAATATCTGCATAGTTAGGCCTTATGCTGGGGTCGGACGATCCGGCGGTGCGTTAGGCGTTGTTTATCGTCCCTGCGAGGGATGTTCCGGGAATCAACGTATGTTGGTTTTTAGGCCTCTCGTAGGGGTGGTTTGCATTACCTCTCGTAGCTGCTAGGCCCGATCGCACGTAGGACGTTCCGATTATGCGGTGAAAACCCTAAACGTCGTGGATCGCCTTAGCTTTGTCCGATCAAGCAGGATCCCCATGCCATTGCAAATCCATCAAGGACCATGGGGCGATCGGCTCTTTGAGCCGATCCACAACCTGAGAGCCGATAAGGCTCGTATTTAATGTTTACGTGCCATGCAGAACAATCGAAGCACTAACACCTTCCCGATCAGGTCTAGGTCGGGTGGCACGCGCTAGCAACCGCCAGGACGCGCGCCGAAGATTTGCGGGACGACGCGAGGTGCCAGGGATCCACTAAGCGGCCCTGGGAGCTTCCCGGCTCTTCGTGTTGCTTAACCAAAGCCCGTCGGGGGTTTTGGAGGGTAACATGGCACGCCCGGTGGGACCTCTTCTGCAACATCCACGTCAACATCTACGTCAACATCGGCGTCCGAGATGGCAGAGGAACAGATCACCTACAAGGATTTCCCTGCGGAGCACAAGAAGAAATACGATGAGCTGAAGGCCATCTGTGAAGCCGAGCTCATCGGCTCCTCTGAGACAACCCGTTCTCGCAACATCATGCTCAGAGGAAACACGTGTCCGTCGCATGGCGTCAATACGGTAGATCTCAGCCACTCCATAAGAGAACCAGGGTTCTCTTTCGATGTCAATATGGCAGGGTTTGTGATTCTCCATGGCGCGGAGAGCAGCCACTCTCGTGGCAAAGATAAAGAGGAGGCCGTTCCACGCGACCGGCCCCAAGACGACGATAGACGGTACCCGACCGAGGAGGAGGTGAGAAACATACGGTATCCACGCCCATTATCCGTGCATCTCCTCAACAAATATGAACAGCAGTACGACCGACGTCGCCGCTACGACGACGACGATGAAGGATATCGTCGGTCTGATGCAAACAGGAAGTATCGTCAGAACGACAGAAACAACGACGGGTACGAACGTCGCGCTAGAGGGAGGTCAAAGGAACAAGACAACGTGGACGAGCACTGGGATTGTCCCTTCTTCAAACATTGCTGGGACTCAGAATGAGCCGATTGCCAACAATCGAGAACTGCCCAGAATGCAAACAGCAAAGAAGAAGGAGGGCAAGTGAAGTTTCAGTGTTCGAGCGTCTGGGACCCCTCCCACCACAGAACAAACAAGCTGAGTCCTCTCAAGAAGAAGACATCGAGGAGTCAGAGGGAGAAGAAGATAGGTATCACCGACCAAGGTGGTGCCCTGATGGACTCAGCCATTCTCAAAAGCGTAGAGTGCAGCGGAACCTGGAAGAAGCCGAGGCACGCACTGTACACGTTTAGAAGAGCGCGGCCCGATCTGGCGCGAAAATCCAGCAAACGTGGAGACGAAGGCGCGCCCGCCAAAGAAAGTATGGCCCCAAACGCGAAAGCCGATGCACGAGCATCGGCGATGCCGATGCAGACATCGGCCGATACAAACATGGTATTCATACTCCCGTCGAGTTTCGTGCTCCAAGCGACGAGGAAGTTTCTGGCTCAATTCGAGCGGTCCACGACCGTTATTTTTCAAAAGCCACGAGATAGAAGCTACATGCATCTGAAAGCCCTATACTTGAAGGGTTACATCGATGGGCAGCCTGTCAGCAAGATGTTGGTTGATACCGGAGCGGCAGTCAACATAATGCCGTATTCCATGCTACGTCGTTTGGGGCATTCCGCGACGATCGATCAAGACCAACATCACATTAAGCGACTTCAACGGCCAGGCGTCAGAAGCGAAAGGTGTTCTGAATGTAGAGCTTACTGTAGGCCGGAAGACCATACCTACCGCGTTCTTCATCGTTGACAGCAAAAGCAATTACGCCGCCCTATTGGGAAGGGACTGGATTCATGCTAACTGTTGTATCCCGTCTACAATGCACCAATGCATCATACAGTGAGATGGAGATGAAGTGGAAGTCGTTCAAGCGGATGACTCAATCGAGATATCATTAGCTGCCATGAGCGTGTGGGAAGCGATGACCAAGAGCCGCTCTCTGGGATCAGTTTAGAGGGTTGTGAGCGCATCGAAGCCTCGAAAAATGGGGTAAGGCTGGTTTTATCCACCGGCCTAACGGAGTAGCACGTCCAAGACATTGGACATGCGTGGCAAGGCCGATCCCTGCGATCGGCCCTCAAAAAATGAAAAGCAAAGGATCTTATCTCCAACATGCCACGTAGCTACAGTGAAAATTCAAGAAGTTGCAAACCATCGTCAAACATTGCAACAAAAAAGGAGGCCGATTCTGGCAATCGGCCGAAATTACCCTCAACATACCTTCGTCTGTGTTCAGCATTGATCCAACCCGAAGAGCCGATACCATCAATTACTTGACAGAATCGGCTCGGGGGCACATAGATGGATAAGATGGAGGATACGGAGCTGGGAACGGATGTCAAATATGGGGGACGATACGTAAGCAAATCGGCCGCAAAAATCGAAAATACAGAAATTTTGAGCACAGCCGATGCGCAGGCATCGACTTAAGAGTTCAAAGCCGATGCACGGCCATCGACTCAAGAGGTACAAACTGTTACAGGTCTTTTCTGCGAGGACCTCCATCTTCGTTTACAGGCCTCCAAGTGTAACGGTACCAGCAGAAGCATCAGTTTGGGCGTCCAAGGCGCCCCTTTTTCTCATTTAAGCTGCTGGCATTTACCGGCAAGCCTGAGGATCGCAGCAAGAACGGCATGGACATGCAGATCGGGTTAGGGTCATGAGAACGGCCGATGATCATCCAATGGGCTATGATGTGTTCTCCTGGAGCTGGACCATTCTCACCAGAAGCTTCATCAGTTTGCCCAAGATAATGAGCCAATCAAGGCAGCAAGACGCAGGAATCGAGCTGGGAGCTGCTGATCCTTCCAAAACCGTCCTAGTGCACTGTCTCCTTGGGCGTAAGCTTTCCTGTCAAGTTTTGATGAAGATCTGGAATGGCTCGGGGGACAGCTCACCTTGGAATTCTCTGCTATTGACATCCGATTTGTTTAGAATCGGCTAATGCGGCACTACAATTGGGAAACTGATGATGGCCCATTCGGTGGATGCACTTTTATCCTCGCCTTGACTAAGGCTCGGGGGGCATCTGACCCTGGAGATTTCTTTGCTCTGAAGAGCCGATTGATACTGAAATCGGTTGACTCTGCATCACAGCTTGCTTGAGAGGCGGTGGATTATTGCAGAGGAGGACAGCCGGAGCTGACGAGAGGTATTCGGGGGGCAGTTTGCCCTGAAGGATCCTTTGCTATCGGAAGCCGATTTTTTCGAAATCGGCTAGCTTTGTATCATAGCTTGTCTGAGGAATGGTGCTGATGTCGCCAAAAATATCAGTTTCCACATACAAGTTAATTGAGAAACAAGCCTAGAGCTCTATTGAGGACACCTGCCCAGAACCAGATTACCAGCCCGCACGGTTGACTGGTAAGAGTCATGATCCTGTCTGAAGTGTCTCATGGTACAAAACCGATGCACAGCCATCGACTCTAGTACAAGTGCCCAAGGTCGCTTCATTGCCAGTTTGACAGTGCTGTTAGGAGAGAGTTGGCATTCTAAAACAGCATGTTGTTCATTAAGCTAGGGTGATCATCTAGAGTAACGGCTGACAATGGGAGAAGGGTGATCGGTTGGTTGGCCCTGCGTGGTGTCTCTTCCAGGCGTGATCAAGCCTGGGACTGTTTGTCTGAATTGCGGGTCCTCATCATGGTTTTCACCTCGACTGAGGCTCGGGGAGCAGCTGGCCTCGTGGATGCTCTGTTTTTAGAAGCCGATTGGAGAGTCATAGGCTGGTTCCGCAGACATTGCCTTGGTGAGCACGGCCCAAACTCACGATTGCTCCGATGCCAAAAATATGAGGAGCGGATCATGGGGGGATCGATGCGTGGAGATCGACTCATTTAAAGTCGATCGAGCTGACAATCGGCTAAATTAGCATAAAAAAGAATCGGTAAAATCAAGTTGGGGAAATTCTACATTGATAAACTAGATTTCTTACAAGGAAGGAGCCGATTTCTTAAGAAGGGAAGAACAAAAGAGGGGTCTGTTGACCAATCTGCTACTGCTAGGCCTACACTAGTAGATCCTAATCTACGGGCCGTCACTGCCTTCATCATCATCCTCGGAGCTCATCGGCGCGCTACCGGCGGGCTCCTCGTCTCTGCTCCCGTAGCCCTTTGCGGGGGCTTCATCCTCCTCTTCGTCATCACTGTCGTCGTCGTCCCACCACATGCGGAGGCGTTTCGCTGGTGGGTAACCTTCGAGGGAGTCATCGTCGGCGTCTTCCTCCTCTTCCTCCTCTTCGTCGGAGGAAAAGCTCCCTTCCTAGGGGAAGAGGTCGTCGTCGCTTGGTGCTTCCAGCTCCCCGTCGATGAGGAACTGAAGGTCTTCTTCCCCATCGGTGAAGGGTTCGTCGTCTTCCGACTCGTTGGAGAAGTCCCAGTCCCGCGCGTCCCAATACTGGGGCGCGGGCCGTAGATGGCCATCAGATCGACCTCCTGCTCGAGTTCGCTGGAGGAGGAGGACTGGAGAGACAGGCCAGAGGAAGCGGAGGAAGAGGAGGAATCCATGGGGACTGAGGAGGGTTTTTCGGTTTGCCGATGGCTGTTGTGGAGCAGGGAGATGAGAAAAGGAATTACAGGGAGTGGCCAAATAAAAAGGGGTATAGCGATTTAATGCCTAAGCAGTTTCCGAGGACGTGGTGCCCGAACTGTCGAATCGTGCGGAGAAGTTGGAAAGGCAAGACGTCATCATGAGGAATGCTGCGACGGTTCTGCTCTGCCGCGACATGACCCTTCGAGGAAAGCAGATGGTTTTGTAATTATCATTATCAAAACCAGGGGGGCATGTGTTACCACCCGATTTTGGCCAAATCACGGGATGGGCCGCAAGTGAAGATGGGCTTGAAGGACGTACACGTGGAGCATCTTCGAAGCGGCCTTGCGCTGAGAGTTTGGGCTAAGTTGCCCGTGTATCTGTAAATTATTAGATCGCATTGTAATTTAGATTTAAGAGATAGAGTCCGGCCCGTGCACGGTTAGGTGCACGCCTCAATTAGAAAGTCCCTTGGACTATAAATATGTATCTAGGGTTATGAGAAAAGGAGGACAATCATCGTTCAACCAACACAAAATACGGCGCATCGCCACCCCTTTCTTCGAGGGTTTCTCCGGGTAAGCACCATGCTGCCTAGATCGCATCTAGCGATCTAGGCAAGTACGTTTATTCGTCAACCTTGTACTGCTCGTGCTGAAGCCTTGTTGATGGCGAGCGGTACTACTTATCCTTAGGTGTTTAGGGGCTTGCATTGGTGCTTTCACGTGCATATCTGCGTGGCAATGCCGTCCCTGGACACCTAGCTGCCCTTACGTCTATCCTAGACATAAGGGCAGCATCTTGCTTGATCATGCTTAGTAGATCCGATCCGTTATAGTTGCTCCTTGCATCTGCAGGGATTAGTTTAATATCTGCATAGTTAGGCCTTATGCTGGGGTCGGACGATCCGGGGTGCGTTAGGCGTTGTTTATCGTCCCTGCGAGGATGTTCCGGGAATCAACGTATGTTGGTTTTTAGGCCTCTCGTAGGGGTGGTTTGCATCACCTCTCGTAGCTGCTAGGCCCGATCGCATGTAGGACGTTTCGATTATGCGGTGAAAACCCTAAACTGTCGTGGATCGCCTTAGCTTTGTCCTGATCAAGCAGGATCCCCATGCCATTGCAAATCCATCAAGGACCATGGGGCGATCGGCTCTTTGAGAAACCTGAGAGCCGATAAGGCTCGTATTTAATGTTTACGTGTCTGCCATGCAGGAACAATCGAAGCACTAACACCTTCCTGATCGGGTCTAGGTCAGGTGGCACGCCCTAGCAACCGCCAGGACGCGCGGAAGATTTGCGGGACGACGCGAGGTGCCAGGGATCCACTAAGCGGCCCTGGGAGCTTCCCGGTTCTTCGTGTTGCTTAACCAAAGCCCGTCGGGGGGGGGGGGGTTTGGAGGGTAACAAAGGCAGATTCTTGTAGTTATGCAATTCAAGACCCACAAACATCAACATCTCTTAGGAAGCAACACCAAACCCGATCGCTTTTGGCGGCTCTTGAAAAAAAAATGAGTGTCAGCCTAATTGATGGTGATGATATCCTTATATTTTGATAGTGAGAGCGACATTATGTCTGAACATGTTTCTATACCATGCTTGAGAACACAGCTGAATCCTGTGAGAACCCGGATCATAGTTCCTCTCTCAGCAGGCACAATTAACGCAATCAAATCTCTTTGAAGGCAATCATCATGGACAATATGAACAACAGAATAACGCAACAAGATGCACTCAATGGCCTTGATGGTCCGAAGACGAAGCAGCAAAATAAGATGCACTCAATGGCCTTCATAGCACATGATCAGGCACATAAAATATTTAATAGATCAATCATTTATAGCACAAGCACACACTGGCCTTCCATAAAATGATCAAAATTGGTAAAGATCAAATATTAATCAACGTCAATGAAATTCAAACAATCATAGGCAGCTGAAGTAGCCATAGCTAAACGGACACAGATTGAGGAGAAATTGAAGCCAGCAGCTGGCGAAGACTAACTGCGGTTACTACATACAATATGAAGATATTCAAAATGCTACATAGCAGACTTACCTGCACGCATAATTGAGGTATGTTAGGCAATCTATTTATTTAAGCCTTGTCTGTAGTTTCACAATGGGGCAGTAAATAAGCAGCAGCCAAAATCACATGATCGGCTTTCCCTGCTCAATGGGAGGGTTTCGTGCTTGCGCAGCCAGTCGAGGTCTCACGCACGCCTCGCGTGCGTGGTCGGAAGGCACCAGAAGAAAGTGGCGAATTCACGACGTGGGAGTGGCACGGGCGGCGTGGCTACGCTCGACATCGACAGGGGGTCGATCCGTGGCGTGGGCGGCGCCGGGTGCGATTGTCTTTTCTTGATTCTGATGTGAATGAGCAACTGGTATTCACTGTGGGCCAAAGGCCAGTACATGTACAAGTGTTACAATATGCAGGGAAGCCCCTCATACAGTGGAAATATACAGTAAAGGAGTCTATACATCACTAACACCCCCCTCAAACTCATGGTGGATCAACAACACTGAGTTTGGAGAGAAAGAACGCATGTTGTGCTCTAGTCTGGGCCTTCGTGAAGAAGTCAGCAAGCTGTAGCTCGGAAGGCACATAATGAAGAGCCATAACCTGATCCTGCACAGCATTACGCACATAGAAGGCATCAACACCAATGTGTTTGGTGAGTGATACGTCTCCAACGTATCTATAATTTCTGATGTTCCATGCTTGTTTTATGACAATATCTACATGTTTTGTTCATACTTTATGCGTTTTCCGGAACTAACCTATTGACGAGATGCCGAAGTGCCGTTCATGTGTTTTTGGTTTCAGAAATCCTAGTAAGGAAATATTCTCGGAATCGGACGAAATCAACGCCCAGTACCTATTTTCACCGGAAGCTTCCCGAGCATCGAAGAGGGACCGGAGGGGAGTCAAGGGGGGCCACACGCCAGGGCGGCGTGGCCTGGACCCTGGGCGCGCCCCCTGTTGTCTGGTGGCCCCAGGCCCACTCCGAGGCCGCCCTTTCGCCTATATAAGCTCCCTGACCTAAAACCCCGATACGAATAAGCCACGGTACGAAAAGTTCCAGTCGCCGCCATCGCGAAGCCAAGATGGGGGACAGGAGTCTCTGTTCGCACGCCGCGGGACGGGGAAGTGCCAAGGCTCCTCCATTGACACCACCGCCATCTTCATCACCGCTGTCTCCCATGAGGAGGGAGTAGTTCTCCATCGAGGCTAAGGGCTGTACCGGTAGCTATGTGGTTAATCTCTCTCCTATGTACTTCAATACAATGATCTCTGAGCTGCTTTACATGATTGAGATCCATATGATGAGCTTTGTATCGCTACTAGTTGTGTGCTACTCATGTGATGTTATTAAAGTAGTCTATTCCTCTGCATGGTGTAAAGGTGACTAGTGTGTGCACCGTGTGGTTCTTGTCGTAGGCTATGATCATGATCTCTTGGAGATTGTGGAGTTAATTATCATTATGATAGTATTGATGTGATCTATTCCTCCTTCACAGTGTAATGTGGACAGTGTGTGCGCTATGTTAGTTCTTGGTTTATTTTGCAATGATCTATTATACTCTAAGGTTACTTAAATATGAATGCCGAATGGTGTGGCGCTTGTTAACTCCGGCTTGAGGGAGCTCTTGTAGCCCTACACAACGACTGGTGTTTGTCATCCAACAAAAGAGTGTATGTAGCACATATGAGAAAGAGTTATTTATTATGCGATCAATGTTGAGAGTGTCCACTAGTGAAAGTATGATCCCTAGGCCTTGTTTCCAATACCGCAAACACCGTTTATTTACTGTTCTGTTGCATGTTTACTCGCTGCCATATTTTATTCAGATTGCTATTACCACTCATATACATCCATACTACTTGTATTTCACTATCTCTTCGCCGAACTAGTGCACCTATACATCGACAAGTGTATTAGGTGTGTTGGGGACACAAGAGACTTCTTGTATCGTGATTGGGGTTGCTTGAGAGGGATATCTTTGACCTCTTCCTCCCTGAGTTCGATAAACCTTGGGTGATCCACTTAAGGGAAAACTTGCTGTTGTTCTACAAACCTCTGCTCTTGGAGGCCCAACACTGTCTACAGGAAAAGAAGTGTGAGTAGACATCAAGCTATTTTCTGGCGCCGTTGCCGAGGAACGAATCAAGACACTCCATCAAGCCCGTTGATACGTCTCCAACGTATCGATAATTTCTTATGTTCCATGCTACTTTATTGATGATACCTACATGTTTTATGCACATTATATGTCATATTTATGCATTTTCTGGAACTAACCTATTAACAAGATGCCGAAGAGCCAGTTTGTTTTCTGCTGTTTTTGGTTTCAGAAATCCTAGTAAGGAAATATTCTCGGAATTGGACGAAATCTTCGCCCGGGTCCTATTTTTGCACGAAGCTTCCAGAAGACCGAAGAGATAACGAAGTGGGGCCACGAGGCGGCCAGACCACGGGCGGCGCGGCCCCTGGCCCCGCGCGCCTGTCATCGCCCCTCGAGCCCCCCGACCTACCCTTCCGCCTACTTAAAGCCTCCGTCGCAAACCCCCGGGAGCCACGATACGGAAAACCTTACAGACGCCGCCGCCGCGAATCCCATCGGGGGATTGGAGATCGCCTCCGGCTGCCGGAGAGAGGGAATCATCTCCCGGAGGACTCTTCATCGCCATGATCGCCTCCGGAGTGATGAGTGAGTAGTTCACCCCTGGACCATGGGTCCATAGCAGTAGCTAGATGATCGTCTTCTCCTTGTTGTGCTTCATTGTTGGATCTTGTGAGCTGCCTAACATGATCAAGATCATCTATATGTAATACTATATGTTGTGTTTGTCGGGATCCGATGGATAGAGAATACTATGTTATGGTGATTATCAATCTATTGTTTATGTGTTGTTTATGATCTTGCATGCTTTCCGTTATTAGTAGAGGCTCTGGCCAAGTTTTTACTCTTAACTCCAAGAGGGAGTATTTATGCTCGATAGTGGGTTCATGCCTTCATTGACACCTGGGACAGTGACAGAAAGTTCTAAGGTTGTGATGTGCTGTTGCCACTAGGGATAAAACATTGATTCTATGTCTAAGGATGTAGTTGTCGATTACATTACGCACCATACTTAATGCAATTGTCTGTTGCTTAGCAACTTAATACCGAATGGGGTTCGGATGATAACCTGAAGGTGGACTTTTTAGGCATAGATGCGGTTGGATGGCGGTCTATGTACTTTGTCGTAATGCCCAATTAAATCTCACTATATTTATCATATCATGTATATGCATTGTTATGCCTTTCTCTATTTGTCAATTGCCCGACTGTAATTTGTTCACCCAACATGCTTTTATCTTATGGGAGAGACACCTCTAGTGAACTGTGGACCCCGGTCCTATTCTTTACATAGCATACAATCTCTGCAATTGTGTTTTTTGTTTTCTTTGCAATCATCTTCCACTCGATACGTTTAATCCTTTGTTACAGCAAGCCGGTGAGATTGACAACCTCACTGTTTCGTTGGGGCAAAGTACTTTGGTTTTGTTGTGCATTTCACGTTGGCGCCGGAATCCCTGGTGTTGCGCCGCATCACATTTCGCGACCATCAACCTTCAACGTGCTTCTTGGCTCCTACTGGTTCGATTAAACCTTGGTTTCATACGGAGGGAAACTTGCTTCTATACGCATCATACCTTCCACTTGGGGTTCCCAACGGACGTGTGCATCTACGCGTATCAAGCTAAATTTCTGGCGCCGTTGCCGGGGAGATCAAGACACGCTGCAAGGGGAGAATCTCTCTTTACTTTGTTTTTGTCTTGCTTTATTTTATTTACTACTTTGTTTGCTGCACTAAATCAAAACACAAAAAAATTAGTTGCTAGTTTTACTTTATTTACTGTCTTGCTCTCTATATCAAAAACACAAAAAAATTAGTTACTTGCATTTACTTTATCTAGTTTGTTTTATTTATGTTGCTAAAATGAATACCCCTGAAAATACTAAGTTGTGTGACTTCACAAATGCAAATAATAATGATTTCCTATGCACACCTATTGCTCCACCTCTACTACAGCAGAATTCTTTGAAATTAAACCCGCTTTACTAAATCTTGTCATGAGAGATCAATTTTCTGGTGTTAGTTCTGATGATGCTGCTGCCCATCTCAATAATTTTGTTGAACTTTGTGAAATGCAAAAGTATAAGGATGTAGATGGTGATATTATTAAATTGAAAGTGTTTCCTTTCTCATTAAGAGGAAGAGCTAAAGATTGGTTGCTATCTTTGCCTAAGAATAGTATTGATTCATGGACTAAATGCAAGGATGCTTTTATTGGTAGATATTATCCTCCCGCTAAAATTATATCTTTGAGAAGTAGCATAATGAATTTTAAGCAATTAGATACGAACATGTTGCTCAAGCATGGGAGAGAATGAAAACTTTGGTAAAGAATTGCCCAACCCATGGACTGACTACTTGGATGATCATCCAAACCTTCTATGCAGGACTAAATTTTTCTTCGCGGAATTTATTGGATTCAGCTGCTGGAGGTACCTTTATGTCCATCACATTGGGGACGGCTACAAAACTTCTTGATGATATGATGATAAATTACTCTGAATGGCACACGGAAAGAGCTCCACAAGGTAAGAAGGTAAATTCTGTTGAAGAAACCTCTTCCTTGAGTGATAAGATTGATGTGATTATGTCTATGCTTGTGAATGGTAGATCTAATGTTGATCCAAATAATGTTCCTTTAGCTTCATTGGTTGCTCAAGAAGTGTCGTCGTGGTGAACAGACAGATGCCATAGGATGGCTTATCTTGGGGCCGAATGGACGCTAGAGGATTCGGGGGAGGGTTTGTGACTAGATGAACGAACTTCCGGATGCTTTCCTCAAGAACTTGGCCAAGGCCAGAGGTAGAAGAAGAAAGACACAAGGATGAACTCGCTCTAGATCACCATGTTTATTGATCTGAACAGGATACAAGTTTTCTCCCTTCTGTGGATCGCGCGTATGAAAGAGGCTGCCCCCTCTCCTTATATAGGGGAGAGGGTGGCTTACAGAACAAGAAACCCTAATGGGATCTTTGACTAGACAAACTACTTTACAAAGATACTTTATAAAGCTACTTTAATCACAGATGACGCCGGGGTCTTCTTTAAACAAGGGGGCTGACGTCCTCCGGCTTCTTTGACCGTCATCCTCCTCTTTGTCTTCTAGCCTTCGTTTAAAGCTACTTTGCTTAGCTCATCTTTGTCCTTTAGCTTCTGACGGAATCTTTGACCAGTCGGCCGACATGCTCTTCCTTCGGTGCGCCGTATCTTTCCTTCCTGGTTCCGGTATACCCCTCTTGGGGATACCGGCTTAGCTTTACTTAGCTCTATCTTTATTCCGGTAAGAACATTAAACCGGTATCTTGAAGGGTGAGACCATCCGGTTTGGCTTACCTTTGGCCTACCGGGTGTCATCCCCCAACATTAGTCCCCGAAGCTGGTATAGTCCGGCGGATTCTATCCAACAGACCATGCCAGGTTCTCACGTTCTTGCATACCGGTTTAATCTATCCGGCGCTCAACTTGGCTCCGGCATCTTTGCCCGGACTCATGCCTTCTCTCTTTGCAAGGCATTCTCGGCAGCTTTTCTTCCGGCATCTTGGTCATTAAATACTTCCTCGGCGAAGTCGAATATATCGGGCCTTTGTGAGACATGCGCACTGGACTGTCGCGCCGGTGTCAGATCACTTCCGTTCGGCTTCGCGCGCATTAATTGAGCCGCACCGGATCCCAACCACTTCTCCGGATCTTGTGTGCTTCCTGTGGCCCTTTTCTTCCGCGCGTGTATCTTCGCGCCACGTGGCCACACGCGAGGCGAACCGTCGCGGCCCACGGCTGAACCGCTACGGTTCGGCGGTTTTTAGCCCACGTCTTTTTCTTTATAAGGGCAAACCGCCCCTTCTCCTTCTTCTTCTTCGCATTCTCCACTTCCTCGCGCCCTTCTTCGCTCGCACGCCTCCGCCGCTCCTTTGCTCGCTCGAGTTCCGCCGCCAGCGAACTCTCTTGAGCGCGCCGCCGCCGCCGGACTTCTCCGTGGGAAAAACTTCCGCGGCGCCTCCTTCTCCGCCGCGACATTGGAGCTTCTTCGAGTTCTTCTCCATCTCGCCGTCGCCGGACCTCTCGTCTACAGCGAGCCCGCACCGACGCCGGTGGTTACTTCCCTGTGCGACTGCCGCCCCAGGTTAGTCCTTTTTCCCATTTACTCCTCTTTTACTCGCAGTTCAGATCTCGAGTTGAAAGCATATTTATTCTTTCTTTTTCTTTGCTTTTTCTGTTCTTCGTAGATCTTCTCGCGGGGGTAGTTTTTAGGGAATTTTTCCGAGTAGATACCAAAAACTTCTCGAATCCGAATGTCTTCCGAACAATACGCTTCCTCCTCTTCCTCCGGTAACCCGGAAGATCCCGCATCGACGGGGTCAGCGCAGAACTTGCGCGGATGGAAACCGAGAGCTCCCAAGAACAAGATGCCGGAAGTTCTAGCCAAGCTTCGGCACCAATCTTTCCGGTCACCCGCGGAGCCTGGATGGGCTCCAGCGTCAGCCCGTATGAAATCGGCGGTTATACCGGTCCCGGAGGATTCCGGAAGGAGTTTCCTGCCGGATTCCGGCGACGAGATTGAGCCGGTGCTCGAACCCGGCGAACGTGTTGTCTTTCTTGCTCACTTTGAGCGCGGCTTCGGCCTTCCCGTTTCTTCCTTTTTTCGGGATTTCCTTGACTTCTACAAACTTCAACCTCACCATCTTCCTGGCAATGCCATTTTCTATCTTTCTTGCTATGTCACCTTCATGGAGGCATACATCGGCATTCGTCCCACTCGTGAGACGTTTGCTCGGTTCTTCGCCCTTCGGATTAATTCCGTTCAGGGTGTAGACATTCCTGCACCCAAACCTCCCGTGCAATGTGGGTCCTGCATCATTGGCTCTCGCCAAGCGAGCCCCTTCTTCAAATTTTCCGGTCTCGAGTCATGCCGGTTATGGCAAGGGACTTTCTTCTATGTTAAGAACACCGGCGCCGCGGATCTCATAGATCTGCCTCCTTTTGATCCGGCGCCGCCCACCAAAACTAACTGGAGCTACAATCCGAAGGAGTCTCACAACGAGACAAACCGGATCATACGCTTCATGAAACAGCGCATGAAGGACACCGACCTCTGCTCCGACGATATCATCCGCACCTTCATATCGCGCCGGGTGCTTCCTCTTAAGCGCCGCGCCCACAAGATGAGCGAGATGTATGGTCCCGGTGATCCTACCAAGATCACCGGCCTGCCTCTCAGCAAGAAGGATGTCTTCCTCAAGGCCAGGCAGATCTGCCAGACTTCCATGCCGGAAGACTGGGAATGGGGCCTCCGGCCTCTTAGCTCCACTAACCCTCCGACCCAAGAAGTAAGAAATTACATAACTCGGGTCGGTTCTCCGGAAGCTTTTATTGCGGCTAACCCTTTTTTCTTTTTTGTTTTCTCAGGCCAAGGATCGTTTCCCCGGATCGAATCCTGCCGGAAGCGCGGTCTTGACAAGTTTGACCTTGACCCCGTCATCTTCTGGAAGGATTTAAAGATGGGCCGGACTCCTGCCGCGCGCCTGGGCAAGGCTCCGCCGGAACCTTCCGGTTCATCTGATGAGTTGACTATTCTTGAGGTAGCTTTTCTTTCATTCCTCTCATACTCTTTGCTATTGTTCTTCTGTAGATGTACCCTCAGCCAACCTTAACCCACAGATCCACGAGCATGCGGCGCCGCTGCAGGCCGAGGCCGGCAAAGAGTTTGTTGACAAACTCATGGCCCAGGGCCAGAAGAACAAGACACCGGCCTCGATGCCGGCTCAAGCCAAGCTCCTCCCGCCAAACGCTTCAGGACCGAGCCCGTCGCGGGCAAGATCGTTGCCATGAGGCGCCGCAAGGGCAAGGAGATGCCGACGGCCACCGGGTAAGGCTTCAATCTTTTGCTTGTTCTGTTTTCACCAAGTTCTTTTCCGGTTGCTTTTTTCCCAACTTTTTCTTTTCTTTCTTTCAGCCCCGCGCTCAAGCTTGGCCCCAGGCCGAGGGCTGCCGGCTCGGCCAGGGCCTCGACTCCTCCTCCTCACTCCAGTCCGGTACCATCTGGTGCCGGCAACACCTCTGCCTCCCTGGGGGGCACAACAAGTTCGGGGCGCGCGGCCCTACACCGCCGGATCCCGCGCGGAGGAGGACCTTGCCTCCCTCCAGAGACTCAAGACACCGCCGCCAAGGCGGGGCCAAAGCCGGGCGGCGAATCTCTGTTCCTCCCCGTTGAGAAAAAGAGAAGGAAGTCACGCTTCAAGCTTCGCGGAGCTTGCCGCCGCCACTGAAACCTCCCTCCTCGACCCTCCCCACGCAACCCCTCCACCGCGAAGCCCGCGCGCGCGCCTACTCCCGCCGGGGCGCGCGAAAGGGTACGGACGGCAGCTCCTCGGGCGGCGCGCAGTTAGTGCTGCACACCGGGCCTGCCGCCATGACGGTTCAAGACAAACCTTCCGGCCTCTTGGGCCGGATCGTTGAGCTTAAACGCGGAGGCCAAGATTTGGGGCCTCTCCTTCCTTACGCCCAGCGCTGGAACGCGCGGCTCCGCAGCTACCGCGGAAGGACCGCCTCCCGGCGCCAGATCCTGCCGGCCCTCGCTCAACTGAAGAACACTTCACGCGCCTCAAGCGCGCCGTGAAGGAGTTCGACAGCGCGTGGTACGACGCCACCGCCAACGTGGTGGTAAGTTTTATCAACTTTCCTTGTAAATCTTCTTGATGCCGGTTTTCCTCTTTTCCGGATCTTGTCTATCCTCCCAGTCCCCGAGTTTTGGGTTTAGAGTGCAACTCTGAGCGCGAAACTTCCTTCTTAAAGAATTTCCGAAACCGGCATCTATCTCTTAGTAAACTGCGAACTCCCAGTCCCCGAGTTTTGGGCTGAGAGCTTGCTCTTAGCGCAAAACTTTCTCTTTTAAAGATGCCGCAAACTCCCAGTCCCCGAGTTTTGGGCTGAGAGCTTGCTCTTAGCGCAAAACTTTCTCTTTTAAAGATGCCGCAAACTCCCAGTCCCCGAGTTTTGGGCTGAGAGCTTGCTCCTAGCGCTAAACTTACAAGAAATGCACGAAACCGGCATCACCAGTCCCCGGTTTTCGGGTTAAAATTCTTTGTTCCTCACTAACATCATTTCCTTAAACAGAGCACGGCCGACGCCCGGAAAGCCCTCTTTGAGGAGCTTCTATGGGAGCACCGGAGCCTTGCTGAGGCGCACAGCAAGTGCCTAGGTAATTTCTCGCACCTCCGACATCTTTTCACCGGAAGGTTTTTACTTTCTTTATGACTGACCAGTTTTTTGCACAACAGCTATCCCGGAAGCCTCCATTGAAGCCCTCAAGGACCAGGTTGCCAAACTCCAAGGTACAATTTTTGTCTTTCCGGTTGACTTGCTTCTCACGTGCCTTTGTGTTTTGCTAATATCTTCTGTTCCGGCTCTTAGCTGAAAAGGAGCAGCTCATCCGGGATCACCGGAGGCCTTGGACGCCAGGGAAAGCTCAAGGACCAGGCTATGCAAGCCGAGTCCGGTACGCTGAGGAGCTTAAGGCCGCCGAAGCTGCCGCGGAGGCCAGGCTAAACGAGGCGTGGAGGATGCCGGCAGCCAATGCGGTGTTGCAGGCAGAGCTGGAGGAGGCGTCAAGGCGCTAAAAGCAGCCGAGGGCAAAGCCGCCAAAGCGCACAAAGCTGCCGCGGAGGAGGCCAGGAAGGCAGAAAGCAGCCGAGAGCGAGGTTGCGCGGCTGAAAGCGGAACAGAAGGAGTACGACCTTCGGTCACGCGGATGACGCGCTTGCCCTCGTAAGTTTCTTCTTCTCTTTTCCGGTTTCTGCTTAGAAGCTCGTTCCGGTATCATATACTTAGCTTTTGTTTGTCTCGCAGGGCTCTTTCCGGACTCCCAGGCCCATGCTATGAAGAAGGTTGCGGAGCACCGGGCAAAGCAGGCCGGCGACAACTTGGGTGCACCTTGGGATCCCTACGATCACTTGGTTGCTCTAAGCGCGCGGATCTCCCACATGCGCTCGGTGGATCGGAACCTTTCCGACATCCCTGAAGTAGCCTCCCAACTTTTCAAGACCCTTTGGCCTGGTGAAGCGGTGCCGGACACCTTCTCCTTGATCAGCGACCGGCTAAAGGGTGCCTGCAGAAGGATCCGGGAGTGGCAGTGCTCTGCTGCCCGTGCCGGAGCGGACTCCGCGCTGCGCATTGCCTGCTCCTGGTATCCGGATTGGACTTGGATGCCTTCGGCGTGCGTGAAGGTGCTCCTACTGATGTGGATCCGGTTCTCACCGCTAAGCGGCAGGACCGCGCGTACCACATTGCGGAGTACGCGACATGCGCACCTTCATCCCCCTCCAGAAGATGTCAAAGATTACCTGAGCGAGGAGGAAGAGGAGGATGAAGGCGAGGACGTGCCACCGCCAACTCCTGATGCCGGCGCCACTCCCCCGGAAACACCTGTTGCCTGACCTTATCTTAGATATCACCTGTCCCTGAGTACTTGCCATAAAACTTGTTAAATTCTACCCCGGTATGCCGGGGTTTATGATGTAAAACTTTAAGTTTGCTCGCGTTTGACGTACAACATTTTGTGCCGGTAAGTTATACCGGTAGCTAATTATCTTAAGTTTGCCTTAACATTTTTGCGTTTTGGTTCTGCTTTTATCCTGCACCGCAAAGATTTCCAGATTGCCTCTGCATCCAATTCGATGCATACTTGGTTCTTTTGCCTTGGCTCTGCCTGCCTTCTCTGGGCGTTCTTTGGCGTATGAGCACAAGGTTCTTTCACCAAACAAGCATTTTCTTGAACTTAGAAACAATTCGAAACTTTGCAAAAAACCGGTATAACCGGGGTTAGTTAATTTTTTTCGGACTGTTCTTTCCCGGTATCCCTCTCCACAGTTCATGTGCTTATCCCCTACCGGTTTATCTTGCTTGCCATGAAGCCAAGTTATGGACAACAGCAGAGTCGAAGACTCCGGTAGGGTTTAGCACACTACTAAACCGGAAAGAAAAAACGTTCAATAAGCAACCGGTAACAGAAAAAATAGACATGTTTCATGCAATTTAACAAGGCAAGTCCCCGAGACTCATTCGAGGTTCCGACATCTTTTTATTCATAGCACATAAGGTACAAAAAGGAACTTCTTACACCACAACTTCAAGAGTAGAAAGGACGCAACAAGGCTACGTTCCACGGGCGTTTGGTCTCGTCTCGGATTTGTCCGCCTTTCCCTTCTTCCATCCTGCGCATCGATTAGGTAATAGGCGTCATTGTGGAGAGCCTTGCTCACAATGAAAGGTCCTTCCCACGGAGGGAAAGTTTGTGCCGGCCTTCAGTGCGCTGCACCAGGCGTAGCACCAGGTCCCCTTCTCGGAACACTCTTGGATTGACCTTCCGGCTATGATAGCGTCTGAGGTTTTGCTGATAGATGGCTGTTCTTGCCAGAGCTAGCTCTCTTGCTTCTTCTAGCAAGTCCACATCATTTTCTCGGGCCTCTTTTACCTCTTCTTCGGTATAGAGTTGCACCCTTGGGGAATCATGGAGAATGTCGGTTGGTATGACCGCTTCTGCTCCATAAACCATGAAGAATGGCGTGTATCCGGTAGACCGGTTCGGAGTTGTTCTTAGACTCCACAGCACTGACGGTAGCTCATCGATCCAACATCCCGGTGATTTTTCCATTGCATCAATGAGTCTTGGTTTGATACCGGAAAGTACCAAGGCATTCGTTCTCTCAACTTGGCCATTGCCTTGCGGGTGCGCCACTGAGCACAAATCCAGCCGGATGTTTTTGCTTTCACAGAATCGCTTGAATTCTCCTTGGGCAAAGTTTGTGCCATTGTCAGTTATGATGCTATGTGGGTATCCATATCGCAGGATTACATCTTTTAGGAATTTTACTGCTGTATGGCCATCACATTTTGCGATAGGCTTCACTTCCAGCCACTTGGTGAACTTATCCACCATTACCAAGATGTGGGTCATGTTTCCCCTTGCGGTTTTGAACGGTCCGACCATGTCCAGGCACCAAACAGCGAAAGGCCAAGTTAACGGTATGGTTTTTAAGCCGGATGCTGGGGTATGGTTTTGCTTAGCGTACCTCTGGCAGCCATTGCATTTCCTTACCAAATCCTCAGCATTGTCTAAGGCTGTGGGCCAGTAGAATCCATGCCGGAACACCTTTGCTACCAACGCCCTTGAAGAAGCGTGGTGCCCACATTCTCCTCGATGAATTTCCTCAAGCATTTCTCTTCCTTCTTCCGGCTCCACACATCTTTGGAGGACACCGGTAACACTTCTCTTGTATACTTCACCATTGATGATGGTGTAAGCTTTGGACCTTCTCTGTATCCTTCTTGATTCATTTTCGTCAACCGGCAAGGTGCCGTTGATCAGGAATTCCTTAATAGGTTTAACCCAAGATGGTGCTTCTCTAACCACAAACACCGGCATGTCTATGTCCATGCTGTCCACAAGCATTGCCTCTTCCGGCATGGGCGTCAGCCCCGAGCTTGCCGGAGTAGTCCCCGGGTTTCCTTCGTCAATCTCCATTGGCACCACATGTGATTCCGGTACAAAAATTGATTCCGACTCCGGACTTGGCTTGATTGATGGAATTCTCAAGTGCGCCAGAGCTATTCCGGGAGGAATTTCTTGCCTGGACGAACCTAGCTTGGATAAGGTATCCGCGGCCTCATTTTCTGCGCGCGGCACATGGTGAAACTCACACCCTTCGAAGAATCCGGCAATCTTTTGCACATGGAACCGGTATGAGGCCATGTTGGCATCTTTTGCGTCCCAATCTCCGGAACACTGTTGCACCACAAGATCTGAATCACCATAACAAATGATCCTGAGTGCCCCGATCTTTGCAACCTTGAGCCCATGTATCAGAGCTTCGTACTCAGCGACATTGTTTGATGCCCTGAAGTGCACTTGTAGAACATACCGGAGGTGGTCTCCTTTTGGTGAGGTGAGTACTACACCGGCACCTAGGCCCTCCTTGAGCTTGGATCCGTCAAAATGCATCTTCCAGTACTCTATTTTGTGCTCTGGCGGCTTGTATTGTATCTCCGCCCAATCGACCAAGAAATCAGCTAAAGCTTGCGATTTTATGGCATCTCTTCTTTCATATACCGGCACATACGGTGATAGCTGAATTGCTCATTTTGCAATCCTGCCGCTGGCATCCTTGTTGCCCATGATGTCGGAGATGGGTGCCTCGCTCACCACCTTCATGGGGTGTTCCTCAAAGTAATGCTTGAGCTTCGTGGCGGCCATGAACACGCTATAAGTCATTTTTTGGAAGTGTGGGTAGTTTTGCTTTGATGAGGAGAGCACCTCGCTCAGGTAGTATACCGGCTCTGGACGGTTTTTCCTTCCTCTTCTCTTTCCACCACAACCACAACACTAACCACCCGGTTTGTTGCCGCTATATAAAGTAACATAGGTTCTCTCTCCAAGGGTGAGGCCAAAATTGGGGCCGTTAGGAGCATGTTTTTCAATTCTTTAAACGCTGCGTCTGCCTGCGTGGTCCAGACGAAAGTATCCGATTTTTTCATCAAGGCATAGAGTGGCAAGGCTTTTTCTCCTAACCTGCTTATGAACCGGCTCAGCGATGCCAAGCTTCCGGTAAACTTTTGCACATCTTTCAGTTCTCGTGGGATAGTCATTCTTTCTATCGCCCGGATTTTTACCGGATTAACCTCAATGCCCCGGCTTGACACAAGGAAACCAAGCAGCTTGCCGGCAGGGACACCAAAGGTGCACTTTGCCGGATTGAGTTTCATCCGGAACCGCCTTAGGTTATCAAATGTTTGCCGGATGTCATCGATTAAGGTATCTTTTACTTTAGTTTTTATCACGATATCATCCACATAAACTTGCACATTTTTTCCGATTTGATCAAACAAGCATTTTTGCATACAGCGCTGGTACGTTGCACCAGCGTTGCGCAAACCAAAAGGCATAGTAACATAGCAATAAGCCCCGTGCGGGGTAATGAACGCAGTTTTTATTTGATCTTCTTTTTTCAGGGGGATTTGGTGGAAGCCGGAATACGCATCCAGGAACGATAACAACTCACACCCAGCAGTAGAATCAATCACTTGATCGATTCGGGGCAAAGGGAAAGGGTCTCTTGGGCAAGCTTTGTTGAGGTTGGTGTAGTCGATGCACATGTGCCACACTTTTGCAAGTTTTGCCTCCAGGTTCTCATCTTTTTTCTTTTCGACCAGCACCGGATTGGCCAGCCACTCTGTGTGCGTGACCTCCACGATGAAACCGGCAACCGCAGCTTTGTTACTTCTTCTCCAATGATTTTTCTCCTATCTTCAGCGAACCGGCGCAAAGGTTGCCGCACCGGCTTAGCATCCTTCCGGACGTTTAGAGAGTGCTCAGCCAGCTCCCTCGGAACACCTACCAAGTCATCAGTAGACCAGGCAAAGATATTCCGATTCTCACGGAGGAAGTTGACGAGCGTGCTTTCCTATGCTTGATTGAGGCCGGCACCGATACGAACGGTGCGCTCTGGGTAAGCCGGATCCAGCACAATGTCTTTTGTCTCGTTTGTCGGCTTGAATGTCGGTGAGTCCAAGCTTCCACTCATTGCCGCTAGGCTCAACTTTGAGGACTGAGCCAGCGCAACAGCAGTTTGCATTCTTTTCTTTTCTTCCGCTATTACCAGCGATTCTGCCAGGTTTGATCCGGCGGAAGCAGTTTCCATTGAGACTTTATAGTTCCCCACCACAGTTAGTGGTCCACGAGGTGCCGGCATCTTCATCTTGAGATAGGCCGTATGGGTTGATGCCATGAAAGCTGCCAAAGCCGGTCTCCCCAACAAGGCATGGTAGGGACTATCTAAGTCCACCACCTCAAACTCAAGGTTCTCAACACGACAATTGTCACGTCCTCCAAACGACACATCCACCCGAACTTTTCCTATCGGGGCGCAAGACAAACCGGGAACAATCCCATGGAAAGTTGTGTGAGTTGGCTGCAGCATGTTTTCTGTTATGCCCAGCGTACGCATGGTGTGCTTGTACATGATGTTTATGCTGCTACCATTGTCTATCAGCACCTTGCTGAATTTTACTCGAGTTTCCGGCCCCTTCATGATTGGGTCCACAACGAGAGCGTATCCACCCGGATTCGGCATGACTTTGGGGTGATCCTTGAACGACCAGGTGATTTCCTGATCTGACCACAACATTGGAACTGCCGGCATCACGGCGTTCACTTCCATGGAACGGCGATGCACGCTCTGCCTGTCCATTGGCTCTGTGACAAAGACAACCATGCACAAGTGTGGGTCTTCATAAACATTCCGGCCTAAAGGTGCCGGTGGGGGTGGTTGATCATTGTTTTGTTCCACCCGGTTAACCTGCTGGTACTGTTGCCTGTTTGGCTGAGGCTGCACCGGTAAGGCGTTTGCTCCAGTGAGTGGTGGCGGAGGTGGTAATTGCTGTTGTTGCTGCACGATGCCCCCTGGCGCCTGGGCATCTTTTACCGCTCCCTTTTGCATCAAGAACTTGGTCCAAGAACAATCCCTCGTCAAGTGATTCGACGGGTGATCCGGATTCGGCGTGTGCCACCGGCAAGGTTGATCCATGGCGGCTTCCATGGTGTACTTCACGGGTTCCTGCCAGTTCTTTTTCTGGCCCCATGGCTTCTTTTCTACCCATTGTTTCTTAGGACCTGCCCATGGCTGCGATCCGGTTTTTTGTCTCTGACTGCCGCTGGCGTCAAAATTTTCTGCACGGCAGCAACTTGCTGTGATGCATACCTTCGATCCGGGAAATCTTCCCTTCTTTTGTTGTTCCGGTTATCCCGGTATTGCTGCTGATGCGGATTCGACTGCTCCGGCTCAGCTTGCACTGCCGGTTGCATTGGGTCTCCCAATGCATAGCTATCTGCCACACGTATCATTTCCGCTAAGGTTGTGGGCATGCTTCTCTGCAGCCTTTGCCACAAAGGTGATCCTCTCCGGCATCCTTGACTGAACCAAGCAATGGCTTGTGCCTCAATCACTCCTTCACACGTGTTTCTCATTGAGTTCCACCGGGTGAGATAATCCCGGTCTGGTTCTCCCGCACGCTGCTGACACAGCGCAAGCTGTTGGGGCCGGTTTGGCCTCTTGTAGGTACTGCTGAAGTTGTTCACAAATGCTTCCTCAAAGTCCAACCATCCGTTAATACTTTCTGCCGGCAAGTTATTGAGCCAAATCCTCGCAGGACCCACGAGGTAGGACGGTATGATTCTTACCGCCCAACGCCGATTTACTCCGCCACCTGCTACATAAACAGCTGTGACATAATCTGCCAACCAGTCTTCCGGCTTGGTCGTTCCATCATACGTTCTTGTGTCTCGGGGCAACTGGAAATTGCGCACCGGTGGTTCTTCTCTCATGATCCGCGGGCCAAAGCACCTTGGGCCAGGAGGTCCCTCACATTCAACTATTGCGGATAGATGTACTCTGTCCAGCCTGTGCCTCGCATCCCGGTCTGGCAAACATCTTTCCCCCAGGCGTTCTCCCAAAGGGTTCCGGTGGACTCTTGTTCGTTCCATCTCAGAATCTGATTCATCATACTCTTCCGGTTCCGCGGCTCTTGCCTGCCGGTACCCTGGTGGCGGCATGTCTTCATCCACATACGCCACTCTTGCGGCTCGATAATTTTGCCCGGTTTCATATCTACCGGCTTGATTGTTTCCGGCATAGCCTCCCTTGGCGTAGCCTCGATCTGCCCCTTGACTTTTTCTACCGGCATCATATTGCCCGGCTTTTTGCTTTCCGGCAAGAACTGGATCATACACAGTCATCTGCCGTGCGTTCTTTTCTCTTTCCCTTCTTTTGTCCGGATGAGGGGACGATGCCTGCCCCTGGGACTTGCTTCCGGTATTCTTTGTTGAACGCGCGGACTTTGAGGCCACTGCCTCGTTCAGCCAGCTGCTCAGCATTTTGCTCCTCAATAGTTTTCAACAGCTCTTTTACACGTTCTTGCTGCTTTGCCAACTCGTCACCGGAAAGAGATTCACATAACGCTACTGCAGCTTTAGCGGCTTTTATAGTTTTATCCGGACTACTGTACTTAGGCTTTTCTATGATGCTCACAGATACAGATGCACTCTTGCCGGTAAGAACTTCTTTGCGCAAATCCTGATCTAGATTGCGAGCCTTAAGCCGGTTTTCCGGCATCCTAGCAGCATGAGCACTAACTGAAGCAAAGCCATGGGCAGCATTGTACTCACGTAGGGTTAGGTTCAGCTCGCGCTGCTCCCGGATGATGTCGGCACCACCGGTAAGCAGGGCCTTGCGCGTGGCCTCCAGCTCCTCCTGAGCCTTTGCCGGGTCGATGTTCTGCGCGATGGGCGTGGCCAGCGTGTTCATTGCCGCTTGGAGAGGTGTTGCCGGTGGTGCCGATGATGCTCCCGCGACGCCAGCGTCACGTTCCAGCGGGGGTTTTGCCGCTCGGGTCGATGCCGCACGTTCATCTCCTTGCTCCACAGCTCCTTTGCCGGTGTTGACCGCACCAGCCATCATGACCTCCACGCTGCCGGCGGCGCGGCCAGCACACAGCCATCTTGGCGGATCCGGCGCCACCAGCACCGGCGAGAGGCGCTGGCGCACAGGGACGGTGCCGAGGTAGACGCGGATGCTGCCGAACTCGATGGTGCGGCCGTTCTGCGGGAACTTGCCGCCGTTGGCGAAGCAGCCAGCGTTATCGTTGATGAAGTCCATGTTGTAGATGCGTTCCACGAGCGCGGACACCGTGCGCTCGCCGTTGATGTCGAGGATGTCCGCCCGAATATGAACTCCAGCAAGCGCCACTTCATGCCCCACGGTGGGCGCCAACTGTCGTCGTGGTGAACGGACAGATGCCATAGGATGGCTTATCTTGGGGCCGAATGGACGCTAGAGGATTCGGGGGAGGGTTTGTGACTAGATGGACGAACTTCCGGATGCTTTCCTCAAGAACTTGGCCAAGGCCAGAGGTAGAAGAAGAAAGACACAAGGATGAACTCGCTCTAGATCACCATGTTTATTGATCTCAACAGGTTACAGGTTTTCTCCTTCTGTGGATCGCGCGTATGAAAGAGGCTGCCCCCTCTCCTTATATAGGGGAGAGGGTGGCTTACAGAACAAGAAACCCTAATGGGATCTTTGACTAGACAAACTACTTTACAAAGATACTTTATAAAGCTACTTTAATCACAGATGACGCCGGGGTCTTCTTTAAACAAGGAGGCTGACGTCCTCCGGCTTCTTTGACCGTCATCCTCCTCTTTGTCTTCTAGCCTTCGTTTATAGCTACTTTGCTTAGCTCATCTTTGTCCTTTAGCTTCTGACGGAATGTTTGACCAGTCAGCCGACATGCTCTTCCTTCCGGTGCGCCGGTATCTTTCCTTCCTGGTTCCGGTATACCCCTCTTGGGGATACCGGCTTAGCTTTACTTAGCCAAGCTCTATCTTTTTATTCCGGTAAGAACATTAAACCGGTATCTTGAAGGGTGAGACCATCCGGTTTGGCTTACCTTTGGCCTACCGGGGGTCATCCCCCCAACAAGAAGAAAATGTTGATGTGAATTTCATTAAAAATAATAATTTCAACAACAATGCTTATAGGAACAACTCCGGTAATAACTATAGGCCATATCCTTCTGCTAATGGTAATGGTTATGGTAATTCTTATGGGAATTCTTACAACAATAATAGGAGTGTACCCCCTGGTCTTGAAGCTATGCTTAAAGAATTTATTAGTACACAAACTGCTTTTAACAAATCTGTTGAGGAAAAGCTTGATAAAATTGATACTATTGCTTCTAGAGTTGATAGACTTGCCTCTGATGTTAATCTTTTAAAATTGAAAGTTATGCCTAATAATGATATTGATAATAAGATTACTACTACAGCAAATGCCATCCAAGTTAGAATTAATGAGAATATAAGATTAATGGCTGAACTGCGTGCTAGGTGGGATAGAGAAGAAAATGAAAAACTAGCTAAAGAGAATAATGTAGCTAAAGTTTGGACTATTACCACCACTAGTAATGCTAATTCTTCACATGTTGCTGCACCTCCTACTATCAATGGTAAAATAATTGGTGTTGGCAATGTTTCTACTCCTAGTGCAAAGCGAACAAAACTGCCTGAAATTGCTAAAAGCTGCTGAAACTGCTTGTGATAAAACTGCTGAAATTTTTTCCAACCTTGGGAACAATGATCCCATTGCTGTAGCTCATAATGATTTAGATTTTGATGATTGCCACATCTCTGAAGTTATAAAGTTCTTACAAAAACTTGCTAAAAGTCCTAATGCTAGTGCTATAAATTTAGCCTTTACAAAACATATTACAAATGCTCTCATAAAAGCTAGAGAAGAGAAACTAAAACTTGAAACTTCTATTCCTAGAAAGTTAGAAGATGGTTGGGAGCCCATCATTAAAATAAAATTCAATGACTTTGAATGTAATGCTTTATGTGATCTTGGTGCAAGTATTTCTGTTATGCCTAAAAAGATTTATGATATGCTTGACTTGCCACCATTGAAGAATTGTTATTTGGATGTTAATCTTGCCGATAATGTTAAAAAGAAACCTTTGGGTAGGATTGATAATGTGCGCATTACGGTTAACAATAACCTTGTCCCCGTTGATTTTGTTGTTTTGGATATCGAATGCAATGCATCTTGTCCTATTGTGTTGGGAAGACCTTTTCTTCGAACCGTTGGTGCTGTTATTGATATGAGGGAAGGTAATATTAAATATCAATTTCCTCTCAAGAAAGGTATGGAACACTTCCCTAGAAAGAGAATGAAGTTGCCTTTTGATTCTATTATTAGAACAAGCTATGATATTGATGCTTCTACTCTCGATGTTACTTGATTTGCACTTTCGCGCCTAGCTGAAAGGCGTTAAAGAAAAGCGCTTATGGGAGACAACCCATGTTTTTACTACAGAATTTTTTTGTTTTGTTGAGTCTTGGAAGTTGTTTACTACTGTAGCAACCTCTCCTTATCATGTTTTTGTGCCAAGTAAAGTTTCTATGTCAAAGTTGATGTTATATTTGGGATCGCTGCGCAGAAACAGCATTGCTGTCTGTCACGAATCTGGGCACAGTTCTCTGTAGAAAATTCGAAAAAATCTGCCAATTTACGAGCGTGATCCTCAGATACGCAACTTTCATTAGTTTTGAGTTTTTCCATTTGAGCAAGTATGGTGCCAGCTTTAAATTCGTCTTTACGGACTGTTCTGTTTTTGACAGATTCGGCCTTTTATTTCGCATTGCCTCTTTTGCTATGTTGGATTCATTTCTTTGATCCATTAATATCCAGTAGCTTTATGCAATGTCCAGAAGTGAAAATGATTGTGCCACCTCTGAACATGTGAATTATTAATTGTGCACTAACCCTCTAATGAGTTTGCTTGAAGTTTGGTGTGAAGGAAGTTTTCAAGGGTCAAGAGAGGAGAATGATATACTATGATCAAGAGGAGTGAAAGCTCTAAGCTTGGGGATGCCCCCGTGGTTCACCCCTACATATTTTAAGAAGACTCAGCGTCTAAGCTTGGGGATGCCCAAGGCATCCCCTTCTTCATCGACAACATCATCAGGTTCCTCCCCTGAAACTATATTTTTATTCAATCACATCTTGTGTTCTTTACTTGGAGCGTCGGTTTGTTTTTGTTTTTGTTTTTGTTTGAATAAAATGGATCCTAGCATTCACTTTGTGGGAGAGAGACACGCTCCGCTGTTGCATATGGACAAATATGTCCTTAGGCTTTACTCATAATGTTCATGGCGAAGTTTCTTCTTCGTTAAATTGTTATATGGTTGGAATTGGAAAATGCTACATGTAGTAATTCTAAAATGTCTTGGATAATGTGATACTTGGCAATTGTTGTGCTCATGTTTAAGCTCTTGCATCATATGCTTTGCACCCATTAATGAAGAAATACATAGAGCTTGCTAAAATTTGATTTGCATATTTGGTCTCTCTAAGGTCTAGATAATATCTATTATTGAGTTTTGAACAACAAGGAAGACGGTGTAGAGTCTTATAATGTTTACAATATGTCTTTTATGTGAGTTTTGCTGCACCGGTTCATCCTTGAGTTTGCTTCAAATAACCTTGCTAGCCTAAACCTTGTATCGAGAGGGAATACTTCTCATGCATCCAAAATCCTTGAGCCAACTACTATGCCATTTGTGTCCACCATACCTACCTACTACATGGTATTTCTCCGCCATTCCAAAGTAAATTGCTTGAGTGCTACCTTTAAAATTCCATCATTCACCTTTGCAATATATAGCTCATGGGACAAAATAGCCTTAAAAACTATCGTAGTATTGAATATGTACTTATGCACTTTATATTTTATTAAGTTGCTTGTTGTGCGATAACCATGCTTATGGGGAACGCCATCAACTATTGTTGAATATCATGTGAGTTGCTATGCATGTCCGTCTTGTCTGAAGGATCTATCATTTTAGTGGTTGGAGCATGCAAAATTGTTAGAGAAGAACATTGGGCCGCTAACTAAAGCCATGAATCATGGTTGAAGTTTCAGTTTTGGACATATATCCTCAATCTCGTATGAGAATAATAATCATTGCTACATGCTTATGCATTTAAGAGGAGTCCATTATCTGTTGTCCATGTTGTCCCGGTATGGATGTCTAAGTTGAGAATAATCAAAAGCGAGAAATCCAAAATGCGAGCATTCTCCTTAGACCTTTGTACATGCGGCATGGAGGTACCCCTTTGTGACACTTGGTTGAAACATGGCATGCAAAGATCCGGTAGTCCAAGCTAAGTAGGACGAGGTGCGGACACTATTAGTACACTATGCATGAGGCTTGCAACTTGTAAAATATAATTTACATAACTCATATGCTTTATTACTACCGTTGACAAAATTGTTTCATGTTTTCAAAATAAAAGCTCTAGCACAAATACAGCAATCGATGCTTTCCTCTTTGAAGGACCTTTCTTTTACTTTTATTGTTGAGTCAGTTTACCTATCTCCTTCCACCTTAAGAAGCAAACACTTGTGTGAACTGTGCATTGATTCCTACATACTTGCATATTGCACTTGTTATATTACTCTATGTTGACAATATCCATGAGATATACATGTTATAAGTTGAAAGCAACCGCTGAAACTTAATCTTCCTTTGTGTTGCTTCAATACCTTTACTTTGATTTATTGCTTTATGAGTTAACTCTTATGCAAGACTTATTGATGCTTGTCTTGAAGTACTATTCATGAAAAGTCTTTGCTATATGATTCACTTGTTTACTCATGTCATTACCTTTGCTTTGATCGCTGCATTCATTACATATGTTTACAAATAGTACGATCAAGATTATGATGGCATGTCACTTCAGAAATTATCTTTGTTATCGTTTTACCTGCTCGGGACGAGCAGAACTAAGCTTGGGGATGCTGATACGTCTCCAACGTATCGATAATTTCTTATGTTCCATGCTACTTTATTGATGATACCTACATGTTTTATGCACATTATATGTCATATTTATGCATTTTCTGGAACTAACCTATTAACAAGATGCCGAAGAGCCAGTTGTTGTTTTCTGCTGTTTTTGGTTTCAGAAATCCTAGTAGGAAATATTCTCGGAATTGGACGAAATCTTCGCCCGGGGTCCTATTTTGCACGAAGTGTTACCCTCCAAAACCCCCGACGGGCTTTGGCTAAGTAACACGAAGAGCCGGGAGGCTCCTAGGGCCGCTTAGTGGATCCCTGGCACCTCGCGTCGTCCCGCAAATCTTCTGGCGCGCGTCTGGCGGTTGCTGGGCGTGCCACCTGACCTAGACCTGGTCGGGAAGGTGTTAGTGCTTCGATTGTTCCTGCATGGTAGACACGTGCACATTAAATACGAGCCTTATCGGCTCTCAGGTTTCCCTGTGGATCGGCTCAAAGAGCCGATCGCCCCATGGTCCTTGATGGATTAGCAATGGCATGGGGATCTTTGATCAGGACAAAGCTAAAACGATCCACGACGGTTTAGGGTTTTCACCGCATAATCGGAACGTCCTACGTGCGATCGGGCCTAGCAGCTACGAGAGACGGTGCAAACTACCCCTACGAGAGGCCTAAAAACCAACATAACGTTGATCCCGGAACATCCCTCGCGGGGACGGTGAGCATCTAACGCACCACGGATCCTCCGACCCCCATAAGGCCTAACTATGCGAGATATTAAACTAATCCTGAGATGCGAGAACAACCGTGGATCGGATCTACTAAGCATGACCAAGCAAGATGCTGCCCTTACGTCTGGATAGACGTAAGGGCAGCTAGATATGCAAGGGTTGCACTACGATAGCATATTGCGTGAAGAACAATGCTAACCCTAACACATCTAAAGATAACTACGTTGCTCGCCATCAAAAAGGCTTCAGTACGAGCAACGCATGAACAATACTAAGCTTTACGCTGCCTAGATCGCGAGATGCGATCTAGGCAGCATGATGCTTACCGGTAAGAACCCTCGTAGGAAAGGGGTGGCGATGCGCCGAGATTGGTTTGTTTTGGTTGAACGGTGATTGTCCTCCTTTTCCGATAACCCTAGATACATATTTATAGTCCAAGGGACTTTCTAATCGGCGTGCACCTAACCGTGCACGGGCCAGACTCTATCTCTTTAGTCTAAATTACAATGCGATCTAATAGTTTACAGATACACGGGCAGCTTAGCCCAAACTCCCAGCGCAAGGCCGCTTTGAAGATGCTCCACGTGTACGTCCTTCAAGCCCATCTTCACTTACGGCCCACCTCCTGATTTGGCCAAAATCGGGTGGTAACACATGCCCCCTGGTTTTGATAATGATAATTGCAAAACCATCTGCATTCTTCGAAGGGTCATGTCGTGGCAGAACCGTCGCAGTTTTCTTCATGATGACGTCTTGCTTCCTCGCCTTCTCTGCACGACTTGACGGTTCTGGCACCGTGTACTCGGGAACTGCTTGGGCATTAAATCGTCATTTCCCTTTTTATCTGGCCACATCCTGTGGTTCTTCTCTTCATCCCCCTGTTCCACAGTAGCCATCGGCAAACCGAAAAACCCTCCTCAGTCCCCATGGATTCCTCCTCTTCATCCGCTTCCTCTGGCCTGTCTCTCCAGTCCTCCTCCTCCAGCGAACTCGAGCAGGAGGTCGATCTGATGGCCATCTACAACGCCCGCGCCCCGGAGTATTGGGACGCGCGGGACTGGGACTCTTCCAACGAGTCGGAAGATGATGAACCCCTCACCGATGGGGAAGAAGACCTTCGATTCCTCGTCGACGGAGCTGGAAGCACCAAGCGACACGACCTCTTCCCCTGGGAGGGAGCTTTTCCTCCGACGAGGAAGAGGAAGAAAAGGAAGACGCCGACGATGACTCCCTCGAAGGTTACCCACCAGCGAAACGCCTCCGCATGTGGTGGGACGACGGGCAGTGATGACGAAGAGGAGAATGAAGCCCTGCGAAGGCTACGGGAGCAGCGATGAGGAGCCCGCCGGCGCCGATGAGAGTTCCGAGGACGATGATGAAGGCAGTGACGGCCCGTAGATTAGGATCTACTAGCGTAGGCCTAGCAGTAGTAGATTGGTCAACAGACCCCTTCTTTTGTTCTTCCCTTCTTAAGCAATCGGCTCCTCCCTTGTAAGAAATCTTGTTTATCAATGGAGAATTTCCCCAACCGATTCTTTTATGCTAATCTAGCCGATCGTCAGCTCAATCGACTTTAAATGAGTCGATCTCCACGCATCGATCCCCCCATGATCCGCTCCTCATCTTTTTTAGCATCGGAGCAATCGTGAGCTTGGGCCATGCTTACCAAGGCAATGTCTGCGGAACCAAACCATGACTCTCCCATCGGCTTCTAAAAACAGAGCATCCACGAGGCCAGCTGCTCCCCAAGCCTCAACCGAGGTAAAAACCATGATGAGGACCCGCAATCCAGACAAACAGTCCCAGGCTTGATCACGCCTGGAAGATGGCTCTTACTAGTCAACCGTGTGGGCTGGTAATCTGGTTATGGGCAGGTGTCCTCAATAGAGCTCTAGGCTTGTTTCTCAAATGGCTTGTATGTAGATACTGATCTCTTGGCGACATCAACACCATTCCTCAGACAAGCTATGATGCAAAGCTAGCCGATCTTTCGAACAAAATCGGGTTCCGATATCAAAGGATCCTTCAGGGCAAACTGCCCCCCGAATATCTCTCGTCAGCTCCGGCTGTCCTCCTCTACAATAATCCACCGCCTTTCAAGCAAGCCGCGATGCAGAGTCAATCGGTTCTTCAGGGCAAAGAAATCTCCAGGTCAGATGCCCCCCGAGCCTTTGACCAAGGCGAGCATGAAAGTGTACCAGCCGCATCGGGCCACTATCAGCTTTTCAACTGCGGTGCAGCATCAGCCGATTCTGACCAAATCGGCTGTCAATAGCAGAGAACCTTCAGTCCAACGAGGCAGCCTCTGGTGAAAATGAGTTCAATCCAGCTGGATGATCACCGGTTGTTCTCATGATTCTAGCCTGGTCGGCCACGGCTGCAATCCTTGAACTTGCCAGCAGCGTTACACTTGAAGGCTTGCAAAGCGCTGGAGGTCCTCGCGGAGAAGACTGAGTCACCAAACAGTTGGAGATCCTCACAGAGCCTCGTCCTGTAACGGTTGTACCCTTGAGTCGATGGCCGTGCATCGGCTTTGAACTCTTAAGTCGATGCCTGCGCATCGGCTGTGCTCAAAAGTTTCTGTATTTTCGATTTTTTATTAGCCGATCGATTCATGAATCGGCTTCCCTGGGTACATACTTCGTGGCTTTGTAACTTCTCCGTGTGTATGCCCCCGAGCCGAATCCTTCAAGTGATTGAAGATATCGGCTTTTCAGCCAATTCAAGCTTTTCTCGCCACTCACCATGCGAAATAGCACATCGGTAAACACGGGTGGTGCGAATAATTTTAGCCGATTGCTGGAATCGTCTTCCCTTGTAATTGTCGATCCGACTATTTACAGATTGTTGAGATTTCGAAAATCTATGGCAACGCGCCATCGGCCATCCTTTTCTCCACAGGTATTCCATTGGAAATCCTTTCAGCGTACTGCATGGCCCGATGAACCCGGCGTCCAACAACTTCTTGATCTCCTTCTTGACTTTCTCAATCCCTTCTAGCTCGTCAGCTGATGTAAACCCATACCCCACTTTCCATCGCCTTCTAGGTCAATGCTGAACACAGGTAAAGCGTATGTTGAGGATAATTTTCGGCCGATTACTGGAATCGGCCTCCTTCTTTGTTGCAATGCTTGACGATGGTTTGCAACTTCTTGGATTTCCACTGTAGCTACGTGGCATGTTAGAGATAAGATCCTTTACTTTTCATGTTCTGAGGGCCGATCGCAGGGATCGGCCTGGCCACGTATGTCCAATGTATTGGACGTGCTACTCTGTCCAGCCCACGGATACCATGTTTGTGTCTGCCGATGCGTGCATCGGCATCAGCCGATGCCTGTGCATCGGCTTTCGTCTGTTTGGGCGCCATACTTTCTTTGGCGGGCGCGCCTTCGTCTCCACTATTTGCTGGATTTTCGCGGCCAGATCGGGCCGCGCTCTTCTCAACGTGTGTACTGTGCCTCGGCTTCTTCCAGGTTCGCCGTTGCACTCTACGCTTTTGAGAATGGGTGAGTCCATCGGGGCACCACCTTGGTCGGTGATACCTATCTTCTTCATCTGACTCTTCGAAGTCTTCTTCTTGAGATGACTCAGCTCGTTTGTTTTGATGTGGGAGAGGTCCTAGACGCTCGAACACTGAAACTTCGTTTGTCCTTCTCCTTTGCTGTGTGCATTCTGGGCAGTTCTCGATTGTTGGCAATCGGCTCATTCCTGAGTCCCAGCAATGTTTGAAGAAGGGACAGTTCCAGTGCTTGTCCATGTTGTCTTGCTCCTTTGACCTCCCTCTGGCGCGACGTTCGTACCCGTCGTTGTTGCCGCTGTTCTGACGATACCTCCTGTCCTCCGCATCAGACCGACGATGTTTCTCGTCGTCTTCGTCGTAGCGTTGACGTCGGTCGTACTGCTGCTCATATTTGTTGAGGAGATGCCCGGATAATGGGCGCTGATACCGTATGCTTCTCACCTCCTCCTCGGTCGGTACCGTCTATCGTCGTCTTGGGGCCGGTCGCGTGGAACGGCCTCCTCTTTATCCTTGCCACGAGAATGGCTGCTCTCTGCTTTGTCCGCGGCATGGCGAATCACGAACCCTGCCATATTGACATCGAAAGAGAACCCTGGTTCTCTTATGGAGTGGCTTAGGTCCACCATGTTGACGTCTGGAAACGGACACCTGTCTACCTTCATGGCAAACTGTCCGAACGTTAATCGGCTGCTTCTATCGCCATCGGATTTGTGCGTGATACTTTGCAATCGCTGGTGGTGTGCGTGAACGTATGATGCCACTTGCAGTATGGCCTCTTATTTATCTCTTGTGCCGTAGGGATCTTGTGGCCTTCGGGTAGCTTCAAGTGTTTCTCTTTCGTGGATCGAAGATCTGTTCGGTTTTGGTCACGTCAAAGTCCAACCCTCTTGGAGGCCCTGGTGGATTCACCCATTGGCGGGACACAGGTACTGGCGTCCGAGTCCACTCGGCTACTGCAACTTCCTGATCTTCAGTAGAATCTTCATCTTCATCGGCATTGACCAGGCTGATCGCGCGCTTGAACTTGTCTTGGTACAGTTCGGATGGCGCTGTTCATATAAGGTCAGTCTGTTGACCGGTGCGTCGCGAGTTATACTCAACTTGGAATGTCAGATCCTTGAACGGCGCTGCCAGGCCTGCCACGGCCAGCTGTTGCCTCTTTCTCGATTATATGAACCGAATAGCATCGGTTCTTGACGGTCCTGAAGCGCTGAATGTACTCACCCACTGTCTCTCCTCGCTTTTGCCGAACTTGTGCTAGTTCGGCAATACCAGCTTCAGTAGTCTCTGAATGGTATTGGGTGTGGAGCAGTTCCTCCACTGCTTCCATGATTGCTGAATTTGGCTGCAAAGAGGTGTACCACCCAAAAGCTGGACCGGTGAGGGATTGCGAGAAGCACCTCACCCGTAACTGATCCGACGCCGAAGCCATGCCCAGCTGGGCCAGGTATCGGCTCACGTGCTCGATGGAGCTCTACCCTTCCGCCCCTGAATTTGTTGAAGTCCGGAAGCCGGTACTTGGGCGGTAGTGGGATCAGGTCGAACTCATTGGGATACGGCTTGGAATAGCCGATTATCTTATTCTTGGCAAGATGCCGAATTGATCTCTGAGGACTGCGCTGATCTGATCTCGGTGGAGGTAGTAGCAGCTGAGCTTTCTCGGATTGGTGCGGTGGCGTACTTGGCTAGCCACGCTTGTTTCTCGGCTTGCTCCTAGACTCCCCGCTGTTGCAGTTATCCTTCTGCCGGAACAATTGCTCTGCTCAGCAAATCCTCTGGTGGAGCCTGGATCGCGTCGATTGTTGCAGTCCGGCACATCGCACACACGTATCCGTGTGGGATTTCCTTGGGCGGGTCGGGTAAGAACAGTCGCCCGGGTCACCCCCATCCTTGTAGACGACGTATGCGGCGAGCTTTGTTGTGGTGGAGCCGCCATTGTGTGCAGAGGCGGCCTGGTGTGGAGTTGCATCTCTCCCTGGTGAGTCCCTAGAACAGGTCCTGAAGGGGAGTAACGACGCTCCATGATCTCTTGCACCACCGGAGCGCAACGCGCTCCGAGTTCACCGGGCTCTCAGAGGGCCGATGCGGTGAATGGGCCACCATGTAGTTGATCTCCTGACGCAGGGCTCTGGTACGTTCCTCTGAAGGGAGAGACAGATCCAACCCATCGAGGATGCCTTGTGGTGCGAATCCTTTGAACCTGACGCCGTGCGACCGGGTCTTCTCAAAGGAGCCGATGAGTTCGGCCTCGAGGATGACCTTCAGGTCATCGTACTTCTTCTTATGTTCCGTGGGGAGATCCTCATACGTGATCGGTTTCTCCGCCACCTCGGATGTCGACGCTGACATGGATGTTGAAGAAGATGTCGCAGAAGTGGTCCCACCGGGCGTGCCAGAATGTGTTACCCTCCAAAACCCCCCGACGGGCTTTGGCTAAGTAACACGAAGAGCCGGGAGGCTCCTAGGGCCGCTTAGTGGATCCCTGGCACCTCGCGTCGTCCCGCAAATCTTCGCGCGCGTCTGGCGGTTGCACGGGCGTGCCACCTGACCTAGACCTGGTCAGGAAGGTGTTAGTGCTTCGATTGTTCCTGCATGGTAGACACGTGCACATTAAATACGAGTCTTATCGGCTCTCAGGTTTCCCTGTGGATCGGCTCAAAGAGCCGATCGCCCCATGGTCCTTGATGGATTAGCAATGGCATGGGGATCCTGCTTGATCAGACAAAGCTAAAACGATCCACGACGGTTTAGGGTTTTCACCGCATAATCGGAACGTCCTACGTGCGATCGGGCCTAGCAGCTACGAGAGACGGTGCAAACTACCCCTACGAGAGGCCTAAAAACCAACATAACGTTGATCCCGGAACATCCCTCGCGAGGACGGTGAACGGCATCTACGCACCACCGGATCCTCCGACCCCAGCATAAGGCCTAACTATGCGAGATATTAAACTAATCCATGCAGAACAGGAGCAACATAACGGATCGGATCTACTAAGCATGACCAAGCAAGATGCTGCCCTTACGTCCGGATAGGCGTAGGGCAGCTAGATATGCAAGGGTTGCACTACGATAGCATATTATGTGAAGAACAATGCTAACCCTAACACATCTAAAGATAACTACGTTGCTCGCCATCAAAAGGCTTCAGTACGAGCAACGCATGAACAATACTAAGCTTTACGCTGCCTAGATCGCGAGATGCGATCTAGGCAGCATGATGCTTACCGGTAAGAACCCTCGTAGGAAAGGGGTGGCGATGCGCCGAGATTGGTTTGTTTTGGTTGAACGGTGATTGTCCTCCTTTTCCGATAACCCTAGATACGTATTTATAGTCCAAGGGACTTTCTAATCGGCGTGCACCTAACCGTGCACGGGCGGACTCTATCTCTTTAGTCTAAATTACAATGCGATCTAATAGTTTACAGATACACGGGCAGCTTAGCCCAAACTCCCAGCGCAAGGCCGCTTTGAAGATGCTCCACGTGTACGTCCTTCAAGCCCATCTTCACTTACGGCCCACCTCCTGATTTGGCCAAAATCGGGTGGTAACAGAAGCTTCCAGAAGACCGAAGAGATAACGAAGTGGGGCCACGAGGCGGCCAGACCACAGGGCGGCGCGGCCTGGCCCCTGGCCGCGGCCCTTCATCTGGGCCCCTCGTGAGCCCCCGGCCTACCCTTCCGCCTGTAAAGCCTCCGTCGCGAAAACCCCGTCGGAGAGCCACGATACGGAAAACCTTACGAGACGCCGCCGCGCGTCCCATCTCGGGGGATTCGAGGATCGCCTCCGGCACCTGTCGGAGAGGGAATCATCTCCGGAGGACTCTTCATCGCCATGATTGCCTCGGAGTGATGAGTGAGTAGTTCACCCCTGGACCATGGGTCCATAGCGTAGCTAGATGGTCGTCTTCTCCTTGTTGTGCTTCATTGTTGGATCTTGTGAGCTGCCTAACATGATCAAGATCATCTATATGTAATACTATATGTTGTGTTTGTCGGGATCCGATGGATAGAGAATACTATGTTATGGTGATTATCAATCTATTGTTTATGTGTTGTTTATGATCTTGCATGCTTTCCGTTATTAGTAGAGGCTCTGGCCAAGTTTTTACTCTTAACTCCAAGAGGGAGTATTTATGCTCGATAGTGGGTTCATGCCTTCATTGACACCGGGACAGTGAAAGTTCTAAGGTTGTGATGTCTTGTTGCCACTAGGGATAAAACATTGATTCTATGTCTAAGGATGTAGTTGTCGATTACATTACGCACCATACCTAATGCAATTGTCTGTTGCTTAGCAACTTAATACTGAATAGGGTTCGGATGATAACCTGAAGGTGGACTTTTTAGGCATAGATGCGGTTGGATGGCGGTCTATGTACTTTGTCGTAATGCCCAATTAAATCTCACTATATTTATCATATCATGTATATGCATTGTTATGCCTTTCTCTATTTGTCAATTGCCCCATTGTAATTTGTTCACCCAACATGCTTTTATCTTATGGGAGAGACACCTCTAGTGAACTGTGGACCCAGGTCCTATTCTTTACATAGCATACAATCTCTGCAATTGTGTTTTACTGTTTTCTTTGCAATCATCTTCCACTCGATACGTTTAATCCTTTGTTACAGCAAGCCGGTGAGATTGACAACCTCACTGTTTCGTTGGGGCAAAGTACTTTGGTTTTGTTGTGCAGATTCCACGTTGGCGCCGGAATCCCTGGTGTTGCGCCGCATCACATTTCGCGACCATCAACCTTCAACGTGCTTCTTGGCTCCCTCTTGGTTCGATTAAACCTTGGTTTCATACTGAGAGAAACTTGCTTCTATACGCATCATACCTTCCACTTGGGGTTCCCAACGGACGTGTGCATCTACGCGTATCACCCTCAAATCCCTCCCCGTCAACCACGCGCCAATTGTGGACAACAAGCTATTTTTGGCGCCGTTGCGGGAGGAAAGGTAAAAGGTACTCACACTCCGGATCTCGGCTACTAAGCTATTTTCCGGCGCCATTGTAAGTACTCGAAGCTATTTCCTTTAGATCCTGCAATTGCATCTTTTGGTTTTTTGTTTACACTAGTTAGGCATAATGGAGAGCAACAATGAGCTTCTTATTTTATTTTCTGAGTTAAGACATGGATTGTTTGCTGCGAAAATTAAAAAACCTATGGAATCTTATTTGCATGCTAGTAGCAATGATATTAGTATGAACGCTTTGAACACCATTGTTGTTAATGATATGGAAAATTCTAAGCTTGGGGAAGCTGGTTTTGATGAGCATGATATTTTTAGTCCCCCAATCATTGAGGAGAAAATTTTCTTTGATGTTACTTTGCCTCCTATTTATGATGATTATAATGATAGTGGTCTTTTGGTGCCTACTATGGAGAGTAAATTTTATTATGATTATACTATGCCACCTACACTTGATGAGAATAATAATGATAGCTACTTTGTTGAATTTGCTCCCACTACAACTAATAAAATTGATTATGCTTATGTGGAGAATAATTTTATGCATGTGGCTCATGACAAGAATGTTTTATGTGATAGTTATATTGTTGAGTTTGTTCATGATGCTACTGAAAGTTATTATGAGAGAGGAAACATGGTTATATGCATCTTAATAATATTAAGTTTCCCCTCTTTATGTTGAAAATCTTGAAATTGCGCTTGTGTTGCTTTTCTATGCTTACCACTTTGTTCTTCATGAATTTATTTGTGTACAAGATTCCTTTTCATAGGAAGTGGGTTAGGCTTAAATGCGTTTTGAATTTGCTTCTTGATGCTCTCTTTTGCTTCAACGCTTATTTCTTGCAAAAGTATCCTTAAAATTGCCGAGCCCATCTTAATGGCTATAAAGAAAGAACTTCTTGGGAGATAACCCATGTGTTTATTTTACTACAGAAATTTTTGTTTTATATTTGAGTCTTGGAAGTTTTTTACTACTGTAGCAACCTCTCCTTATCATGTTTTTGTGCCAAGTAAAGTCTCTATGGTAAAGTTGATGCTAGATTTGGATTACTGCGCAGAAGCAGATTTGCTGTCTGTCACGAATTTGAGCAGAAGTCTCTGTAAAAAAATCAAAAAAATATGCAAATTTACGTGTGTGATCCTCGATATGTACGCAACTTTCATTAGTTTTGAGTTTTTCCGTTTGAGCAAGTTAAGTGCCCCTGCCAAATTCGTCTTTACGGACTGTTCTGTTTTGACAGATTCTGCCTTTTATTTCGCATTGCCGCTTTTGCTATGTTGAATGGGTTTCTTTGTTCCATTAACTTTCAGAAGTTTTGTGCAATGTCCAGAAGTGTTAATAATGATTGTGTCACCTCTGAACATGTGAATTTTATTATGCACTAACCCTCTAATGAGTTTGCTTGAAGTTTGGTGTGGCAGAAGTTTTCAAGGGTCAATAGAAGAGGGTGATATACTATGATCAAGAAGAGTGAAATGTCTAAGCTTGGGGATGCCCGGTGGTTCATCCCTGCATATTTTAAGAAGACTCAAGCATCTAAGCTTGGGGATGCCCAAGGCATCCCCTTCTTCATCGACAACATTATCAGGTTCTTCTAGTGAAACTATATTTTTATTCCGTCACATCTTATGTTCTTTACTTGGAGCGTCTGTGTGCTTTTATTTTCGTTTTGTTATTTTTATTCTCTTAATAAATTCATGCTCATGTGTGGGAGAGAGACACGCTCCGCTTTTTCATATGAACACTAGTGTTCTTCGTTTATACTTTTAATGTTCAAGGGCGAAAGTTGATCGCTTCACTTGTTGCTATTTGGTTGGAATCAGAAAATGCTTCATATGGTCTTGAATAATTTGATACTTGGCAATTGTTTTGAGCTCTCATAGATCATGTTTAAGCTCTTGCATCATGTAGTTAAATCTAGTAGTGGAGAACTACTGTAGAGCTTGTTGAAATTGGTTTGCATGATTGGTCTCTCTTAGTCTAGATATTTTCTGGTAAAATGTTTGAGCAACAAGGAAGACAGTGTAGAGTCTTATAATGCTTGCAATATGTTCTTATGTAAGTTTTGCTGTACCGGTTTATACTTGTGTTTGCTTCAAACAACCTTGCTAGCCTAAGCCTTGTACTGAGAGGGAATACTTCTCGTGCATCCAAAACCTTGAGCCAAAACCTATGCCATTTGTGGCCACCATATCTACCTACTATGTGGTATTTTTCTGCCATTCCAAGTAAATACTTCATGTGCTACCTTTAAACAATTCAAAATTTACTATCTCTTATTTGTGTCAATGTTTTATAGCTCATGAGGAAGTATGTGGTGTTTTATCTTTCGTTCTTGTCATTTACTTTTGACAGACTTTCACAATGGACTAGTGGCTTCATCCGCTTATCCAATAATTTTGCAAAAAGAGCTGGCAATGGGGTTCCCAGCCCCAATTAATCAACTTGCATTAATAATTCTCTTCACATGTTTGCTCTGATCTATCAGTAAGCAACTTAAATTTGCAAATAGACACTCCTCCATGGTATGAGAAGGCACCCGAGGATTCGGTTAGCCATGGCTTGTGTAAGCAAAGGTTGGGAAGAGTGTGATCTAATAAATAAAACTAAAGTACATGTGTAAACAAAAGAGAAGAGGGATGATCTACCTTGCTGGTAGAGATAACGTCCTTCATGGGAGCCGCTCTTGAAAGTCTGGTTGATAAGGTAGTTAGTGTACCCATTACCATTCGTTGACAACAACAAACACCTCTCAAAATTTTACTTTTATGCTCTCTATATGATTTCAAAACTTGAAAAGCTCTAGCACATGATTTAATCCCTGCTTCCCTCTGCGAAGGGCCTATCTTTTACTTTATGTTGAGTCGGTTTACCTACTTCCTTCCATCTTAGAAGCAAACACTTGTGTCAACTGTGCATTGATTCTTACATACTTGCTTATTTGCATTCATCATATTACCTGTGTTGACAATTATCCATGAGATATGCATGTTGAAAGTTGAAAGCAACTGCTGAAACTTATATCTTCCTTTGTGTTGCTTCGATGCCTTTACCTTGAATTTATTGCTTTATGAGTTAACTCTTATGCAAGACTATTTGATGCTTGTCTTGGAAGTACTATTCATGAAAAGTTTTGCTATATGTTATCTATTTGTTAGCAAGCTATAGATCATTGCTTTGAATCACTTCATTCATGTCATATGCTTTACAATAATGTTGATCAAGATTATGATGGTAGCATGTCACTTCAGAAATTATTTATTGTTATCGTTTACCTACTCGAGGCGAGTAGGAACTAAGCTTGGGGATGCTACGTCTCCAACGTATCTATAATTTCTGATGTTCCATGCTTGTTTTATGACAATACTGATGCGCGTAGATGTACACGTCCGTTGGGAACCCCAAGAGGAAGGTATGATGCGCACAGTGGCAAGTTTTCCCTCAGAAAGAAACCAAGGTTTATCGAACCAGGAGGAGCCAAGAAGCACGTTGAAGGTTGATGGTGGCGAAATGTGATGCGGCGCAACACCAGGGATTCCGGCGCGTGGAACCTGCACAACACAACCAAAGTACTTTGCCCCAACGAAACAGTGAGGTTGTCAATCTCACCGGCTTGCTGTAAAAAGGATTAACCGTATTGTGTGGAAGATGATTGTTTGCAAGAAAACAGTAAAACAAGTATTGCAGATTGTATGCGATGTAAAGAATAGGACCGGGGTCCACAGTCTCTCCCATAAGATAAAAGCATGTTGGGTGAACAAATTACAGTCGGGCAATTGACAAATAGAAAAGGGCATAACAATGCATGTACATGATATGATAAATATAGTGAGATTTAATCAGGACATTACGACAAAGTACATAGACCGCCATCCAACTGCATCTATGCCTAAAAAGTCCACCTTCAGGTTATCATCCGAACCCCTTTCAGTATTAAGTTGCAAAGCAAGGACAATTGCATTAAGTATGGTGCGTAATGTAATCGACAACTACATCCTTGGACATAGAATCAATGTTTTATCCCTAGTGGCAACATCATATCACAACCTTAGAACTTTCTGTCACTGTCCCAGGTATCAATGAAGGCATGAACCCACTATCGAGCATAAATACCCCCTCTTGGAGTTAAGCGTAAAAACTTGGCCAGAGCCTCTACTAATAACGGAGAGCATGCAAGATCATAAACAACACATAAACAATAGATTGATAATCACCATAACATAGTATTCTCTATTCATCGGATCCCGACAAACACAACATATAGAATTACGGATAGATGATCTTGATCATGTTAGGCAGCTCACAAGATCCAACAATGAAGCACATGAGGATAAGACGACCATCTAGCTACTGCTATGGACCCATAGTCCAGGGGTGAACTACTCACTCATCACTCCGGAGGCGATCATGGCGATGAAGAGTCCTCCGGGAGATGAATCCCCTCTCCGGCAGGGTGAGGCGATCTCCTGAATCCCCGAGATGGGATCGCGGCGGCGGCGTCTCGAAGGTTTTCCGTGTCGTGGCTCTCGGGGGTTTCGCCACGGAGGCTTTAAGTAGGCGGAAGGGCAGGTCAAGAGGCGGCACGAGGGGCCCACACCATAGGTCGGCGCGGCCGGGGCCTGGGCGCGCCCTGTGGTGTCGCCACCTCGTGGCCCCACTTCGACTCTCCTTCGGTCTTCTGGAAGCTTCGTGCAAAAATAGGACCCTGGGCGTTGATTTCGTCCAATTCCGAGAATATTTCGTTACTAGGATTTCTGAAACCAAAAACAGCGAAAACAACTGGCTCTTCGGCATCTTGTTAATAGGTTAGTTCCGAAAATGCGTAAATACGACATATAATGTGCATAAAACATGTAGATATCATCAATAATGTAGCATGGAACATAAGAAATTATCGATACGTTGGAGACATATCAGCATCCCCAAGCTTAGTTCTGCTCGTCCCGAGCAGGTAAAACGATAACAAAGATAATTTTGAAGTGACATGCCATCATAATCTTGATCATACTATTTGTAAACATATGTAATGAATGCAGCGATCAAAACAATGGTAATGACATGAGTAAACAAATGAATCATAAAGCAAAGACTTTTCATGAATAGTACTTCAAGACAAGCATAAATAAGTCTTGCATAAGAGTTAACTCATAAAGCAATAAATCAAAGTAAAGGTATTGAAGCAACTCAAAGGAAGATTAAGTTTCAGTGGTTGCTTTCAACTTATAACATGTATATCTCATGGATATTGTCAACATAAAGTAATATAACAAGTGCAATATGCAAGTATGTAGGAATCAATGCACAGTTCACACAAGTGTTTGCTTCTTGAGGTGGAGAGAGATAGGTGAACTGACTCAACAATAAAAGTAAAAGAAAAGGTCCTTCAAAGAGGAAAGCATCGATTGTTGTATTTGTGCTAGAGCTTTTATTTTGAAAACATGAAACAATTTTGTCAACGGTAGTAATAAAGCATATGAGTTATGTAAATTATATCTTACAAGTTGCAAGCCTCATGCATAGTATACTAATAGTGCCCGCACCTTGTCCTACTTAGCTTGGACTACCGGATCATCACAATGCACATGTTTCAACCAAGTGTCACAAAGGGGTACCTCCATGCCGCTGTACAAAGATCTAAGGAGAAAGCTCGCATTTTGGATTTCTCGCTTTTGATTATTCTCAACTTAGACATCCATACGGGACAACATGGACAACAGATAATGGACTCCTCTTTAATGCATAAGCATGTAGCAACAATTATTATTCTCATATGAGATTGAGGATATATGTCCAAACTGAAACTTCCACCATGATTCATGGCTTTAGTTAGCGGCCCAATGTTCTTCTCTAACAATATGCATGCTCCAACCATTAAGGTGGTAGATCCCTCTTACTTCAGACAAGACGGACATGCATAGCAACTCACATGATATTCAACAAAGGGTAGTTGATGGCGTCCCCGAAGCATGGTTATCGCACAACAAGCAACTTAATAAGAGATAAAGTGCATAAGTACATATTCAATACTACGATAGTTTTTAAGGCTATTTTGTCCCATGAGCTATATATTGCAAAGGTGAATGATGGAATTTTAAAGGTAGCACTCAAGCAATTTACTTTGGAATGGCGGAGAAATACCATGTAGTAGGTAGGTATGGTGGACACAAATGGCATAGTGGTTGGCTCAAGGATTTTGGATGCATGAGAAGTATTCCCTCTCGATACAAGGTTTAGGCTAGCAAGGTTATTTGAAGCAAACTCAAGGATGAACCGGTGCAGCAAAACTCACATAAAAGACATATTGTAAATATTATAAGACTCTACACCGTCTTCCTTGTTGTTCAAAACTCGATACTAGATATTATCTAGACCTTAGAGAGACCAAATATGCAAACCAAATTTTAGCAAGCTCTATGTATTTCTTCATTAATGGGTGCAAAGCATATGATGCAAGAGCTTAAACATGAGCACAACAATTGTCAAGTATCACATTATCCAAGACATTTTAGAATTACTACATGTAGCATTTCCCAATTTCAACCATATAACAATTTAACGAAGAAGAAACTTCGCCTTGAATATTATGAGTAAAGCCTAAGGACATATTTGTCCATATGCAACAGCGGAGCGTGTCTCTCTCCCACAAAGTGAATGCTAGGATCCATTTTATTCAAACAAAAACAAAAACAAAAACAAACCGACGCTCCAAGTAAAGAACACAAGATGTGACTGAATAAAAATATAGTTTCAGGGGAGGAACCTGATGATGTTGTCGATGAAGAAGGGGATGCCTTGGGCATCCCCAAGCTTAGACGCTTGAGTCTTCTTAGAATATGCAGGGGTGAACCACGGGGCATCCCCAAACTTAGAGCTTTCACTCCTCTTGATCATAGTATATCATACTCCTCTCTTGACCCTTGAAAACTTCCTTCACACCAAACTTCAAGCAAACTCATTAGAGGGTTAGTGCACAATTAATAATTCACATGTTCAGAGGTGGCACAATCATTCTTTACACTTCTGGACATTGCATAAAGCTACTGGACATTAATGGATCAAAGAAATTCATCCAACATAGCAAAAGAGGCAATGCGAAATAAAAGGCAGAATCTGTCAAAACAGAACAGTTCGTAAAGACGAATTTTAAAATGGCACCAGACTTGCTTAAATGGAAAAACTCAAAACTAATAAAAGTTGCGTCCATATCTGAGGATCACGCTCGTAAATTGGCAGATTTTTTCGAATTTTATACAGAGACTTAGTCCCAGATTCGTGAAAGACAGCAATGCTGTTTCTGCGCAGCGATTCCAAATATAAAATCAACTTTAACATAGAAACTTTACTTGGCACAAAAACATGATAAGGAGAGGTTGCTACAGTAGTAAACAACTTCTAAGACTCAAATATAAAACAAAGTACTGTAGTAAAAACATGGGTTGTCTCCCATAAGCGCTTTTCTTTAACGCCTTTCAGCTAGGCGCGAAAGTGCAAATCAAGTAACATCAAGAGATGGAGCATCAACATCATAACCAGGGGTATTGGGAGTTTTCTCAACCAAGCATAGTATATTGGATACATAAGTTTTAGCGTCCTTTTCATTAGTCTTGGGCTTGCTATTCTCATCAAACAAATTTTCAGGAACAAGCCAAGCATAGTTATTTTCTAGTGCATCATTCATAGCTAGGAGTTTACATGGTATTGGTGCTTTGATCTCCCCACCATCATTAATATTATTAGTGTACCTTATTCTGTCCATGTCCATTTTTTCAAGGAGACCAACAAAATTAATATGAGAACCTAGCATATTAAATTTAGCAAAGACCTTTCTAGCCTATCTTGCTAGACCACCAAATTCTCTAAGAAGAGTTTCTAAAACAAAATCTTTCTTTTCCCCTTCTTCCATATCACCGAGTGTAAGAAACATGTGTTGGATTATAGAATTGAGATTAACAAATTTAGTTTCCAACATACGAACTAAAGCAGCAGCAGCAATTTCATAGGTAGGTGCAAGTTCTACCAAGTGTCTATCTTCAAAATCTTCGTAATACTAACATGATTGAAAAATTCTTCTATATTATTTCTCCCAACTATAGACCCACGTCCTACCGGTATGTCTTTTGTGGTAAAATTAAAAGGAAACATGATGCAATAAGCAAAAAGTAAACTAGGCAAACAAAGTAAAGACAAGTAACTAATTTTTTGTGTTTTTGATATAGAGAGCAAGACAGTAAATAAAGTAAAAATAGCAACTAATTTTTTGTGTTTTGTTTAGGTGCAGCAAACAAAGTAGTAAATAAAATAAAGCAAGAAAAAAACAAAGTAAAGAGATTGAGAAGTGGAGACTCCCTTTTGCGTGTCTTGATCTCCCCGGCAACGGCGCCAGAAACAGCTTGATGCGCGTAGATGTACACGTCCGTTGGGAACCCCAGAGGAAGCTATGATGCGCACGGTGGCAAGTTTCCCTCGAAGAAACCAAGGTTTATCGAACCAGGAGGAGCCAAGAAGCACGTTGAAGGTTGATGGTGGCGAAATGTGATGCGCGCAACACCAGGGATTCCGCGCCAATGGAACCTGCACAACACAACCAAAGTACTTTGCCCCAACGAAACAGCGAGGTTGTCAATCTCCGGCTTTTGTAACAAAGGATTAACCGTATTGTGTGGAAGATGATTGTTTGCAAGAAAACAGTAAAACAAGTATTGCAGTAGATTGTATGCGATGTAAAGAATAGGACCGGGGTCCACAGTTCACTAGAGGTGTCTCTCCCATAAGATAAAAGCATGTTGGGTGAACAAATTACAGTCGGGCAATTGACAAATAGAAAAGGGCATAACAATGCATGTACATGATATGATAAATATAGTGAGATTTAATCGGGCATTACGACAAAGTACATAGACCGCCATCCAATGCATCTATGCCTAAAAAGTCCACCTTCAGGTTATCATCCGAACCCCTTTCAGTATTAAGTTGCAAAGCAACAAACAATTGCATTAAGTATGGTGCGTAATGTAATCGACAACTACATCCTTGGACATAGAATCAATGTTTTATCCCTAGTGGCAACGACACATCACAACCTTAGAACTTTCGTCACTGTCCCGGTATCAATGAAGGCATGAACCCACTATCGAGCATAAATACCCCCTCTTGGAGTTAAGAGTAAAAACTTGGCCAGAGCCTCTACTAATAACGGAGAGCATGCAAGATCATAAACAACACATAAACAATAGATTGATAATCACCATAACATAGTATTCTCTATTCATCGGATCCCGACAAACACAACATATAGAATTACAGATAGATGATCTTGATCATGTTAGGCAGCTCACAAGATCCAACAATGAAGCACATGAGGAGAAGACGGCCATCTAGCTACGCTATGGACCCATAGTCCAGGGGTGAACTACTCACTCATCACTCCGGAGGCGATCATGGCGATGAAGAGTCCTCCGGAGATGACTCCCCTCTCCGGCAGGGTGCCGGAGGCGATCCTGAATCCCCGAGATGGGATTCGCGGCGGCGCGTCTCGGGGTTTTCCGTATCGTGGCTCTCGGACGGGGGTTTCGCGACGGAGGCTTTAAGTAGGCGGAAGGGCAGGTCAAGAGGCGGCACGAGGGGCCCACACCATAGGTCGGCGCGGCCAGGGCCTGGGCCGCGCCGCCCGTGGTGTCGCCACCTCGTGGCCCCCTTCGACTCTCCTTCGGTCTTCTGGAAGCTTCGTGCAAAATAGGACCACGGCGTTGATTTCGTCCAATTCCGAGAATATTTCGTTACTAGGATTTCGAAACCAAAAACAGCAGAAAACAATGGCGCTTTGACATCTTGTTAATAGGTTAGTTCTAGAAAATGCGTAAATACGACATATAATGTGCATAAAACATGTAGATATCATCAATAATGTAGCATGGAACATAAGAAATTATCGATACGTTGGAGACGTATCAAATACCTACATGTTTTGTTCATACTTTATGTCATATTTATGCGTTTTCCGGAACTAACCTATTGACAAGATGCCAAGTGCAGTTCCCTGCTGTTTTTGGTTTAAATCCTAGTGAAATATTCTCGGAATCGACGAAATCAACGCCCAGTACCTATTTTCACCGGAAGCTTCTAGAGCATCGAAGAGGGACCAGCGGGGAGTCAAGGGGGCCACACGCCGGGCGGGCGGCTGGACCCTGGCGCGCCCCTGTTGTGGTGGCCCCGGGCCCCCTCCGAGGCCGCCCTTTCGCCTATATAAGCTCCCGACCTAAAACCCCGATACGAATAAGCCACGGTACGAGAAAAGTTCCAGTCGCCGCCATCGCGAAGCCAAGATCGGGGACAGGAGTCTCTGTTCCGGCACGCCGCCGGGACGGGGAAGTGCCCGGAAGGCTCCTCCATCGACACCACTGCCATCTTCATCACCGCTGCTGTCTCCCATGAGGAGGGAGTAGTTCTCCATCGAGGCTAAGGGCTGTACCGGTAGCTATGTGGTTAATCTCTCTCCTATGTACTTCAATACAATGATCTCATGAGCTGCTTTACATGATTGAGATCCATATGATGAGCTTTGTATCGCTACTAGTTGTGTGCTACTCATGTGATGTTATTAAAGTAGTCTATTCCTCCTGCATGGTGTGAAGGTGACTAGTGTGTGCACCGTGTGGTTCTTGTCGTAGGCTATGATCATGATCTCTTGTAGATTGTGGAGTTAATTATCATTATGATAGTATTGATGTGATCTATTCCTCCTTCATAGTGTAATGTGGACAGTGTGTGCGCTATGTTAGTTCTTGGTTTATTTTGCAATGATCTATTATGATCTAAGGTTAATGCCGAATGGTGTGGCGCTTGTTAACTCCGGCTTGAGGGAGCTCTTGTAGCCCTACACAACGACTGGTGTTCGTCATCCAACAAAAGAGTGTATGTAGCACATATGAGAAAGAGTTATTTATTATGCGATCAATGTTGAGAGTGTCCACTAGTGAAAGTATGATCCCTAGGCCTTGTTTCCAATACTGCAAACACCGTTTATTTACTGTTCGTTGCATGTTTACTCGCTGCCATATTTTATTCAGATTGCTATTACCACTCATATACATCCATACTACTTGTATTTCACTATCTCTTCGCCGAACTAGTGCACCTATACATCTGACAAGTGTATTAGGTGTGTTGGGGACACAAGAGACTTCTTGTATCGTGATTGCAGGGTTGCTTGAGAGGGATATCTTTGACCTCTTCCTCCCTGAGTTCGATAAACCTTGGGTGATCCACTTAAGGGAAAACTTGCTGTTGTTCTACAAACCTCTGCTCTTGGAGGCCCAACACTGTCTACAGGAAAAGAAGTGTGAGTAGACATCAGTGAGCTCGTGCTTCACCGGATCACATGCAATGCTGATGTCACCTGTACTGTCCGATAAAAGAGGAGTCGGTGCGTCAGCAGAAACACCAAAGTCCTCAAGTAACCAGCGTAACCAAGTTACCTCTGCCGTCAAGAGAGCCATCACTCGCAACTCAGCCTCGACACTCGAACGAGAGACTGCAATCTGTTTCTTGGTCTTTCAAGCATTGAGAGAGCCACCAAGAAAAACACAGTAGGCAGAAAGAGACTTGCGATCCGATGGATCACTAGCCCAGGTAGCATCTGAGTAGGTCTGGAGCTGTAAGGAGCTGGAGCGAGGAAAGAAAAGACGACGGAAGATAGTGCCACAAAGATAGCGGAGGACACGAAGGAGATGACTATAGTGGACACTAGTGGGAGCAGACATGAACTAACTCAGAATGTGGACCGGATAGGAAATGTTAGGACGGGTGACAGCAAGGTAGACAAGGCTCCCAACCAAGTGACGATAGCGAGTCGGATCCGGAAGAGGATCACCATCTGCGGCACGGAGACGGACATTGAGCTCCATACGAGTCTCGACAGTGCGCGCATCACCAAGAGCGGAACGAGTGAGAAGGTCCTGAATATACTTCTCCTGGGAGATATAGAAGCCCTCGGAGGTAGAGGAAACCTCAAGCCCAAGAAAGTAGCGAAGGGGACCAAGATCAGTCATGAGAAACTGATCACGAAGACGGGTCTTGACAAAGGCAATGTACTCAGGATCGTCACCTGTGATGATCATGTCGTTGACATAAAGAAGAAGGAGAGTTCGACCAAGAGAGGATGTGTGGACAAAGAGCGCTGGGGACGAAGCCAACAGAGGTCACCACAGAGGCGAAACGGTAAAACCAGGCGCGAGGGGCTTGCTTAAGGCCATAGAGGGAGTGGCGGAGACGACAAACCATGTCGTCGGGAATAGAGTACCCAGGAGGTGGCTGCATGTATACCTCCTCACGTAACTCGCAGTTAAGAAAAGTATTCTGCACGTCAAGCTGAGAGACAGACCAGTGCCGAATAGAAGCAACGACAAGAAGAGTACGAACAATGGTCATGTGAGCCACTGGAGCAAAGGTCTCATCGTAGTCACGTCCATGCTCCTGCTGAAAGCCGCGAGCCACAAGACGAGCGTTCTAGCGCTCAAGAGAACCATCGGAGTGAGTCTTGATCTTGTAGACCCACTTGCAGGTGATGGGACGAACAAAGGGAGGAAGAGTGACAACATCCCAGGTGCCAGTACGCTCGAGAGCAGCAATCTCCTCAGCCATCGCTAGCTGCCATTCGGGATGAGCAACAACATTCCGATAAGAGGTCGGCTCAAGGACAACAGAGAGGCAGTAGTGAGTGGGAGAATAGCGATCAAGAGGAGGATTAATTTTGTATTTTGTATATTAATGATTTTTCATAAAAAAATATTTAAACTTGACATAGTTTGACTTTCTAAAAAATAATAAAAATCTTAAGCTTGGGATGAAGGTAGCAAAAACAAATCAGTGGATCCTACTATTTTGGCTAGAAATAAGTTTAAATTTCGCCCCCGAATTTAGCTAAGTGGAGTTTCACCCTCAACAGTATAATATCTGATAAAACACTACATTTGGTGATCTCGGGCTTATATATTAGTCGAGCATGCCAGATCTTATGCAAGACGTTAGATAGATGCAGTATACTAGGATCTCATGTAAAAAAGTATTAATATGTTACTCATTTTATAGGTCGGAAATAGTTCTTGAAACATGGGTGTAGATACACGCTTGTATTTAATACTTGAAAACAATATCGTTTAAAAGTTTTAAAACTAAAAAATATCAAAACAATATTGCACGTACATATTATCTTGATATTAGCTATAAAAAATATTATCTTGATATTTACTCGTGCCAATTTTTAAAGAAACATACGATTGCATGTGATCTACGTAAAAATGAAAAAGTGTGCAAATGACACTATAATTATTGGATTTATAGTGTTAAAAATGTACAAGTTTTATTCTTTTTCTTTTTCATGTAGGCCACATATGATCTTAGTTTCACTTGAGAATTGGCATGAGCAAGTATCAAGATAATACTGTACATGTAAAACTTTACTTGTATTTTTTCTAAATATTTTAATGGCATTTTTTTAAAACGGGTGTGCATATACCATATCCACCACCAGATCCTTGTCATTTTTTCGGTACCCTGAATAGCTATAGTTAGGAGCTACATACTCCATTTCCCCCAACCTCTCTCTCGTCTTGCTACAGTAGCCAGAACCTCCTCCGTGAGATCTGGGCCGATCCCGAGCCCCTCCAGCGGCGTTGCCGGCCGAAGGTGGCGGAGGTGAGGTGCTAGATGTAGTTTCTCTAGTTTAGGAGTAGTTTCCCGGCGCTTTGCTGGTTAGGTTAGGAGTAGAAGCTCTGGTTTTGGCCAGATCCAGAGCGGGCCGAGGTCTGGCGGCGTCGCTCTCTGCTCCGGCGGTCGGAGTTCAGAGACCCCCTCCTCGACCGATCTCATCAATAAGGCATGAGTCGTCTCCTTCAAGCTCCTCTTGACGCCTCTCCTTTCGTTCCTGGCCGGCCATGGTGGTGATGGGGTGCGGTCGGAGTTGGCGTTGACGGCTGGATCTGGAGGTGGCTAGGGCGGAGTGTCTCTCTGGTGCTCTGGCGCAGCACTAGGTGGCCCGTCGTCGGCAACCTCTCTCCAGATCCGTGGTGGATCTGGTCTGGAGTTCGTCGGCGACCAAGCTCTTCGATAAGGCGCCTAGGAGTCGTCTGCTGGAGAGAAGATGGCCTCCTTGTCTCCTTGGCCGGCCATGGTGGCGGGGGAGGCGGGCACGGAGGTAAGCTGCTGGATCTCTTTTGGCCTGACCGGCCGTGGAGGCGAGGGGGTGGAAGGTGTCAGGCAACTGGGCTTCTCTCTTGTGCTGATGGCACAGTTCTTGTCGTCGCTGCCTCTCTCTCTTGCTTGCTCAAGCCCTCATGGTGATGGCTGGCCTGCGGGGGTGGATGACGCTGGAGGCGACTTCGTCTTGGAGCTCTTCTCCGATGCTTTTGGCGTCGGACTGAATGGCAGTAGGGCTGCCGCTCCGCCGCTGCTCTGCTCTGCCCATCGGAGTTCTCCTGCGCTTCATCGCCAAGTGGTGCGTCCCCGTAGATGAAGCCGCAGTCCGTTGGTCGAGCTCGTTCTGGAGGAAGACGGAGGACTGGATCGCGTTTCCTGTGTTTCTTTAGGGTCCTCTCTATATAATTTAGGCCCCTATGTAATTTGTGAATTTTTCAGGGTCTCTTTGTACTCCAGTATTAATAGCAGCTTGTCGGGTTTCAACCCGAATGAATTTCAAAAAAAAAAATAGTTATAGCTTTATACGGAGATTAGCCACAATGTACATTCTGCATATATTTTTAGATTTTCATGCACACGATCAATAATTATTTTGGAGTGTCTGTCCATCAATCGACTGATTTTCAATTCATCATCAGTCAAATTTTCCTCCAATAATTAGATGACATGTGGCATGAGCAAAATCCCCCAAACCCTTAGATATATATATGCCATTTGACTGATTTTCAATTTGCCGTAAGTCAATTTTCTTCGAGTGAATGAATGACATGTGGCATGAGGAAAATCACCCAGACACTTAAATCATCAACGAGCTTTATAGGCGTGCTACTGGTCCAACTTCTTACCTTTAATTAGCAATAAAAATATTTAAAAAAGAGGCAAAGTTCATTTTACACGCACCGGAATTACAGTTTTGTTTGCACAAAATTACATAGTTCAGGTTATGTAAATACTAGTGAAATGGAACTTAACTTCATAAATAGAGAAATTTATAAAGAATAGAAGGAAAATATCACCAACATAATTTCAGAAGCAAAATTACAGTACTGCTTGCCTAAAATTACATATCCCATGTCATGTAAAAACTAGTGTAATGGAATGTAATATGCTAGATACAAAATTATACAGAAAAACATTTAAAAAAAATCTAGTTTACATGATTTCAAGACTACATTTAATTGCAGTGTTTTTTTGCCTAAACTTACATGTTAGAGATCATGTAAATACTAGTATACTAGGCTATAATTTATGCAATGGAGGAAAAATTGAAAAGGAAAGAGAATGCGTACTACATACAAAATTTACCGGCAAAGCAGACTTGGTAAAACACAATCCATATGCAAATCTCAATGTCGTAAATATGACGTCTCAGCAGCAGCCAGCAAAGGCCATGAAGCTTTCTCTCCGACCACATCCACTCAATACTGCCAGCTTTCAGAAAAAGAACATCGCCACAGCGACCAAGACTTGAGCTCAATCTTAGCCTACTCGCAAAAAAAGGTGAAGGTTGTGTATAGCAGCCCAGTGCGACGTCAAAGAATTACTACAAGAAGTAATGCTGTTAAGATCGGTGGCCTCTCAGCGCTCGGCAGTGCCATGCCGTGTTTCTGTCACTGACGGTGGACCTGTGTATGAAAGACATCTGTCGTGCGTGTGTTCGTTGGGCGGTGCCAGCGTGATGGTGAACGTGCCACCTATCTTCGAGTGGTTTCCTTGCTTTGACACCCAAACCCGTCCACACTCGATCTGGATCTCCCTCTCGCTCGCTAGGTCAACCGTTCCTCCTTTTTATGCCCCCCTCTGCCTCAAATCAACCACCGCACAGCCAGGCCCATGAGGTTGGGAAAGTCCTGCTCGAGGAGGGGGTCATCGGGCCATGATGGCGCCGTGCAGGAGGACAAATCGGCGGGGCTGAGGCTTTGCCTCTTCCGCCGAAGCCGGCATGGAGGAAGGGGAGTCGGCCGTCTTGGAGGAGAGGAACAGACCTTGCGCCGCTGCAGCCGAGATGGAAGCAGGCCGAGCCGGCCATCAGGGGGAGAATCGCCGGCGCCGGAAGGGACGATGACCATGCCGCCGGGGGATGCCCAGTGGCAGCGGAAGAGAGAAAGACACCGCCTCCAGGCCGATACCGTCCCCAATCATCCAGCGCCCCGGCCACTGCCCTTCCCAACTACTGCGCGCCGGCGCGGACACCGTGCCGCCTCACCTTTTTTTTTTGCGGGCGAGCGCGTGCGCGCCATGGCGCTGTATTAAACTCGCCGAGCTGGGAGCGCTGCCGCTCGCGACGCTCGCGGTTGTGCTCCGGCCGCCGTGGACACTGCGGGGAGGCTGACGCACTGCCGTCCCCCCTGCGCCCTAGATTGCCGGCCGGTTGCTACTGGACTCCAGGCACGCATCGTGGAAGAAAAATACCAGAATCACACAGGTATTTTTTTCGTCCTACTTTGATTGTGCAATTTCTTCTTACTGTTTTTGTTACCTGTAGGTTTAGCACTCCGGTACATCCAGATTTTCATGTACCATCGATTTTATTTGGGATGTTCTTCATGTCTTTGCATTTCCTGTACTGTGAGGGTTCGACGTACAATCATGCTTGTGGTTTAAAGCCATTCAGTTTTTGGCCAAACTAAGTTCTCTTTGTAAAAGGAGATGAAGTGGTGAAAATCAATAGTTACTGCAGAATGATGTTATATTATGAAAAAAAAAGTTACATTTGTAGTGAAAATCAATTTTCAAGAACCCAAGAATCATAATCATTTTTCAGTTACACTTCGGAAGTACTAGGAAATTAGAACTGATGAATCATTATATGTCGCACAACTACATGGGAAAAGCTTCGTTATTATAATTCCTATAGGTTATTGGACTTTTCTACAAGGAAGATTATAGATATTGTTACAAAACCTGTATTGTCTCCTCTTTTTCATCGGTTGAGCTGAAGCAAATATATTAAATCGGATCAGTGTCCAGATTACGGATGTGGTAACAAATTTGTAGCATGCAGGAGATTGGTTCTCTTAACGAATCAACTAGACTGAAGGTACTTTGTTGTTAAGCTGGGTAAACGTGATAACCAGATATTTGATAGGTCGAGTTGAATTGTAGCACTACTCTAGGAGCAACTTGAGTAGCTCTTCTTTAATCCTTCAGACTGATTCTTGCTATAGGGATGGTGTACTTCAGGTTGTAGAATATTATGAATGCATACACACAAGGAGATAGTCAGTTAAATGCATGTTTAAATGGCTAGCGAAGGTATTGGTAAATAAATCAAATATGGATTCAACTTACTGATTTTATCCGTCATTGGCATGTTTATGTATACCACTCCTTATATTTGAGCGTATAATTTTGTGCTATGTGTGAAGACTGTTAACAGAATGTCTTATGTGGGTGTAACACAATTTCTAGAATATTTTCGTTGTTTATGATTCATCCACTGGCTACTTAACCAAATTTTGTAATATAATGGGTCAATCACTGACTCACTTTCTCTAACATGCTAAAAGTGTTTTATGGTATATTTATGATTATAACAGTGCTTTGTATGTACTATAACTATTTAACCACTAACTTGAAAAACTAACTTTTAGAGTTAAGCGACAAGCAATAGTTAGTTTTTTGCCGCTTTCTTTCTTAATTATTCGTGGATTTTAGCAACTACTACGTAAATTTAGTTGTGAAGAAGTTTCTGTCAACTGGGTTTTCTCAAGCAGGATATTGCTATGCTTGCTTTAGTTGTTCTGAGATTGCTTAATTTTTCTGTCAGCTAAATTTTAGACCACTACTGCACAAGATAAGAAGATTTAGTTGTTCTGAGATTGCTTAATTTTTCTTACCACAATAAACTGTATACGGAGAGAAGGTGGGAGCTCAACAAGCTACAACTACACTTTTCCAGATTTGTGGTTTGTCCACTCAGAGCTCAGACACCATCATTAATTTTCATTCCTCCTTTTGCTGTATGGTAGAACTTGTGTCTGTAATGTCTTTGCTGAATTGCAGAAGTCATGTTCATGTATTTAGAAATCGACAATGGTCTTTAAGTTCATGCCTTTGTATGCCCTTAAATTCTTCACGTTCTAAAATTATCGATTTTCTTAAGTCCCTTTTTTTTGGTTTGTAGGTCCTACCAAAGTACTTCAAAGGTATATACAATACACTAGGATCTTAGTCCTATAATATTTTAGTTTTAGGGCCTATGGATGTTTTCTTGGCTTTAATTATCGATGTGTTTTTCTGTTGCCTTTGCATAGACCTTCCTTCCTGCTGATGGTGGAAGATCTTGTTCAAATATATTTTGGAAGGGATTTTGAGCTATTTGAAAGTTTTGGAAAATAATTCTCACATGATTTGTTATTGATTTCCTTAAATATCCACATGTTCCTGAGCATAGTGTGAGGCTCAGTGCCCCACACGATGCTACGTGAGCGTGGCAGCTTGTGCAAACAGCCGGGCACTAGCGCAGCAAAATCCATGTGTCACCGAGCTTGCCGGAGCGCAACATCGTGCGCGGCCAGCAGGGCACTAGCGCACAAAATGAGCACCTGACCATGAGACGTATCGACTAGAAGCAGATGGACATTTGCAAAGGTGTTGGTTTGGTAGATTTTCGCAAGAGTAGTTCTCTTAGTAGGATCGTCATCCAGCAAGTGAATTAAACCTCTAACACTTTGAGCAGAAGTTACATGGATTTCAATTGGGGCAGGGCCTGGAGGTACTAAAACATTATTCATTTTTTATCGTAGGCAATGGATATATTTATCCCTTTTGATTCAGCAGTAGCATATGAGGTTTGAGACAGCATAATTTTCTAAAAATTAAGCAAAGGTTGAAATTCTCACCGGAGTGGAGGTGAACATTTTTCATGGGAGTTAACTTTCCTTTGATGCAGTGGTGAGAGTCACGACTTCAATTCATATAATTGTTCCTTGCAAAAGTTTCATATGCTATACAACAAGCCAATCGGTGCCTTGGTTGGTGCTTAATGAGTGTTGTACTTTTCATATACATCAGCAGGGTTGTTAACTAGAACTCATTTATATGTATCACAGTGAAACATGATGGCTTAAATTAACTTTATTTTATCTTTAAGTGTTGAATGGAGTTCTTAGTAGGTATCTCCCACTGAGTACAAAAAAGGAAGCCATGTAGTAGGTTTAGCTAGAAATTAAACACATCTAACTTTTTTTTTTACCGTGTTCTAAAATAATTCCTGATAGTTTTCAACGACATGACTGATAAGATTGCTTGCAAGCAACCAGAAGCTTTGAATATTACCGCAACAAGTTATCCATCTCTTAGTATTCGTTGTTTGTCTTTTGTTTTCGCAAATCAGTGATATGCAAGAGAAGTATAATCTCATTTGGCAAAAAGCACGACACCTTAGAGGTAAATGTAAATTTCCTGTTTAGTCATCATGATTTCGAGATCTTATTTTGTTCTAATATCAGTTTCCTATACTATGGTACCAAATAGCTAGACCTGACAAGTGAGTAATACTCTACAAAAGAGAAATTAAGTTGGTCATGTTTTGACCTGAGGGAGAAAAAAGCATTAGCTCGAGCAGAAAACATAAGCTCAGTCTTATGCCCCATTTTCCATTCATGCAAAAGCACTTTAGTAGTTTAAACAATATTTTAACACGTTGTTGTGCATAAGAGAATGATTTTTAGCACTTCAAGGTTGTATTTTGAGATCAGACTTGGAAAATATAGCCGTGATAATGATGCATGTAGGTCGGTGATGAATTTGCTTCAATGTTCAATATCCTCTCTGGTACCAGCTATGCATCCATTGACCTATGTGAATCTTTAGTTGATTTCCGTTATATGACACTGTACGTAATAATATGTAATTCTGCAATTATACTTGAACAATAAGCCTATGCTCAGTGGATTCACGTGGGCTATTTAGTCACTTTGAGTAGTATTTGAAAGATACATTGGAGATAAAGAAGATTTTAGCGTTGAAGTTAAAGATGTTGCACATTGGAGCTGTTCAAAATGTTGTTCTCCTACTAAAAAGTGATCACATATTCAGTATTTGGTCATGTATCATCCCTGTGTATAGCAAGTTGTCGCAGTGTTGAATAGGCATGATCTACCTGCTGTTTCAGCACCCACTGAATCACTTTAATCTGATTGGATCTTGGATATGTACAAAAGAAAATGGATTGGCATGTGACTCAAGAGGCTCCTCTTAGATCTGCTGCTGAAACCATCCCTTTGAGGACACTGAGATCTGAATAATTTTGGCCAACATCAAGCCTTTTGCGTCTGAGATGCTTCTTTCCTGTATGAAAGAAATCAAAACTAGAGTATCCAAATTCAAAAAAGACATTTATGTGATAATCTTGGTGATCTTTGTGCACCATGGTATTTTTAAAATTCTGTACACTATATATATTGTATTGTCATTCATAGAGGAAAGTAAATGAAACTATTTGTGGTTCAGCATCACAGGATCCTGAGCAAGATCATTTGTTCTTATTACGCCTTGCTCCTCTGCAATATGGAGAACCTTCTCAGGAAATTAAATATTTGTATTGCCTGTATTTTTTTTTCTCCCAGACATAAGTGTTCCATATCTTACTTTGCCCAATATGACCCAAGATAAATGAAATATATTTATATTGTGGTGTTTATTGTTTTGCTAAAAACAGATGGCATAATTTTCTTTGTGATTTTTTTCTACATGCAACATTTGTGCCCTCCGGCATTCTAAGCCTAAGAGAAGGGGCAATGTTCACGAAAATAACTCTTCATTTGCAGTGTCGCATGTTCTGACGTTGGACCATGTATTGCTTTAATACCTATAAACGTTTGCACTGATTTTTTGGAGCATGTAAATATGTCTGTGGTCTACAAGTATGTATGATGCAAACAAAGACATGAACTGGCAACCTAAATGCGTGCTACCAGCGCTGGCCATGCTATGACAAACGAATTGAAGGCGGCGCGGCGAAGCGCGCTTCTTTATCTAGTCGGACATAGAAAAGGAACAAAAAGGTTTGACTGACAACAAATAGAGAATCAGTCGACAAATATCTAGCAAGTCCAATTATTTTTGAAAAAATATATATTTGCAAAACAACCTCTTGCGTAAGATGTTGCCCGTGGTTGTTACTAATTGACGCTACTATTGAGGAGAGGGCTGTGATCGACGGAATCCACCCTTGATCGCGAAGACGCGGCCGTTCATCATCAACTACCAAATAAATCCCTAGCCTTTTTGGCCTGCCGTCGGCGTACAATGTGGGCGATGCGATCATTTCCCCGTCGAGCGCACCGCCTCCTCTCCTCTCGCCGCCATGCGAGCCAGTTGTCCGCCGTCGTCGGCGGCAGCAACCTGATCGGCCCGCGAGGATACGCCTCCAACTCCAACAGCAATTCTCACGCCGAGACCAATCCGGATCTGACGGCGAAGCGGCATCTGTACGTTGTGCTTGATGACCACAAGGACGGTTACGGCATCTACAAGCTGGACATCGACAACGACCACGATGACGATCTTGACGGCGGCTGCGTCCGGCGGCTCCCCGGGCCTCCGGTCCTCCGAGTGGCGTTTCCAGCCGTCGGCGACGACACGCAGTTCGCCGCCGTGGGCAGAAGCATCGTCGCAGTCGGGACTTGCCTCGGTTTCCAAGAGAACGAAAACACCCTCGTTGGTGCCGCCTTGATCTACGACACCGAGACGGCGGCGATGGTCGTCTCGCCTCAGGTCCCCAATGGTCTATTGCTCGGCTACGACGCTGCCATCGCCGCCGGGCAAAGGCTGTATATGCTCGAGTCTGCAGAGCCCGAGTTTGCACACAGAGTGACGGGCGCCTACCCCGGCGGACTGCACTGCCTCGCCGCGGATGGCGGCGGCGACATGAAGCTGTGGGATTGGAAGCGGCCACTGTCTCCTACCTCGCGGTGGTGCTGGAGCGACAACCTGATGCTGCCGTTCAACCCAACCAGCATCACGGGCCACGCGGTGCACGCGCCGCCGGGGTCGGCGCACCATGACGTCTTCGTGTCTGTCTGCGTGTGCTGGTCCGGGTCGCCTGGTGGTTTCTTTTCTTTCAGCTCGGCGACCGGAGAGTGGACACAGCGAAACAAGCGTGGAATGCCGGTGGTCGGCCACGCCTACTATGACGGCGAGCTAGACACGTGGGTCGGCCTAAGCAACGACAGCAGCGATTTCGTTCGTCACACAGATGGGCACCTCTGCACTGTCAATGTCACAGACGCTGAGCTGGAGTATGCAGTGGGCAGTGAAAAGCTGTGTCGCCTCGACGAGGATACCGCAGCTGGTTGGAGCCACGTCGACGCCAAGCTCGTGCCCATTGCACCATGCCAAGGTGGCAGCAAGTACTGCCTCATGGAACGCCTGCGACCGGACGGGAAAGAACAGGAGTGCTTGGGCGAAGGCGACAAGTGTCTTCTCCGGCTCACCTCTTTCTGTCTGGAGCGGGACAAGGACGGCAAACCGGTGACCATAGCTCGCCGGGCTCGCTCTTACAAAGTCTCCAGGTACAACGTGGATTTTGATGCTCAAGTGTTCTGGTTATAAACTATTTCTAGGTATCACCATAGAGCTTCAGTAGCAAACTTTTTTTTTTCTAAGGTCCAGCAAAATGCTAGCTTCAGTAGCAAACTTTTCTTTTTCTAAGATACATCTATTCGAGAATCGGCTCTGTTTGCCCCTTATGAGCTTCAGTAATATATTTATGAACTGGTATGAAAAGCTTGATTACGCGATAACCGAACAGAGCAAGGAACTATCCTATCAGGAAAACAGTTGATCAATATTGGTACTTCTTAACAACGAAATTAACAGTGTCCATATGCAGTATACACTATACTCTGTGCACTACATGAGGCTAATGCCACGACCGTCTGCTAGCCAGCTATGGTGTCACATCGATACCAGATGGTAGGTTGCGGTATCAGACTGAATTGTACAGCCACCGTGATTATACTACGGATTAAAACATGGATGGAAACTAAAAAAACAGGGATTTGTCGGCTACCTGATTTCAAGTACTTGGACGAATTCTGTATCAATACTGATGCATGATCCATGAAGAAGTATATGGTGTGAGTAGCTATAGCAGCATTTTGTCAGGATCATTTCACCGAACGAAATTAGCACTCCACTATATGCTAACCTCTCTTGTTCCACTGTCCAATGTGGGCAGTCCTGCCCGCGCTCTGGTGAACAGAACTACTAGTCCGCAATATATGTGTCGGCCATGATCTCAGTTTCTCGTCTTGATGAAGCCGCCAAAATCACCCGCAAGAATCCTAACTCACTCTCTTTACATCCTACAGGCTTAGCTTGCCTTTACCCGAGACTCATCTTCCTCATGGAGTCACACGCTTTCTTGAGCACACAGGGCTGTTGACCAAACTAACACATGTACGCCATGACACTAACTGCCTTGCACATCAGCTATGTGACCAATGCATTCTCTGTTCCTCGATTCCCGCTGCACTCCACTACAAGAACGACTCCATGATGTCCAAGGAGCTTGGATGCTGCCCAGCACCCGTGCCCATAACCTTGTCTCGCTCCGGCATCTTGGCAACTCATATGGGAAACCGTCTTAACTGTAACTGAAAGAAGGCCATGGCATTGGTCAGATCCTAATGCTGTGGCGCTCGACCTTCAAAAGTACAGGCGTAAACAATTGATGCAAGTCAAGCCTTTCCCTTGGAAGTGGCCATATCACAGAAACAGGCACGTCGCTGAACACCATGAACTCGTGCCACACTAGTTGGGAAATGAGGCTCTGGTCAGCATCAGGAGGGCGTTGGATGGACATGACACTTCCAGTTCGACCAACTTGATTAATAATGGCAGAATAGGTACAGGCTAAAGAAATCAATAGTCGCGAGGACGGTGCTTGGTTCGGCACACAGCCATGGCTCTGCCGCAGACTCGATAGTGATGTTTGGTGGAGCAGCAGGATGGAGGCGATTAAATTGTACCTTAATGGGTTGCTGCAATTTTCTAGCATCGAACACGGTGAAAGGTGCCAGGCATCCACAGTCCTAAAGGGCCCAGTTTTGCCCCATCGTCATCAAACCATACTGCATATGTTCAGAAAACTACTGTAACAACATACAGGTGAACCACTGCATTTCGTCTGGTCTGATCGAGCTGAGGTGCTAAACCTCAGATATATAAATTACCACATGTCCAAGAAGAAGGATGGGGATCACAAACATGAAGATGCCAGCTTCCAATTTTCCATACCGGAGTCCTGTGAGAGTGCATTTGTTGCCAGATATTAATTTACCAGGTGTCCAAGAAGAAGGGTGGGGATCACAAATTGAAGTATTCAGTCGAACAGAGTGCATCCAGTGAACGCTACAAAGTTCTCTGATCAAATCAACTCCATGTAATTGTTAGAGGGGATAAATAAAGATGAACCAATCAATTCCACAGTGCATTTGTTGTGAAATACATTTCACAGCCTAAACTTTCAGTGTAATGGTTTTGCCACTGAACTAATCAATCACAATGCATCCTATGAACACTACAAAGGACTATGCTATTGATGAAACAAGGCGAACCATTCAAATCCGTTCATTAGCGCACATACACAAAGTGACTTTCAGAGTACCTTGTTTGAAGAAGAGGCCAGTCAGCACAGTGAATGTTGGCCTGACGAACCACATCATCCATGGGTGCTCAAGCACGTAGCGGACCAACCCCTCACCGAGCAAGGGCATAGAAAACACAAGTTACAAAAAACATGCTAGTAAGCCCAGATTTTGTGGCTTCTCATGGGTGGCACCAGAAACTACAAAAGGTGACAATATTGGCACTGAGATGAAGAATGAAACTTAAAAAACAACTTACAGCGAAACAACTCTGGTGGCTTCTGACATACTAGCAGCTTGTGACAAAACACAATCACAGTTCAGGAGAAAAGTTGCACATCACCAAGTGTCTCAGGTGGAGCTAAGATTCTGCTATCTTTATGACCATGTAGAGGCAAAATCACTGGCTGCACAGGCACCCCTAAGAATTCAGAAACTATACGACCTGGACGCAAAATGCATGTTGATAACCAGTCTTGAGGGTACAATCATACCTGAAAAGTAAGCTACACTGATTCATTCACCGAGCAGCGCCTTACAGCTGGAGTTCTTCAGTATTTTGCATATCATCCCTGTCCTTTTGTGGCCTGACCAATACAAAATGCTTCTGCTATCATTCATTGATAACTCAAAATTTTCAATATGTGAAAGTTAACACAAATTGCAAAAAATAAACCCATGTGTGAGCACTGCACCTCAGCATGATCTCATTGCAATTTGGGAAAACATACTGAACTAAGGTGGCAACAAACGACACCTCTCGTTAGTACCGATGGGGAATTATGCTGCACCTACAAACTGTAAAACCACCTAAACCTGTGCTTGTGCTTCAGAGATAGCTGACAGTTCTCGTACTACATCGGTCGTTCCACCTTGGCAATACTAAGTGATGTTTCACTTTAGGTCTTGTCGCAAAAAATATATGTCCAAAATCACCCTACCTATATGGACTCATTTAAGGTAGAGTAGTACTTGCTTTTTAACCGTTAAATTAAACTTGTAAAGAAGCCAATACTTAGAAGAAAAGGGGGAAAAGGCAGCCCGGTTGATTATGACAGCGCAATTGGCCTCGCAGCTACTTCCCCCACCTCTCTATGTCACTCACATTATTGCAAGACTTCCCCAAACCTTGAGCTTGCCTTTCTTTGCTGAACAGCCATGGCTGCCCGGGGAGGCCTTCGAACTATCTCTCTCCTCCAACGCCTTCTATATGCTTGGACCTCTATCCCATCCAAGGCCAGCCCTGGCCCAGGCATAGATAAGGCCGGTCGGACGTATATCGACGGGGACGGTAGGAACTTCAGCAGTGGCAGCGGCGAGCAATGGCAGAGCAGCCACGCCTGCCCTGCCAGGGGGCCTTTCCACGCCTCGCCCTCAACTAGCGCAGTGCAGCGAAGGCGCCAACACGACAGTGTGCAGTGGCCGTGCTCCACTCAATCTGTTTTAGTATTTTAGCCTTGGGCGAAATTGTGTTCTCTAGCTCTAACAGTGCCTTCCTCACTGTTAAACTAAGCAGGTTCATTGGATGAGTTGGAACGTGTTTTTATGGCCATTGCTATGATGGAAGAGCTGACTTCTAAGACACGAGATTACATTGTTTCCTTTGGTGAAAACGTGTCTACAAGAATAGTTTCTGCATATTTAAATAAACTTGGGAAAGGGACATGTCAGGTACATATACTTCTGGCAATTGTACATTAGTTGTCTCGCTAAACCTTTGTTTTTGGTTTTTCGTTTTATCTAGATTTTCTGACCTTCTACTCCTTATCTTCTCAGAATTAGTGTATGGGCCTTCGAAAAATAGTCAATTAGGTGGAAGAAAGTTTACCAATATCTTCCTAACACAGAAAAGTGACAACTAGAATACAAATGTAAACTCACTGTTTTGGAATATATGGGAATAGTACATTTTGTGAGATTCTAGGAATAAAATTGGCAATTTTAGATTTTACCTACATACATATTCCTTTTTTTTCTTATTTGATCTATGGGACAGTAGATGCACTTTGTAGCCCAAACTAGGTAGTTTATTTTCTTACCATTAGAATGGGAACTCGAAATTTATAGTTAGTCAAATCAGTAAGGAGAGGGCAATATTGAATGAGTACAAATTTAATTGCAGGAATGGGAATCATATGCCGTCAATACTTGTGGAAGGGGTGGTGCCGACTTGACTGCGGCTACCATTGCCAGGGATACATGAAGCTGCTCTTGTGAAAAGGTTATTTGATTGGGCAACAGTGCTAGAAAAAATGACAATAGCTTTTCATGGCTCTGTCTCTGAAAGCAAGGCCAGGGAGTTTTTCCAGATGCTTCAAATCTTTTCAAGGCCAGAAATCTGTATGAAGGGGCCCCACTTCACCTAATGTATTCGTTAACGACGTTAGCCATGGACAGCTAGCATGTTCTACGAGACTCAAGTCACCTCCTCGCAGTTCATAGATTGCTACTTCTTGGAGGCAATTCAGTGTCAGTTCCTGTGTCTTCCAGTTTGGTGGCTGATCGCAAACACAACCTGATGGGCATGCAGTTTGTGCCTGAAACAAGGTGCATATCAGATTCAAAAGATCAGCCAATATGATGTAATGCCATGAAATAAGAATGATGGAACTAGAATTCTAAGGCTGGCGGGATATGTAACATTTCTTTTAACAAATTTACAAAAGAATATCACATGGAAAACAGTCTGAATCCAACCTATTGCAGACAAACATTTTAATAGTTTCACAGTCAGGTATTGTGAAATCGATTAAGCATATTGAAGGAGATCTTAAATTGTGTTTACGCCATTCTTTTTATCTTATGCAATCTTTAGAAACAAATGCCCAAAGAGAATAATAGTACATTAATATATTATCTCTACACCGTAGGGGCTTCCCCTACGGTACAGGCTTCAAAAAAAAAAATTTAATATATTATCTCCTGAATCCTAAATGGTCAGAAACAAATGCCCAAAGATAAATCTATTCCAACTAAGCAGGAGGACCACATTGCACACTAAAATGATACGTAGTATAAAACACTTAAGAGAGGAACTACATAACACCATACCTAAGCAGCAGGCAAAAGTATGCTATTCTTAAAGAGAAAAAATGATATAGGGTCATTGTACATGCACATGTTAATAAACATCACAAAAAAAAAGATAATACTACCACAAAACCATTTTCCTGTACATACAGCTATCTCTGACTTTAAGTGATGACATAAGCTTCTATTGGCAAATCTATTACTCAATATTAGGTGATAAAAATATAAAAAAGGAAGGACAACCAATCTGCACTAAGCCATGGACCTCATCCATGATGTAGGTGTTGTTAGTAATGCAGCCAAGCTCCTGTAGTTGGAATAGACATATCCCGTAATTTACTTTTGCTATGTATCTTCATATATAGCTACCTCTTATATTTCGTACTCAATATGATCCTTAGACAAGTCTTCAATCTTTGGTATATGCTTCCAACCTTCTAGGTTTGTACTAATTTTCATATCTTGACATCATGACACCGATCTAATATGTAACGCACTTAGTGAACTATCTCTGCTGCATGCTAGTAATTGTGCAGAATGGCTCTTGTCTTCGCATATATACACGTAATGGATAGTAGCATATGTGCATATGCAGGATAGCAGTCCTTTTGTGTATGCCAAATCGAAATTTGTATATGGCATGTTTAAAATTCTGTAAGTCATAAGTTTAATGTTTCAGACCGAGGATTGGCTAATCACAAGGATTTTTGTTATCTTCAATTGTTTTGACTCCCAAATCTGGTATAGGAGTGGGCCATGACAAAGAAACAACTTAATAGCTCAAGTTCATTGTACACATAACTACATAACACATTGGAAGCACAAATATGAGAATTATACTAGCTCTGGCGAATTATTGGTACTTGCCTGTTATTTTTTGCTATGATGTATGACAAGCCATTGTTTCTTTTGGGCCATGGCGCAGAAATTAGGTACTCCCTCCGATCCATAATAAGTGTCAAGGTTTTAGTTTATTTTAGTTCAAATTTGAACCAAAACCCCAACACTTCCTATGGATCGGAGGGAATAACAAGTTAACACTGCATTTGCTAGATCAAAATCTCTTTCATGTGAGCTCTCAACAAATATGTATGTCAAAATTTCCACAATTCATAAGTTACGGAATTGTTTTCCTTAATCGCTCAAGAGGCAAAACTAACATGCTGGAGCTTGGCCACCGAGAAACAGATCTAATTCTCAATGCAAATGGGTTTTGTCTTTGTGTTACAATCAGAAAGGGTACGAGGGAATGAAAGCTAAAGTCTTTAGTCACATGCAAATCATAACCATTTAATATCTGTCGGTGCCTAATTTTTGGATGTTTTTTGTGCTGCTTTACAGACGAATTTGTCGCCGGATTGTACTTAGTATTTTGTTTTCTCAATCAAGTCTGTAACACGAGCATCACTGTGGTGTCCTGACTACCTAAGAAAGTATGCCATCTGATGTTGTGCCAGAGTATGTCATCATTGGCTACACCTTTTCATGTATTATTTTCTTGCTATTGTTATGTATTAATCATTTATTCAATCATATGCAAACCATATGATAGATCTGAGTTTTACAGTTGTTGGAAGATTTCTGTAACCTGTCCAGACATAAATGTACTATACTATTGGTAAACTTACTTCGTACACCACCAGCTTGCAGTGAGCTAACTAGTTCAAGCTTCGATTTAACTTTCTCTGTAAATTTACTTTGTGTAACAGCCACTGAGCCTCTTTGTGTGGCTTCTAACATGCAAGTTCACATCATTTACTGTGCTTTTGTCACTTAATAGGTTTTGAAAAAATCAACAGTAAAACTGAGCTTCAACAACCACCTCTATATATCAACTGATCGCTTCACTGTAAAAATAAGCTGGCCGAAACAAACCCATCATGTATTAGAACTAGGCCGCACACGATTGGCTAGGAGGCATGGCAAGGCATGCCCCAGTTATTAGTTGTCTTGCAATTCCACCATTTCCTACGCAGCCTTCCCATTCCACCCAAACTAACAATCAGAGCAACACGCTGCCCTCTAGAGAGAGAGAGATGGGTCACCTGAGAACAATCTTGAAGAAGAGAAGATAAAACGAAGGAGGTATTCCGTTTCGTTCTTGGGAAAAAAATCATGCATTGCTTGACAATTTTGCGCATTTCCAACAGACTAACCATATTTACAAAATGGAACGTTTTACCAAGTTACCAGCACCTAGAGTAACTTGCATTGTCATTGGCAGATACATAAGCCATATAATTTGGTGCAAAGCATCTAGTATAAAGCCAACACCTAGAGTAGGGCTACTGGCAAGTAAAGCGTAGGTGTGCCAAGAAATATGAATGCATACCAGGAGTCAGACTAATAGAGAAAGGATAGTATTACCTCGGCCTGGCTAGTTGCTCCCCTTACTGTAAGTAGCACCTTTCTTACACCAGTACACATCCTGAGGAAATGAAACACACTGGCTCCAAAGGAATGTCCTCTTGGGTTTATATCCAGGGCCAGGCACGTAATGTCCGGGAGCCTTGTAATGTCTTCCATCAAGTAGTGCTTGTCATTAATGTCCTGGTGTAGAGTTGTGCGAAGACACAATAATGGATCATTTCTGATGGTTAGTAATTTCTCGGTGTAGATCCATGGGAAGTCACAAAAGGATAACTAATAACAAATGGAAAGGAAATGAGGATCCTGTTCAGAAAGTCAATAACACATAAAAAAATGGTTCTACCAAGTCGGAGGACGTGTGCACCCTTTGAATACTGAATATACTAGTGCAATCGGTGTAATGTTTTGTAACATCAACCTAAGTCAGCTAACTACTTAAGGCAGAAAAATTGGAAACGCCATCTCATAGGACAAATGACTGGGTGTGCTAAACCATGTTTCAGAGACTTTAGCTGCTAAGAACGGAAAGTGATAATTTCGTCGTAGGCATATGGCACATTCCTCAATTTGGATTCCGAGTTTAAGCAATGATGACATAAAAATGAACTCACCAGCCGATAGACAAGCATGAGCCGGAGACTTTGGATGAGCTGAAAGCGCCGTATTAGCCTCAAACAGAAGCTATTTGGTAGTCTATGGGAATCATGTCCATATACAAATAAAGGGTATGTGGCCAGCCACCTTAGATTTTCCATGTTGCCAAACCGTGTGAAGCTTGGATCATAGGGGTCGTTCCAATTGAGGGTCGTGAGCTGAGGGGCAGAGATGTTTGCAACCGGTGTATTATAAGTCTTATAAGTCGAACGATGAGCAAAGCATTGCCTCACGTTTAACACCTGGAGCGCGGGCGCAAAAACAGTGAGCTGCTGCATCCCAAGCAGATTCATGAGCTGGACTTGCAAGAGAGACTTGGAGAGAATGGTGAAGCTGCCCAGGCCAAGGGCGCCCTCTCCCTCTGGGTGCAGATCTTTTAGCTCGATTTCTAGAAGAGAATCCGAGCGGATTGCAAAGTTGGCCAGACCCAAGGCAGAGTGGACGGTGAGCTTCCGTAAGGCCGGGCAGCGTGGCGAGGAGACGGCATCACCGAGCAGGCACGGGCCACGCAGATCGACGCAGGCCAGGTAGAGATCGGTGAGCCTGGCGAAGACGCTGAGAGGCGGCACGGCGAGGGCGAGATACCCTAGGTCGAGGCGGATGGCGGTGGCGTTCTCGAAGCAGGGTAGCTCAAGGGGGCGCCTCCTTCCGCGGCCTTGACCTCCCAATCCTCCTTCCATACCTCGTTGGTGAGCTGTAGATCGCCGGAGAGGCGGGCCGCGGCGACGGGAAGCCAGGCCGCCACGGAGTCGGGGGTGACGCCGATGACCTGGACGGCGAGGCGGCGGAGCACCGGCGCTTCGAGGGACTCGAGGGCGGCCCGGATGCCCTGGCGACCGGTGGCTGGGTGGAAGTGGAAGCAGAGCTCCGGGAGCAGCGCCCAGAGGCGGCGCCAGTGGCGCGAGAGGATGCTGGTCCGAGCGGCGGCGGCGGCGTCGTGGAGCTTGAGGAGGATGTGGATCAGAATGTCCGCGGGAAGTGCGCTGAGGCGGTCCTCGCAGGCCGGAAGCCTGCGTTGCACGGCGGCGATCTCCCCGTCGCTGTGCTCCATGGATTCGGGGATGGATTTGGTCCGACTCACTCCGGCGAGTTGGGAATGGTAGCCGTCGGAGTCGATTCGCAGCTCACTGTTTTTTTCTCTCTCAGGGCAGCGCAGCACACCACAGATGCTGTGGAGCAGATGGGAAAAGGTCGGCCAGAGGCCCAGAGCACTGAGAGCAGGCGTTTTACCACGAGATTGCTGGGCTGCTCAACAAGGCCTCTATATGCATGATCCTCGTATTCCTCATTATAATCATGTCAAATGTATCCTTGGTTATCTCAAGAGCACTTTAGATCATGGTCTACACATAAACTCTTCACCTCCCACTTCCTTAACAACATACTTCGATGCAGACTGGGATGGTTGCGCGGATACTCGTCGATCCACGTCCGGATTTTCTGTTTTTCTTGGTAACAATTTAATTTCATGATCTTCCAAAAGATAGATTACAGTCTCTTGATCATCAGCTGAAGCAGAGTACCGGGCTGTTGCACACACTATTGGCTCCATCAGCCCTTGTCGGAGTTGCATCGTCCTATTCAACAGGCTACCAATGCCTATTGTGACAACATTTCATCTATTTACATGTCGAGCAACCCGGTGCATCATCACAGGACCAAGCACATCGAAATTGATATTCATTTTGTTCGTGAGAAGGTTGCTTTGGGGCAGGTCGAGTTCTTCATGTTCCGACGACCACAACACAGTTTGCAGATATTTTTAATTACCAAGGTCCCCGGTACCTCACCATTCACTAATATTTAGTTTAGTCTCAACGTTGTTGAACCCACGTTGACAGTGCGGGGATGTTAGAGTAGAGTCATATTCTTGTACTACAAGGTAGCGACTAGGGTTTAGGCCAATCCGGTTGTGGCTTCAGCCTATATAAACGCATTGTAATCTCCCGAAATTATATACAAGTTTTACAATTCTACATGGAAAAGTAATAAAAAGTGAAGAATCTTTTCCGCTCTATTGATTTGAGGTATCTGTTCTGTCCGGCTAAAAATTCATATTTTCAGCATAATAGATCGATATAACTTTTGTAGTACCGATTTATGCCGATGTGCTAGAGTTGCTCTAAGTGCTTGTGAAACAATATGAGCATCGAACGATGCAAGTGCAAAGCCTGAGATTTTCTGTACGAGGCGGCCGTAGATTGGGATTAACTCATCGGGCCCAGTCTATAGTCTAAGTCGATCTATACGTGCGCTCCCTTTCCGAACCCTAGTCTTCGATCTGCCGGCCGCCTGCACAAAATGTCGTGGGCGTTGCGATCGTTCCTCAGTCGGGCACACAACCACCTCCCCCGTCTCCGGCCGGTCGGCCGCCGTGTGATCCACGCGACCACCTTTCTCGGCAGAAGCAACTTGATCGCCCCACGAGGATACGCCTCCAACTCTAGTGGCGGCGATCTGCACGCCGAGGTGAAGCGACATCTGTACGTGGTGCTGGATGACCACAAGGACGGCTACACGATCCACAAGCTGGACCTCGACGATGATCTGGACGGCCGCCTGCGGAAGCCTCCGGTCCTCCGTGTGGCGCTGGCGACGGTCACCGAGCACGCGCAGTTCGCCGGCGTGGGCAGCAGCATCGTAGCCATAGGGGGCAGCCTCAACATAGACTGCTGGAGCGATTACTGCGACGTCCGCCTGTTCTTGGCCTACGACACCGAGACCGCCGAGATGGAGGTCACGAATCATGGCCTCCGGGAGGTGAACCACAAGGCAGCGGTGGCCGTCGAGGGAGGACTGTACGTGCTCGACTCCGCGCACGAGCCGGTGTGGACTTGGTACCAGCGGAACGGCGGCGCGAACCTGCGCCGCCCGACTCCACGTTACCGCTTGTTTGATAGCGGGTGGTCATCCTGGGAGCCACTGTCTTACTACTCGCGGTGGTCCTGCAAGCAGCACTGCTGGAACGATGTGACGCCCCCGTTCTTGACGAACCAAATCACGGCGTACGCCGCGGCGGCGCACGCGCCTGCGCAGAACGAGCACGAGATCTTCGTGTCCGTGAGGGCCTCGTTCGACGGGGAGGGCAATCAGCTGGGCGCCGGTACCTTCTCCTTCAGCACGGCGAGCCTCGAGTGGACGCGGCGCGGCCAATGGCAGATGCCGGTCCAAGGCCTCGCCCACCACGACGAAGGGCTGGACACGTGTGTTGGGCTCCACGCCGTGCACGGTACCGTGACAGTGACGGACGGGCGCCTCTGCGCCGGCCAGATCACGGCCGCCCCCACGGAGTGGAAGGTCGGCGGGGAGAAGTTGTTCCGGCTGGACGAAGACCTTGCGGCTGGCTGGAGGCACCTCGATGCCAAGCTGGTGCCCATGACGCCGCACGTTGGCGGCGGGGATTACTGCCTGATGGAGCGCCTGGTGCCGTCAAAGGGGGCCAAGGACGATGAGTGCTTGGGTGACGACAAGAAGGTGTTCTTGTGTCAGTGGTTGCCCGAGGAGGAAGAGTGTCTCCTCCGGCTGACAGCTTTCCGCGTCGAGCAGGGGCACGACGGCGAGCCTGTGGCAACGGCTCGGCGTGCAGCTCGCTCTTACAGATTGTCCAGATACAACAAGTTTTTTGATGCTCAAGCGTTTTGGATGTAATGCACAGTGGAAGGCTTAGCTGAATTCATGCAGTTTCTTGGTTTATGGTTTAAATTAAGTTTCAGGAATTCCAACTCTGATAATGATTTTTCAAGTTAAATTCTCACTTTGATTTGACGTTTTAATATTCGAATTTATTCGACAGTTGGAATAATATGAACATGTAATATCAGGTGATTTCAATTTGTTTAGTTGTCTTTATCGATTTTTTTTTTTGTTTAGTTGTGCCGGGGGAGAAGTAAGGAATTATGACCAAGAGGTTTGTGTGCATGTAATGTAGTACAAAGGCGTGCTTAGCAAAAATTCTTACGGAATTCAATCCAACAAATCAAACAGGAACCAAAGGAAAAACTTGTAAGGCCGGTTCCAATCCTTCCTGTAAAAAGCCTTTGCAATAGAAGAGGTCCTTGAACTGGTTTTCCAAATGAGCTGCAAATTGTATTCATACATCCTTGTGCTCAGTCGCAGAGATACCATTGACAGAGATACGTCTTGGTGTATATGTTTGAGACCCAAAGCTGCAGTTTTTACTGACTAAAAAACGTATGCAAAGGTGAAAACAACATCATTCTCTTCAGGCTTGAGAAACAGGGTTGTGTGCATCGATTGATGCAGAGGCCGGGGCTATGCTCCCATATCGAAAAAAAGCGAAAATCGAGACCGTCCATCTCTTTTTCTACATTGGTGTGCATGCAACTGAAGAATTAAAAGAAGAAAAATGTTCTTAGGACAAAACTGTTCTGCCTGTCCATTGTTAGGATGAAAAAGCTACGTTTCCGGATTCTGTAGAAGTTTCTGACTTGTACACTCACTAGGAGTCAGATACCGAGTAGTATTGCCTTAGGTAGCTGGCCGATGCTATTTATATGAGTGTAAGTGTAACCTGGTCTTGTGTTTAAACCGTGAATCAATCAGCAATATTTAGCAGGGCTGTGGCTATAGCTACCGGAGCGGCACGGCAATGGGGATCTTGGCCTTGATACCCACCAAGTACCATGTCGAGATCGTGCCCTTCACCAACCGCGCCCACCTTGTCTGCTCTCCTCGGGCCTCCCGTGCAGTCAGCGAGTTGTTCTACGCCGCTTTCAAGAAGAAGCATGCCTCCACTATCCTCCCCGTGGACCATGAAATCACCGTCCGCGTCAACCGCATCCTCTCCAACATCATCCGCACCATCTACCTTAGCCTGGTTAAGAAGACTCGGGAGGAGGAGCCTCAGCCTCTCGATTGGTCGGCGGCAGGGCTTGACTGGGAGGTCGTCGTTCTCCAAGACGATCGCATCAAGGCGGCGTGCTGGGTAGGCAGTGGCAAGATTATACTCTGCAGGGGACTGCTCGACCGTTTCCACACCGACGAGGAGATAACGGCTGTTCTTGCACATGAGGTACTACCTCAGCCTCCCTTGCTTCGTGTTTTATTCATCTACCTACTATATCTATATGTACATATATATATATGTATTAACCCGGACGGGATTGCATTCTATTGGGGTGTAGGTCGGGCATGCTATTGCAAGGCACTCGTCAGAGATGATCCTACGGTTCCTGGCCATATTGTTTCCAAAATTCCTCTTGTTGCCCCTTATTTGGAGGTATATATATATATCTATGTTTATTCACCAAGGAATTGCATCGGTATACAAATTGAATGTGCTTCAACAAATGGATCTTGCATAGCACTAAATTAAACATGTTAACGATGATCAATCGTGTTTTTAATCATGCAGGCGTGAGCTGGAGGCAGATTACATTGGAATGATGCTACTTGCTGCTTGTGGTTTTGATCCGCACATAGCCCCTCGCACTCTTGACAAGCTTGGAATGTTAAAAAGAGAAGGCATATTCACGAGACTACTCTATTTCGTAAAACTCACTACGCATCGATCCACAATGAAAAGATCAAAGCTTTTGTCGCGACCTAAGGCCATGGAGGAGGCGATGAGATTATACGCACAAGTAACTAGCAGAGGCCTAGCTAGGTTCTAACAAGGCTTAATTCATTGATCTATTTAAGCTCTAGGATTCGAAACTCTAAGTTTGACCAAGGTTTTGCACATAAATGTAAACATTCATGATATTGAATCAATATTAATAGATTCACCGTAAAGTATATTTTCTCAGTGTGTCTATTTTCAAGGCACATGCTGTCTATTTTCAAGGCATATGCTCCCGCTTTTTTAAATGGCTTTTAAACAAAGTTTAAAGTGTTAAAAGAATTCTGAACAAAAAATTGTCACGTTCGTCTTGACATTATATATGCTCATAAAGTCGTTTCGCGGAAAATCAACATTTTTGGTGTCGTTTGAAAAAAAAAGTAATTGGTGCTTAATAAAAGCTTTTCACAAGACACTTCTTTATCTTTTTCAGCACGACTGGCCAACCACGTGACACAAGAACACCTGGCCAACCACGTGACGCCTGCGCGGCTGGGCGGTCCACTCCGTGCACGACTGAATTAGCGGAGGGTTCCTGCACGCACCGAAATAAATGAATAATCCAGCGAATGCCAGCCTGGCTCGTATCTTGGCTGTGCACGTGAAATTGCTGCTCCGCCCAAAACCGCCCACCCATCGATTCAAGCTAGCTCTCCAGCCGCAACGGAATTCGTTCCTTGCTCGCTCGGTCGCTGGGAGCAAATAAACCAAAGAGTCCTCCGTGATTTCAATACCACGCGCGCGCATCCGACCTAATTAATTCCTTCTAATCTTTCTTTTCTTCTTCTTCAAATAAGAAACGAATCCACGACTCTTGTTTTCTTTTCCCGCCTCATCGATTCCATCGGGCCATCTTAATTTTTCCTAGCTACCTACTACCTCCAGGATGGCTCCAGCTATATATGCAGTGAATTGCTTTGTTGCTTTTCTTCTCTCACAAACTATCCATCATCTCCACTACACAAGCTAGCTACGTACGTTACCTATTTAAATATACAAGTCTAGAATCTTCTCCGGGATAGTCGGTTTTGTGAAGCAAGTGTCAGTTTAAAGTTGTGTATTCACTTTTCCTATTTAAATCACCTTTACACACCCATATTATGAAAGCATGCCTAAGGGGAACGATTTCCGCCCGTCCTCGCCACCAAACGAACTTTATATAGCCATAATCCAACTATAAGTTCACAATCTTCATGTAGTATTGTCCTCTTTATGAAGCAAGTATCACCCTAAAAGTAGTGTATTGGACTTTCTTGTTTACACCACTGGTATATTATATCCCAACTAAAATAATAATGGCTTCTGACTCTTTATCGTGTAATTTCACGCGCCCTTGTCCCCATCGAATTGCTTGATGGCTACGAGACGCTGCCTTGGCTCCACAAAAGACCATAGCAGTACTAGCTTCCACGTGGCGACGGTGCAACCCCCTCCAAGATCTTCTTCATCGACACCTTCCCTTCATACCCTTCACCCGCCAGTCGCTCGAGACCACAGCCTGGCGAGTAACATCTGTATTTCTTCAACAACATCTTCAGCGGCGCGCCGTTGGAGCGAGGGCTGGCGGATTTCTTCAACGACATCTTGATATGGTCGAGGCGGCGAGGAGGAGAGCATATGCAAGAAGGAAAATGGCGGGAGGGGCGAGACGGGGCGTGGAATTGTGGGATAGTGGGGTTAACGGGGAAAAGAAATTGTGGAGGGAGGATTTTGCCCTTGTCTTGACTACACCACTAGCCGACCAGCTTTTCATCTCCATCCCGCGCCCCCGCTCACCTCTCGTGGGTTGGTTGTTGCTTGGGGACATCGGGCGACAAAAAAGGCATGCGCCGGATGAAAACATGCTTTTTGGGCGGCTGCGCAAGATTTTGCGTTTGGCGCCCTCCAAATCCATTTGGGTGCCACAAACTTGCACTCATGTCATCTATATGCACATGCCATCACACTTTCACGTAGGTAAAACTTTCGAGAATTTTTTTCATGTTAAACGGTCCGCTAAACAAAATCCATCGAGGTGCGACAAGTCCGGGGATAACACCGGTGGCGCGGAAATCTTAACGTGGGAAATTCATGACATGAGGGTGGAGAGGACCTACATAGTCAAGACTGCGAACGATGTGTGTCGGCATGATGACCATGTCGCCAACTGAAAGGCAATGTCGAGTCTTGCGTAAACCAAGGAGCCACGACTCTAGTCGATGCCTTGAGAAACCCTCAAGCTGAAATGCTAGACTCTAATATCTCCACTAGGGACCTGATCGACAACACTAAAAGCTCAACGGAGGAGGGTATATTTGGAGGTCGTCGACGGTGAATTGGTGAGCGGTGGGAGAGGAAGATTGTCTAAGGTGACGGGAGGCAACATCGACAATGGGAGACTTTCAGTCGAGATAGTAGAGCGGGGTGGAAGGTTTCGTAGGGGAGAGAAGGGTCTAAAGTGGTAAAGTTTGCGAAAAGCGAAAAAGAGACATAAGAGCGGGCGCACGTAAGTGGTGACTAAGAAGGAGTACATGACCTCAAAATTTTATTAGATGGCCGATGAACATGAAATAATAGTCATCTACATTGGTACACCCGAGTTCATCATTGTAAGAATAAATCTCTATCAAACGAAAAAGACATAAAAAAATTGATTTTCTTTATTTTCGCATAGCGTAATAACAAATTTAATAACGTTTTTTAACAAGAGAGGGTCTAGGAGACCCAGAGAAGATTCATTGCATACGTGGTGGGTACATTTTACATCGAGGTCCTTTTACATCGCCCGCACGGAGAAACCACGGATTTGAAGAAAGGACCTTGAAAATTACAAGAAACACCCTGAAGCAAAAACTGAAAAAGCAATCAGGTCCTTGGGTGTCACCTCCACCAACCGCCGACGATCTCCAGACGTCTCCGTCGAGATACAGTGCCGAGATGCCCAGCAGCACGCTTCCGGCGAAGCTTAGCATCCGCCGGCCACCTCTCCTCCTCCGGGGACGAACCACTTGTTGGTGAAGAGGCGTTGAGCTCTAGCGAACGAAGCAGGGGATGGCCTCCGTCTTGGAGGTAACAGATGGGCTGCCATGCCAGCCAAAGATCGCGCCGTCGACGAGGAGCGATTCGTGTTCCGCACGAAAGAGCTTCGACGACGAAGCTCCGTAGCACCCTGTAGGCAGGCGCCAACGAGCAGAGGTCCAGTTCGCCCTTCCGCCACTTCTCCTCTCGCCACCACGACAAGGCAGAGAAGAAAGCAGGGGAGACTCACTAGAGCAGCAACTACACCGGCAAAGAGGGCAGGATCCCTCCCCTCGAGACAAAATCGGCAAGCCTCTCTCCTCCTCCTCCTCGCCACCATGGCCGGCCAGGAGAGAAGAATAGGCAAACCTAACAGCACCAGGGCATCTCTCCCCCACGCCGCCACGACCGTCCAGGAAAGCTTCACCTCTGCTGGGATACAGGGGAGAAGAAGAGCCTGCGACCACCAGGTTATTGGGGAAGACGATGCTGCTCCCGGCCTCTCCTCCCTCCAGCCATCGGAGCAGAGGAAGAAGAAGCAGCAACCCTAGGTTGGCCCGGATCTGGCGGCGGAGATCCCGACCATCGCCTCCACTAAGGGGCAGACGCCCAGACGGTGGCATACGCCACAAAACCACCAACAAAACTAAGATCTACACCTAAAACTACCCCGGCACCAACCTAGACCGACTCCAGCCAGCTATTCCGGCGGAGTGGCCGTCGGCGGCCCGGTCAAGGAGGAAGAAGCAGCAAGACTACTGTAGTAGCTTGAGAGCGGTGGAGGGGGAAATAAGGTCCATGACACAAATTTAATAATGTAACATGCATAACTCATAAAAATATATACCGTGTATGTGACCCCTATTCCTTTGTCTGGTACAGGCCCAAAGATTGGGAGGGGAAACTGACTTTTCCTCATCTACAGTTCTATAATACCATTACTTGTCGTTTTCTCGACTATTGGTACTAACAACTCCTATTTTGAGTTCGGAATACGGAGAATCCCCTTCTCTTGACTACTCCTTCATTTTCTTGATCCATCATATGGATGCCAAATACCTATATGATAAAAAATCGGTACAAATGAATAGAGAATCATCGAAAAGGATGGGAGGGAGGGAGGCATTAACAACCTTCAGGGAAGCGTGGCATCATATTATTTTTATGGCACCTTCTTTCGGTAGACTTTATCCCCACGCCCGTGAACACGCATGGCATTCATGATCACCATCTTACATGCATTCTAATCATTGCTATGCACGTGGGACGACATTGCACCACTGTTGGGATACCGTTATTTCATGTACGGCCGATGGAAACCCTAATTTCCCCGTATCCTAGCTTCCCTAGTTCTCTTCATCGGTTGGACGACATTCATGCCTATAAGTCATTGGGAATTGTAAGCCACTGGCACACGTCGTATTGCATGTAGTTTGAAAGCTGGAGCTGCACCAGAGCTTTCCAACGCCGCTAGGACCGGCCATATCGGGAACCACATGCAAAAGTTAGGGCATGCGAGTGACCAATGCAACTTTTGGTGGGAAAAATAAAGTTGGGCATGCATGGACCCTGCAGAGAGTACGTGTGATGTTGCCCATGCTTAAAACATGTGAGAAACCAACCGTGATGAAATATTGGACTCAGAAACTTAGGGTTTCGGTAGGGGATGACACGCCGCTGGGAGAAGATCAATGCTATCCTAGCCTAGAGGGATGGGGTGAGGCGCAAATAGTTAGGTTGGTGGAGGGGGCAGCTTGGAGCACTAGAGAAGAGACGTTGGTGGGGCGGGGCATGCATTAAGGTCGATGAAGGCGGGAGAGTCACGGCGGTGGAAGTAGGTCTCTCACCGCAGGATAAATCCTAGTGGAGGCGAGAGGGTCGTGGCAATGCAAAATAAGAGTCATCGAAACCCCGACCCCACCGAAAACCCTAGCTTCCCTAGAGCTTCCTCGGTCGGAGTGGAATTTCATGCCTACAATTGCATGTGCACTATAAGTCTTGGTACACACGTAGACTCGTATTGCATGCATCATTGTAATGCCTAGCTTTCGTGAGCTTTCCAACACCGTCGGAATTGCCCCAATATGAGCCGCCATTACACGTGGGCCGATACATCCATGTTGGGATACCTATTATTTCATGCACACCAACTAGCAAAAAACTAACAGCGCGTGCCTTTGTACATGACATGATAGGTAACGTGTAAATTAGAGAGGGGCGCCGACAAGATATCATGCCAACGTGATAGGAAAGGCAATGAAAATTACGACCCATGGAAACCCTAGCTTCACGACGCCACTAGTAACCCTGGCTTCCCCAGATCTTCCTCGAACAGAGTGGCATTGCATGCTTGTCATTCCATATGCACTATAAGTTGTTGGCACGTGTGTAGGCTCATACTCCATGCACTTTTGAAAGCAGAATCTTCCTGAGAGCTGTGCAACGCCACCGGAACCGGCCATATCGGATACCGTATGCAAAGTTAGGGGTACACAGGTGTCCGGTGCAACTTTTGATAGGAAAAAAACTATTGGGCATGCATGTATTGTTCAAAAAGCAACCACGATGAAAGATTAGTCTGAAATAAATGACTCGACAGGTACCGCGTCCCAAATTTTGGACGGGAAAATGCCCAAATATAGATTTGGGCAAGAAAGCAACCGTAGCGGGAACAGTGTGACGTAGACCCCTAAATTTTGGGCGCTGGACAATGCTATATTTCTCTCACCGAGTCCTATAATGTCTTGTAGTTTCCAAAACACCCGGTATCACTAAAACAACCGTAGCTTCTACGTAGGGAGAACAATTTTATATCCATCGGTATCCAAACAAAACGTTGCATTCCAATTTTACCAGCTTCAGTCGTTCTATCGATTTTAAAATGGTCACATTCGGCTTGCAAAATTTACTAACTAGCAAGGTAGCCCACTAGTAGAAGTCATGGTGATGTCAGCATGATGTGATGCTGACCTTGTTAATGGATGTAGCTAGTTAGTACTTATGATCAGTTCCAACCAATCCTATAAACTCAAATGTAATGAGCTACTCACAAGCATTAATTGTCGCTTGACAAATTACCGTCTTGTCATTGTAGTTATATTTATTTTTGATTAAAGTGCATTTACATTTGTGTTCTGAAATGAGTTTCAAGAAGTTAGCGGGTCTCCATAATTTTATGAAAGCTAAAACTAGAATTATGGCTTGCCACATCACTCGACAATTATGGCTTTTCTTGCCTTCAACCGATGACGAAGGCTTGCCATTCGGACCTATTTTTCTTGCCTTACATCCGGCCTTCCATGGTTACATTGCATTAAACATGCAGATGGAAGAAGCACAGAAGAAATAGTCCTTGCCCCCACACAACCATATCTCAGAATCTACCACCGAGAAAAGCACCGCAACATAACTTTTGGATAGGGCGGGCGGAGAGGCGACATACACGACTACGACACTGTCACCATCGGCCGCATCAGCTTTGGGAGTCAAAAGTAGGACAATCACATCCACTGGCATGATCCTCCGCCTCACCTTCATGCTATGTATGGGTTGTCGTGATATTCGCATCAGCCGCTGGCATGATCCTCTGCCTCACCCTCGGATCATGATGTCGATGATGTAGGGAGACTTTTCTAGCTTGCAACTGCGATAGCATTGCCATCGTCGACGAGGCTGCCAGAATCCTCGAGGAATTTTGCTGATTTGTTACTTCATTTTCTAAGTGGAGTCTCAAAATAGAATTATATTTTAACTGTGTATTTCACCTTGATATAATCCAATCACACTTATTGGTTTCCATTCACATTACTATGTTATTTTCCCATTGATTTTGATTTGAGGATACATATATCCCCATTAGTTATCTTTGCTTCTTCTCAAAATTAAGTCTAACTTACAACTACTCAGTTTGGTACATACACACGTGTCCATAGCACAAAGCTAAGCAAAGTAATTCCAGCAAACTTGTTGGAGCCATACACCTTAATTTAATCCCAGTCTCTCCAACATAGGTCATGTCCTCTCTTCGCCGATACACCGTCGCATTGCCGCATTAGAAAACCTTGTTGGAGGATGAAGCCGATGCCTTATCGCCGAATTAGAAAACATTGTCGGAAGACGGAGATAAAGAAGTAACTCAGCATACACTAGCCACCTCATCGCCTAATTAGAAAACCTCGTCGGAGGATGGAGGTGACGAAGTAACTAATCATACACTAGCCGCCTCATCGCCGAATTTAGAAAACCTCGTCGGACGGCGGAGCTGATGATGTAACTCAACATACGCCGCCGCCTCAGCGGGTCCATCGCTAACCTCTAGATACCTATTGTTGATGGTGATGGTGAGTAGCTGCGATCTCCATATGCACTTCCAGGTCACCGATGGTAACCTCGTCGATGGAAATAATAAAGGTGGACTTTGAGGAGACAAGAATAGTCGACATATACAAGTCTCTTTAAATCTTATTCTTTACATCATCTTCCAAAATGTATTAAGTTTATAACTTGCACCGTTTCGCATTAGTTGTTCCTGAACTACCACCGTTTTCAGTGTAGTTGACGGTGAATCAACTTCCAGCTTGGAATAAGTGAATGGTCAATTTTGGTGTAATTTGCTTCCATATCATAGCAAAAGGTCTCTTGTCGTGACTTGTGAGTTTGCTTTTCACGAAGATCTTAGAATAGAACTACTACGCCTGTAGAGGAAAGGACATAAGAAGCAGAGGTTATTTTTTGGGGAAGGGACACTAAATAAAATTTGAGATCCTGCGCGGCAGCTGTACTTCTACTCTGGATAGACCTGTGCGGTTGTACTACGTTTACTCTGGATAGACGGATCCAGCGGGAAACTCGTAACAATTTAGAATGAGCGGGAGATTTCCGGAAAAATTTGAGTTGCGAGCCAGAATTGGGGCGGGAGCTTGGGCGAAAAAAGTAAAGTTTGGAATTTGGAGTCAAAGAAACGCGAGACGAACGGTCCGCATCCTCTCCTTTCCAAAATTCCCAGCCAAAAAATCCCCTTTCTCCTCGCCGGCGACTCCTCCTCTCTTCCCTCGTCGCCGCCTCATTCCCGCCGGCCACCTTGCCGTCCCTCCCGCACCAGGCCCCAGCCTCGCCGTCCCTCCTCCTACCACCACCTTCCCTTCTCCCCCAGTCCCGGCGCCGCCCCTGCCTCCCCGCGCCCGCGCGAAACCCTAGAGGAGCGGCTGCTGGTCCGGCATCGGCCGATGCCGCCGACCGGAGAATTGAGAGGCCCTCGTCTGGAGGGAGCTACACCAGCCGTGGGCGGCCATGGCGACGTCAGGGCCCAAGCAGCAGCAGCCCTCCATGGCGTCCGCGTCGATCTCGCCAAAGTTGGTAAGCTCACAATCTCCTCCACTCTCCGCCTTCATACCTCGATTCCAAGTCGCTGAAATTCGTTTCCGTGCAGAAAAGGAGGGGGTGATGGCCAGCCTACCCAGCTCATGCTAGTGTGTGGTTGCCAGCACGGCAAGAACAGGCCACCACGCGCCGGAGCTGCTACAGCTGGGCGTCTTCGGCTCGCCCAGATCGATGTCGACTACCACGACAAGTCGACACTCACCAACCTGAAGGTCCTCTCTTTTTCCCCTTACACAGTAGCTCCCCTCAATTTATCTATCTAGGCTGGACCTAGTTATTAGTAGTATTCATGTTCTTCTTGCTGAGGTTACGGGGACCTAATATTGTTCAACATCTATGCATTGGCAGATCGGTTGGATGATACCCAAGTGAGTGGCAGCAGAGCAAAAGCCACCATCTTCGCCGCCCTACCTCGACCTCCTGCTCGTGGTGGCCGCCTGCTGCTGTTTCTCCAGGCCTTCAAACGGAGAAAAACACACCCCCTTTTCCCCAACCTGCAGCTCTCGCTCGTGGTAAGGCGCCTTCCCTTCCGGCACCGTTTAATGTAAATTCACAGCTGTTTTGTTTTGTACAGGTTTGTACCTGAAGCTTAAGTGTTGGGGTTTGCTTTGGTATCGATCCTCAAGATCAACCTTCCATTGTGATCTTGTTTGTACTTGGTAAATAAATGGGGTTGCTAGCTGCTTAGGCTGCTGTATGCTTGCTTAATGGACCATCTCTGTACTGGTAAATGAGTGACCACAACATCTTTGGCGCTTTCTCAAAATCATTGTTTAGTGTTTGGTACCTACGATTTATTTTGGTAAATAAATAGAAGTAAATGGGTTTGTTGCTGAACTGTGTGACAAATTAACGATACATCATCTATATATCTAGTAAGAAAGAGCTCATGAGCTTGTCCAAGAATTTCACAAGCTATTTTGTGGTGACAAAATCTGTGCTATCTTGTAGCTCTGCAGGTTTGTAGCTTTTGAATATGTCAAAATGGGAATGTTCTCTTCTAATCATTCTCTTTGTTTGTCATCATAATAAGGTGCATCTTGCTGCCTTCTCCAATAAATTTGTGATTTTTATCTGCCATGCAATCGTTGCTGCAGAGAAAGCCTCGAGCTTGTTTGAACCTGACCGTTGCCAATTTACTTTGCTGGGTTGGAGTGTTTTGTTCCAGTAACCTGGGAAGTTTGAGCGCTTACATTTGATCTTTTCTGAAAAAACTGCGAGTGATGCTTAGGTGTATGCTTAATTACGGTAGCTGATGATCTTCTTATAGATGGACATGGTATATTAAATTCTAATTTCATTTAAAATAAATAAATGCGACAACTGTGTATGCAAAATTAACGACACTAGTTTAGCTGGCTTGCAAATTAAGAGTGGGTAAATTCTGGATACTAATTCAAGAGCCTTGTATGTTCTAGAACTGCTGGTGCGCTTTAGGTGTATGCTATACATATGACACTGCAATATAAAGTGGATTCTACAACTGTCATTCAACATATGGTTATGCTCTTATTTTAAGTAGCTGAGACATGAGATGGTTCTATTTAAGTTTTGCTGGCATATGTTTCAATTATAGGGCATATCAGTATTCAAGCACATTCTGATTGTTTTTCCTTCCCATGCATATTGCTGCATTGACGCAAATTTTCATGTGCAGACCCAGTCTGCGCTGCCGACTGGTGCAAGGATAGGGTGTCTTTGGAGCTGGGCCAAGGGAGCAGCGCTACTGGTTCAGGGATGCAGCTGGATGACTAGTGAGTGTGACCTACCTGGGACAAGCCTTGCGAGTTGGGCATCGTCGGGGGCCATCGGCGCTGTTTTGCACATGTCATGGTAAGAACGAAACGATGCTCTCACTGGATTACACTGCCTTGCATGTACTGGGATACATGTTCTGTTGAATGGTGCAATTCCTTGCGATTGTTAGCGGTATGGTATCTCGCGAGATAATAGCTCTTCAATATTGGTGAGCATGGTTCATTTTCTAGTTTACGAATATGTGGTGCTTCAACTTTTAGGAATTTGTGCTGCTTTTCTGGCACTGGAATGCGTTGTTGATCGTGTAGTTGAATCACCTGGTTTCGATGATACAGCGAGGCCTCTTTTCCTGGTTTCGACTCTTCTAACTAGTTTAATTATAAATGTCCTTGGTTGCTATGTTTCACCTTCGATGCATATTGTTGTTCTCTTAATCATCACTAGCATTGATCTGTACTTGTTTGCACAATATTAACTCTGTACATTTTTTTTACAAGGCCTTGTCTGTAGTGCAGAGTTGCTGGAGCTGGGTGAAGGGAGAAGCTCCGCTTCACTTGCGTCCTCGCTGCCGTGTGAGGGCAGCGAGATCAACACACTGATACTGTGGCAGTGGTGGCATATCAGGTGATTCCTTTGGCTCCCATTTGATGTTGTTTCAGACATTGAGGGTGCGTTCTGGTGTGCATCGACATTCGTTGATGTTTGTCTTTTGGGGTTCTGCGGAAATTCTTGGTGATGTTTGTATGCCACATTGGTTGTGCTGTATGCACCTGTGCATTTCGGTTCACACATGTACTTTGGTTTAGTTATTCACAGTTTTCCTTTTCTGGATATGAATATGGTTCCTCTCTTTTTGTAACAGTGAAAATGCCACACATGGCTAGAACCTGATTCCTTTTTATCTTTCCAGTAGGCTGGAGTCAAATGAGCATTAAATCCTTGCTATTTACTTTGGCTTGACAATCAAAGTAGGCCTCTGTTTTGTTTCTTGATTTGTGGTCTGGATATGCAAGTAAAGTAACAAGGTCATGGTAAATTTATTCAGTTGTTGAAGGATAACCAGGAAGAAGACATCCAGGTTAGCATTAAAGCTGGAAGAAGAAGACCCATTTGTATGCATGCTGCAGCCTTAGTCGCGCCAGCCAGCCGTGATCTCAGATCCGAGAGAACTTTTGTAATCCATGTTTTGTTGTAATGGTCAACCATCAGTGTCTGTCCAAAAACTGAAACTTATTTGATGATGTGCGTGGATCTGCTGGCTTTACCTTTGACATGCTGGTTATGCTTTCGATATTTTGTTACAAGAATTGATCAGTTTCAGGCTTTCAGTTGTACCTGGGTACCAGTTCACCGAGTAGGTGCGAGCTGGACAAAGAACTGCTCTCCAAGTTGTTTTTGGGCAGCGCCGGAGTCCGGAGTCAATGAAGACTATAATTGAGGAAGTTGTGCTTGATAGAGAAAATTGCTGGCCTGCTATGCGCCTTGAGCTACTTTTTTCTGGGTATTGTAATAGTATTCAGTGGAGTTTTGTAAGTTGTAATGTCGTAATCTTCAGCTTGCGTCATTAGTTAAACTGGTTGCCCAATCTAATTTGTTTTGCTGTAGTGACTACTGTTATTTGTGGTTTGCAACTGTCCAAGAATAAAGGGAGGTTATGCCAAAATTTCAAGCTTTTTTGCTTGTTAAACGAAAATCTTAGACCTCCCCGTTTCTCATTGATATTGTTTATCATCTGCTGCTATACTATTTTGTTCTACATATCTAGATTTGAACATGAGCCTGCCTTTGGTTCATCAACCAGTTTCAGCTGCACATGTGCGTTTGAGGCAGCCAACTTTGCTGGTTTTGTATGCACGATCTAGCCACAGTTCCAGCACACAAGAGTAGTAGTTTGACGGATGATGACGAATGAGGCCGTACCCAAACCAAGGGTGAAGGCCAGGAAAACCCAAAGGAAAAGGAAATCTCAGAGAAAAAACTTATCTCTGTGGCAAAGATTTGTCTAAATTTAGATGTATCTATACACTAAATCATGGCTAGATACATTCAAATTTAGACAAACTTTTGGCATCTATTTATGGACAGAGGTAGTAGAATAAGCCAGAAAAAATGTTCTCCGCTTGGCTTGGTTTGCTCAGCTAGACCTCGAGAGAGAGACATGCCTGAGAGAGAGAGAGAGAGAGAGAGAGTCACCCACCCTGTGGCGGACGTACGCCAAGAAGCACGAAGTTGAGGGAGGCGAAGACATATCTCGTCCTGTTGCGGCTCCGGCCGGCATGAACGGCCTCGCCGTCCTCATGCTCGGACCTGCTCGAGAGAGAGAGGAGACCTGCTTGACAGAGAGAGTCACCCACCACCACCCCGCGCCCTAGCCAAAGTCCGTGGCATGCCCACCTTGGCCTGCATAAGCCGCACCGCCATCACGCGGGATTAGAAAGGTGCCCACTTCCGAGAGACATGCAGGCCAAGCAGGTTTAGCAGGTTACGTGAACGTTATGCTGACTACCTCTCATTCCGCAAAACATCGTACTGCGTAAGAAGCAGCGTGGCCTGTCATTTCACGATGGCTTCCTGCGCTTTGACGATATCGGCGCCCGGAGCACCAGCACGGTCACGTTTGCTTACGCCATGGATCGCTTGACAAGGTCGCACATCGGGTAGACGTCGGCCTGTGGTGCGGCTGCGGCGCCGCCAAGATCATAAAGCAGGTCTTTGTGAACGACAGCCTCCAGAGAGGCGTGCAGCGCCGTCACGGTTGACATGGCTTCCGTCATAGACATACGGCGGCGAGGACGTCCGCAACTGGTGTTGGTGTCGGAGCATGGGGCCGATAGGCTCGACCTCGCCGCGCACCTGAAGGCGTTCACCTGGTGGAAGAGGGGTGTGGACCCGAGTGGCGTCATGGACCCAGAGCAGGCAGTGGGTGTGCGACATCTCCAAGGAACTAAAGCGAGGTGTTTTTCGCTTGCGCACTCGGCAGCGGCGGACGAGGCGGTCATGTGGTTCATGTGTCCCGGTGAGGCGCGTGAGGTGTGTACGCCTCCGTGGTGGCCGTGACGACACCAGCTGGAGCAGCACGTCGCGACCTCGGCGTCACCAACATACTGCAACAGAAGGCCTTTGACCAGTGGATGGGCTCCCCGATTTGGAAAAGTTTCGTGCTTAAGTTAAGTTGGATATCATGCATGGATTTCTTCCATGACATATGTGCTTGTTTGTGGATTTTTCTAAGATAAAACTTGCTGGAGTGGAGATATCAAAATCACATGGAGAATATTAAAATGTAATGATTTGTATAATCGATTTGTATAGGTGACACTACCATACATTAACCAACTCCAACCATGCTACACAGTCCCATGATCCTACACCACATAGTACATCATTCTACGTGACACCCGTCTAGATAAATAACTACACTATTAACTGGTACGCGTGGCTAGAAGCCTAGAAGAATGGCCACAACAACATCCAGCTAAGGCGCAATGAGCTGCATGCATTGACGGCCCAAGTAGCGGGAATAGCACAACCTTCTACAAGCCGGCGTGGAGGAACTCCTGTCATTCCACGATGGCTTCCCGCGCCTTGATGATATCGGCGCCTGAAGCACCAGCAAGGTCACGTTTGCTTACGCCATGGATCGCTCGACAAGGTCGCACATCGGGTAGACGTCGGCCTATGGTGCGGCTGCGGCGCCGCCAGGATCATGAAGGAGGTCTTCATGAACGACGGCCTCCAGAGCCGGCCGGTAGGTGGAATTAATAAAATCTATCTTTTTTTTTGACAAGTATGCCGTCATGGTCCTAATTTGCCGCACCGCCATCACGCACGATTAGAAAGTGCCCACTTCCGTGAGACATGCAGGTCAAGCAGGTTTAGAATGCGGACTATCTCTCATTCCGCAAAACATGGCACTTGAGAGCACCGTCAAGCATAGTTTCAAATAGCCGGCTATAGCCTGGCTATAGCCTCGCTATAGCTGTTTGAGCATGTTGCCGCTAAATGAAATCATGTACAAATTAGCCGCTATAGCCTCATTTAACCCGCTATAGCCTGATTTAGAGGGCTGCCGCTATTTTTCATAGCCCGCTATTTAAAACTATGCCGTCAAGTGCTCCCTCCGCGGTTCGAGAACGCCAACTGCGGCCGCCCGTGCGCACGACGCCGCGGCGCGGTGCGGCGCCGACGGCAACGAGATGATGCGCTTCCAGTGACGCCCGGCCGCCGGCGCGGGCGGCGCAGGTGACGTCTTCGGCGTCGGCGTCGCCACATGCCAGCTCGGCTCGTCGGGCTCCGCGGTGCGCACCTTCGCCTGCAGCGGCGCTGCGCACGCCAGGGCTGGCGCGGGCCGCAGGGCCATGCTGGTGTGCCGGGTCATCGTCGGACGCGTCCGGCCGGCGCGCGGCCAGGATCAGTCGGGCCGGCACTGCAGCATCTCGACCTCGCCCATGAAGCCAGCACCTCGACCTTGCCTCCTACCAGCTCGACCTGTCGGGCTCCGCGGTACGGCACAACAACACCTTGACCTCGCCCACGTAGCCACCAGATGCTAGAGCGGAAGCCGACGGCGACATGCACGTGGAGGCGGCATGACAGGCGTCGCCATGCTGCTAAGCGCGGACGGCGGTGGCATGACAGGTGAAGGCGGCATGGGCGTGCGGGCGAGGCGGCATGGACGCCGGCCGCCTCCTTCCAATAAAGTTGGGGATGGACGCCGGCCGCCTCCTTCCAACAAAGTTGCATGCTAGCTTAAGTTAAGTTGGATATCATGCATGAATTTCTTATACTCCGTATAACAATTTATGCTTGTTTTGGGATTTTTCTAAGATAAAATTGGCTGGAGTGGGAGTTATCTAAATCATCTGGAGACTATTAAAATGTAATGATTGTCCATTTCTATAGGTGGCACTACCATACATTAACGAGCTGCCACCATTCTACACCACATAGTACATTCTGCGTGTGGCGCGCCCGGCTAGATAAACAAGTGCAATCATTAACTGGTACGCATGGCCCAGAGAAGGATGGCGACAACAACATCCAGCTAAGGTGCAATGAAATGCATGCATTGACAGCCCAAGTAGCGGGAATAGCACAACCGGAAACAAGGCAGGAGTTTTAGTCCCACATCGCTAAGGGGTGGAAGTTTTGGGCAACTTATAAGGAAAGCTGTTGTAGCTATATAAATTGCTAGATACACACATAGGGTTGCACTACACACACATAGCGCGTGCGCTCGCGTGAATATTCGCGACTTAAGACTTTGGACGGCGCGGCTAGCTGTCTAGCAAATATAATCTATCTTTTTTATTTCGACAAAAAAGTGTACTTCTTAATTTGAACAAAATTTATTTTATTTTGACAACAAAAAAGTTGAGCTCTTCGAAAATTTGAAGTGTACGAAGAAGCCGAAATCCACACCGTGCGCGATGGCGAAATTATCCCAGCCATTGTCGATATATGTAAGATCGGATTAAGTTAATTCATATAAGCTATAATTTGAAGTTAACAAGATTTCACACCGACGAGGAGATAACGGCTGTTCTTGCACATGAGGTACTACCTCAGCCTCCCTTGCTTCGTGTTTTATTCATCTAGCTACTATATCTATATGTATGTATATATGTATTAACCCGGACGGGATTGCAATTGGGGTGTAGGACGTAAGGACGATAAACACAAAATCCGTATGGGTGTATCTGCTTTATGCTGGTCCATTTGGAGGACGAGGAATGATATCATCTTTAATAAATGGGTTTTGTCTTCGTATTACAATCAGAAAGGGTACGAGGGAGTGAAAGTTGAAGTCTTTAGTCACATGCAAATCATAACCATTTAATATTTTTGGTGCCTAATTTTTGGATGTTTTGTGCTGCTTTACAGACGAACTTGTCGCCGGATTGTACTTAGTATTTTGTTTTCTCAATCAAATCTGTTAACATGAGCATCACTGTGGTGTCCTGACTACCTAAGAAAGTATGCCATCTGATGTTCGCCACAGTATGTCATCATTGGCTACACGTTTTCATGTATTACTTTCTTGCTATTGTTATGTATTGATCATTTTTTTCAGTCATATGTAAACCATATGAAAGATCTGAGTTTTGCAGTTCCTGACATAAATGTACTATACTATTGGTAAACTTTCTTCGTACACCACCAGCTCGCAGTGTGCTAACTAGTTCTATGCTGGCGGGATATGTAACATTTCTTTTAATAAATTTACAAAAGAATAACACATGGAAAACAGTCTGAATCCAACCTATTGAAGACAATATGAATGTTCTATGCAAATACAAAGTCGGACGACAAACATTTTAATAGTTGCAGTCAGGTATTGTGAAATCAATTAAGCATATTGAAGGACATCTTAAATTGTATTTAGGCCATTGTTTTTATCTTATACAATCTTTAGAAACAAATGCCCAAAGAATAGTATATTAATATATTATCTCTTGAATCCTAAATGTTCAGAAACAAATTCCCAAACATACATCTATTCCAACTAAGCGGGAGGACCACATTGCACACTAAAATGATACTCCCTCCATTCTTAAAAAAGCTTTGTAAATTTTTATAGATACGGATGAATCAATAGCTAAAACGTGTCTATATACCTCTGTATCTAGACAAAGTTGGGAAGCTTTTTTAGGAACGGAGGGAGTAGTATAAAGCACTTAAGAAAGGAACTACCTAACGCCATACCTAAGAAGGAGATAAAACTATGCTATTCTTAAATAGGAAAAATGATTTAGGGTCAGTGCACATGCACATGTTAATAAACATCACAAAAAAAGATAATACTACCACAAAAACCTTTTTCCTGTAGATACAGCTATCTCTGACAAGTGATGACATAAGCTTCTATTGGCAAACCTATTACTCAACATCAGGTGAGAAAAATATAAAGAAGGAAGGAAAGCCAATCTGCACTAAGCCATGGACCTCATCCATGATGTAGGTGTTGTCAGTAATGAAGCCAAGCTCCTGTAGTTGAAATAGACATATCCTGTAATTTACTTTTGCTATGTATCTACATATATAGCTAACTCTTATATTTCGTACTCAGTATGATCCTTAGACAAGTCTTCAATCTTTGGTATATGCTTCCAACCTTCTAGGTTTGTGCTAATTTTCATATCTTGACATCATGACACTTTTTTTTTCTCGAGAAAACGCAAGAGATTTTGCGTTTCATTTCATTGAACAGGAAGAAGACATCGGGGTACAACCTCCAGAAGGAGGGACACACACACACACACACACGACCGTCCTCACCAAGTGACTACATCATGACACTGATTTAATATATTATGCACTTAGTGAACTATCTCTCCAACATGTGATCCTCAAACCTGTTGGCAAGCCTCAACACCTTAAATGAGAAAAAGGGCCGTCTTGGACGCCCAAACTGATGCCTCTGTCGATGCTACCGAGCTTGAAGCCTTGCCGAAGGGATTGGAAGTCGTTGAAGAGAGGGCCCGAGTCGCCAGGCAATCTCAATGAAGCGCTTAAATCCCTTGAGTCGATGGCCGTGCGTCGGCTTTGAATCCTTAAGTCGATGACTACGCATCGGCTGTGCTCAAAAATTTCTGTATTTTCGATTTTTTTATTAGCCGATCGGTTCCGGCGCCACGAACGGGCAGCACCTCCGTACTCGGTCACACGTTCGGTTGTTGATGAAGACGACGTCCACCTCCCCGTTCCAGCGGGCAGCGGAAGTAGTAGCTCCTCTTGAATCCGACGCACGACGGCGTGGTGTCGGTGGCGGTGGAGAAATCGGCGGAGCTTCGCAAGCGTGCGGGATGTGGTGGAGGAGAGAGACCGCTAGGGTTTGGGGAGAGAGAGGGGTTGGGCGCCGGCCCTCTAAGGGGTGCGGCCAAGGCTGAGCCAAAGAGTGGCTGCCCCCTCCCTCTCCTCCTCATTATATAGGTGGAAGCACCAAGAGTTCTAGTCCAAGTCTTCGAATAAGACCCCAACACTAAAACCTCCCATATGTGGGAAAACCTACCCAAGGTGGGAATCCCACTTGGGGTGGGATTCCCCCTTTCCATGAGGGGGTTTGGCCGGCCACCCTAGGGGAGTCCACCATGGACTCCTCCCCTTTAGGGTTGGCTGGTCATGCAAGGTGGAGTCCCTCCGGGACTCTACTTTCCATGGTGATTTCTTCCGGACTTTTCTAGAACCTTCTAGAACCTGCCATAAATGCACAGGATCATTTCCAAACTTGGAATATGACTTCCTATATATGAATCTTATTCTCAGGACCATTCCGGAACTCCTCGTGGATCTCATCCGGGACTCCGAACAAATATTCGAACTCCATTCCATATTCAAGTACTACCATTTCAACATCCAACTTTAAGTGTGTCACCCTACGGTTCGTGAACTATGCGGACATGGTTGAGTACTCACTCCGACCAATAACCAATAGCGGGATCTGGAGATCCATAATGGCTCCCACATATTCAACGATGACTTTAGTGATCGAATGAACCATTCACATACAATACCAATTCCCTTTGTCTCGCGATATTTTACTTGTCCGAGGTTTGATCTTCGGTATCTCTCTATACCTTGTTCAACCTCGTCTCTGACAAGTACTCTTTACTCGTACCGTGGTATGTGGTCTCTTATGAACTTATTCATATGCTTGCAAGACATTAGACGACATTCCACCGAGAGGGCCCAGAGTATATCTAGTCATCGGGATGGACAAATCCCACTTGTTGATCCATATGCCTCAACTCATACTTCCGGATACTTAATCCCACCTTTATAGCCACCCATTTACAGTGGTGTTTGGTGTAATCAAAGTACCTTTCCGGTATAAGTGATTTACATGATCTCATGGTCATAAGGACTAGGTAACTATGTATCGAAAGCTTATAGCAAATAACTTAATGACGAGATCTTATGCTACGCTTAATTGGGTGTGTCCATTACATCATTCATACAATGACATAACCTTGTTATTAATAACATCCAATGTTCATGATTATGAAACTAATCATCCATTAATCAACAAGCTAGTTTAAGAGGCATACTAGGGACTTCTTGTTTGTCTACATATCACACATGTACCAATGTTTCGGTTAATACAATTATAGCATGGTATGTAAACATTATCATAAACACAAAGATATATAATAACCATTTATTATTGCCTCTTGGGCATATCTCCAACATGTGATCCTCAAACCTGTTGGCAAGCCTCAACACCTTAAATGAGAAAAAGGGCCGTCTTGGACGCCCAAACTGATGCCTCTGTCGATGCTACCGAGCTTGAAGCCTTGCCGAAGGGATTGGAAGTCGTTGAAGAGAGGGCCCGAGTCGCCAGGCAATCTCAATGAAGCGCTTAAATCCCTTGAGTCGATGGCCGTGCGTGGCTTTGAATCCTTAAGTCGATGACTACGCATCGGCTGTGCTCAAAAATTTCTGTATTTTTTTTTATTAGCCGATCGATTCATGAATCGGCTTCCCCGGTACATCCCTCGCGGCTTTGTACCTTCTCCGTGTATATGCCCCCCGAGCCGAATCCTTCAAGTGATTGAAGATATCGGCTTTTCAGCCAATTACAGCTCTTCTCGCCACTCACCATGCGAAATAGCACATCAGTGAACAAGGGTGGCGCGAGTAATTTTTAGCCGATCGCTGGAATCGTCTTCCCTTGTAGTCGTCGATCCGACCCTTTACATAATGTTGAGATTTCGAAAATCTATGGCAAGCGCCACCGGCCATCCTTTTTCTCCACAGGTATTACATTGGAAGTCTTTTCAACGTACTTGCATGGCCTGATGAACCCGGCGTCCAACAACTTCTTGATCTCCTTCTTGACTTCCTCAATCTCCTCTAGCTCGTCAGCCGATGTAAACCCATACCCCAGCTTTCCATCGCCTTCTAGTTCAACGCTGAACATAGGTAAAGCGCGTGTTGAGGATAGCATCGGCCAATCGCTGGAGTTGGCGTCCCTTTTCATTGTTTGGGGCCGATCGTGTGGATCGGCCTCCCCTTCATTTTTTCCGCGGGAGCGCTCTCGGGCTTATCCTTGCAATGGCGATCTGCGAGCCCTGCCCTATTGATACCAGACGAGCCACCTGGTTCGCGTCGTATGCAGCGGCTGAGATCGACCATGTTGACTTCCGGAAACGACTGCGTGTCAGCTTTCACGGCAAACTGATCGAAGAGCAACCGGCCTTGCTCTATCGCCATCTGAATCTGTCCGCGCAAGACTTTGCGGTCGTTGGTGGCATGGGTGAACGTGTCATGCCATTTGCGGTATGGCTGTTGTTCATCTCCTGTAACGTGGGGATTTTGTGGCCGTCGGGTACCTTCAGCTGTTTTTCCTTTAGAAGCCAATCAAAAATTTGCTCCGTTTTACTCAAATCGAAGTCGACCCCTTTTGCAGGCTCTGGTTGTTTTGCCCACTTGCAGGGCACGGGTTTTGCCCCCCGGATCCGCTCAGCACTGGCGAACTCCTGATCCCTTGCAGAACCTTTATCTTTGTCCTTCTCGATCGGGGTGACGCGCTTGTACTCGTCTGGTACAATTCGGATGGCGCTGTTCACATATTGTCCACTTCGAACCATCTGTTTCTACCGATGCGTACGCATCGGTATCGCCCGCCTGTGCATCGGCTTTCGCTGTTTGGGCGCCATACTTTCTTCGGCGGCGCGCCTTCGTCTCCACTATCTGCTGGATTTTCGCGGCCGGTCGGGCGCTCCTCAACGTGTGCAGTGCGCCTCGGCTTCTTCCAAGCTTCGGCCGCTGCGCTTCGGGCGGCTGAATCCATCAGGGCACCACCTTGGTCGGTGGTCTCCATCTTCTGCTCCATCTGACTCCTCGAAGTCTTCTTCTTGAGATGACTCAGTCCGTTTTGTCCGCGTCATGGCGAATCACGAACCCCGCCATATTGGCATCGAAAGAGAACCCTGGTTCTCTTATGGAGTGGCTGAGATCGATCGTGTTGACACCAGGCAACGGACGTGTGTCTCCATTGAGCTTGATGCCGTGCGAACGGATCTTCTCACAGGAGCCAACGAGTTCGATTCGAGGACCGCCTTGACCTTGTCATGCTTCTTCGGAGCTTGTCGCCAGGTCCTCGTACTTGACTGGAATGCTTTCCGCCATCTCGATGTAGATGGCGATGTGGTGGATGTCGAAGATTGTCCACCGGTGCGTGCGAGAATGTGTTGACGTCGAAACCCACGGCGGGCGTGGTGGTCAACACCGTAGAGCCGGGAACAACTAGGGCTGCGGCTGGCCCGATCCCTCGGAGCGACGGCCCGCAAAGCCTCTGGTCGCGCGCCGATGCAAATTGCAGGGCGTGCCACCTGACCTATACCTGGTCGGGAAGGTGTGGATGATGCCTCGCTTAGTTTCTGCAGGGCACACACGTACACGTTAAATACGAGCCTCGATCGGCTCTCGGGTTATCTGTGAATCGGCTCATGGAGCCGATCCACCCATGATTCGTCCAAGGTGGCCGAATATATGGTGGTGCTTGATCAAGATAAAGCGTATGAGATCCACGACGATTTGGGGTTTTCACCGCATAATCGGATCATCCTACTCACGATTGGGCCTCGCGCTCACGCACGGTGATCGTAAGCCAGCCCTAGACAAGGCCTAAAAACCAACACTAGGTTGATCCTCGGAACATCCTGTCTAGGGCAGCAAACTACACCCTACATGCCGCTGGATCCTCCAACCCTTTGTAAGGCCTAACTATTGCAGATATTAAACTAATCCTTGATGAATCAAGGAGCAATCGTAACGGATCAGATCTACCAAATAATGATCAAGCGGGGTGCCGCCCTGCACCCATGATGAGGTACAAGGACGGCTAGATGCGCAAGGGTTGCACTACGACAGCATATGATACTAGGAACAATGCTAACCCTAACACATCTATGATAACTACGTCGCTCGCCATCAAAAAGGCTTCAGTACGAGCAACGCATGAACAACGTGGGCAGGCTCGTGCTGCCTAGATCGCGAGATGCGATCTAGGCAGCATGGTGCTTACCGGAGAAACCCTTGAGACGAAGGGGTTGGCGATGCGCCGAGATTGGTTTGTGGTGAACGTTGGTTGTTGTTTATTCCATAAACCCTAGATACATATTTATAGTCCGGGGACTTTCTAAGCGTGCACCAAACCGTGCACGAGATAAATTCTAACTTCTACGTAACCTACTATAAAGATACACGGGCTAACTAGCCCAAACTTGGTAAACAAGGCCGATTCACATATTTCTTCTATATGTATATCTTCAAATCCGTCTTGATCGCGGCCCACCTCTGACTTGGTCAAATTCTGGTGATAACAGCAGCACACCACAGATGCTGTGGAGCAGATGGGAAAAGGTCGGCCAGAGGCCCAGAGCACTGAGAGCAGGCGTTTTACCACGAGATTGCTGGGCTGCTCAACAAGGCCTCTATATGCATGATCCTCGTATTCCTCATTATAATCATGTCAAATGTATCCTTGGTTATCTCAAGAGCACTTTAGATCATGGTCTACACATAAACTCTTCACCTCCCACTTCCTTAACAACATACTTCGATGCAGACTGGGATGGTTGCGCGGATACTCGTCGATCCACGTCCGGATTTTCTGTTTTTCTTGGTAACAATTTAATTTCATGATCTTCCAAAAGATAGATTACAGTCTCTTGATCATCAGCTGAAGCAGAGTACCGGGCTGTTGCACACACTATTGGCTCCATCAGCCCTTGTCGGAGTTGCATCGTCCTATTCAACAGGCTACCAATGCCTATTGTGACAACATTTCATCTATTTACATGTCGAGCAACCCGGTGCATCATCACAGGACCAAGCACATCGAAATTGATATTCATTTTGTTCGTGAGAAGGTTGCTTTGGGGCAGGTCGAGTTCTTCATGTTCCGACCACAACACAGTTTGCAGATATTTTTAATTACCAAGGTCCCCGGTACCTCACCATTCACTAATATTTAGTTTAGTCTCAACGTTGTTGAACCCACGTTGACAGTGCGGGGATGTTAGAGTAGAGTCATATTCTTGTACTACAAGGTAGCGACTAGGGTTTAGGCCAATCCGGTTGTGGCTTCAGCCTATATAAACGCATTGTAATCTCCCGAAATTATATACAAGTTTTACAATTCTACATGGAAAAGTAATAAAAAGTGAAGAATCTTTTCCGCTCTATTGATTTGAGGTATCTGTTCTGTCCGGCTAAAAATTCATATTTTCAGCATAATAGATCGATATAACTTTTGTAGTACCGATTTATGCCGATGTGCTAGAGTTGCTCTAAGTGCTTGTGAAACAATATGAGCATCGAACGATGCAAGTGCAAAGCCTGAGATTTTCTGTACGAGGCGGCCGTAGATTGGGATTAACTCATCGGGCCCAGTCTATAGTCTAAGTCGATCTATACGTGCGCTCCCTTTCCGAACCCTAGCCTTCGATCTGCCGGCCGCCTGCACAAAATGTCGTGGGCGTTGCGATCGTTCCTCAGTCGGCCACACAACCACCTCCCCCGTCTCCGGCCGGTCGGCCGCCGTGTGATCCACGCGACCACCTTTCTCGGCAGAAGCAACTTGATCGCCCCACGAGGATACGCCTCCAACTCTAGTGGCGGCGATCTGCTCGCCGAGGTGAAGCGGCATCTGTACGTGGTGCTGGATGACCACAAGGACGGCTACACGATCCACAAGCTGGACCTCGACGATGATCTGGACGGTCGCCTGCGGAAGCCTCCGGTCCTCCGTGTGGCGCTGGCGACGGTCACCGAGCGCGCGCAGTTCGCCGGCGTGGGCAGCAGCATCGTAGCCATAGGGGGCAGCCTCAACATAGACTGCTGGAGCGATTACTGCGACGTCCGCCTGTTCTTCGCCTACGACACCGAGACCGCCGAGATGGAGGTCACGAATCATGGCCTCCGGGAGGTGAACCACAAGGCAGCGGTGGCCGTCGAGGGAGGACTGTACGTGCTCGACTCCGCGCCCGAGCCTGTGTGGACTTGGTACCAGCGGAACGGCGGCGCGCACCTGCGCCGCCCGACTCGACGTTCCCTCATGTTTGACAGCGGGTGGTCATCCTGGGAGCCACTTTCTTACTACTCGCGGTGGTCCTGCAAGCAGCACTGCTGGAACGATGTGACGCCCCCGTTCTTGACGAACCAAATAACCGCGTACGCCGCGGCGGCGCACGCGCCTGCGCAGAACGAGCACCAGATCTTCGTGTCCGTGAGGGCCTCGTTCGACGGGGAGGGCAATCGGCTGGGCGCCGGTACCTTCTCCTTCAGCACGGCGAGCCTCGAGTGGACGCGGCGCGGCCAATGGCAGATGCCGGTCCAAGGCCTCGCCCACCACGACGAAGGGCTGGACACGTGGGTGTTAAACAACGTGTGCAACACGTTGTATAGGACTTAGAGTCCGGTTCCAATACCTCATGTAATCCTCCTATATATACATATGAAATAAACCAAACTCGGTTATCCGAGTAGTCTCCAATCTACCTGATCTTACATGGTATCAGGCCGGCCTCTTCTGCCGACACGCTGATCGCCGAAACAACCCTAGATCGCTTCGACCGTCGCCCTCCGTCGCCTCGCCGACTCCATGGCGTCTTCGTCGAACAGCACCACCATCACCCTCGGGACTCCGCCGTCTGACAAACTCACCCGGGCCAACTTCCCGGGCTGGCGCGCCCAGGTCCTGCCCGCCATCCGTGGCGCCCGGCTGCTCGGCTATCTCACCGGCACGGTTACTGCCCCACCGGAGGAACTCGCCGTCACGTCGGACAAGGATGGTGATGATCAAACTCCAAAGATGGTGCCCAATCCTGCATATGATACCTGGATTGCGCAGGACCAGATCGTCCTTAGCTATCTTCTCCAGTCGCTCTCCCCTGAGGTTCTCCCTCACGTCCATCGGATCGAGCACGCCGCCGGTGTATGGCAGGCCCTGGAAGAGATGTTTGTCTCACAGAGTGAAGCCAAGATTACCAATCTGCGCACCTCTCTGGCAAACACCAAGAAACAAAACATGACCACCGCGACGTACCTGACAAAGATGCAAGGGTTCGTCGATGAGCTAGCTATGGCTGGTTGTCCCGTCTCGGCGAGGGAACATGTATCCTTCGTTCTTGCGGGCCTTGGTGGCTCCTACAATTCTCTGGTGGCGGCTCTCGGTGTTCAGACTACGCCGATCTCTCTCAGCCACCTGTACGCTCAGATTGATGCCTATGACCAGCGCCAGGAGATGTTGCGCGGGTCCTCTGACGCTGACTTTGAGACCTCCGCCAACGCTGCACAGCGCCAGCGTCGCCGCCGTCCCAACCAAACCCGCGGTGACCGCGGTGACCGCGGTGATCGCCGTGATGATCGGCGCCCAGAACGTCGTGATGATCGCACCCCCTCTTATGGCCGTGGCGGTGGACGTGCACCACCTGGTGGCGGTCGGGGCCGTGGTCGCGGGCGTCGTCGCACGACACCGTGGGTGGATGTCACGTGCCAAATCTGCAACCGCGAAGGTCACCTCGCCAAGGACTGCTGGTATCGGTGGCAAGATGAGGATGATGACTCCGATGACGACAAGGAAGCCCACATTGCCTCCTACGGCGTCGACACAAATTGGTATTCCGACACTGGTGCCACCAATCACATCACCAGCGAGCTGAACAACCTGACGGTCCGTGATCACTACAAAGGACATGACAGGGTCAACACGGCCAGTGGGCAAGGTATGCAAATTTCACATGTTGGTCATTCAGTAGTTCGCACTCCTAATCAGAATTTTCAACTTCGTGATATATTACTTGTTCCCAATGCCACCAAAAATCTCCTCTCTGTTCATAGGTTCACATATGATAATAAGGTCTTTATAGAGTTTCACCCTTTCTTTTTCTTGATCAAGGATCAGGTCACAAGGGCAATTCTTCATAGAGGGAGGTGTGTTGGAGGGCTCTATCCCTTCATCTCTTCATTGGTGTCACCATCATCATCCAAGCATGTGTTTCTTGCCTCCAAGCCGTCCAACAGCAAGTGGCATAGTCGATTAGGTCATCCATCTTTTACTACTGTTAGGTTCATTATTAGAAAGAATAAGCTTCCTTTTATTAGGGATTCTCACATTGAGTCGATTTGTGACTCATGTCAGAAAGCAAAAAGTCATCAGTTACCATATCCAGTGTCCACTAGTGTTTCCTCTGCACCCCTACAATTAGTTTTCTCTGATGTATGGGGTCCTGCTCCCACCTCTATTGGTCGTCATGCATACTATATCAGTTTTATTGATGATTACAGTAAATTTACCTGGATATACTTGCTCAAACGAAAATCTGATGCTCTTGCTGCTTTTGTCAACTTCCAGAAACTAGTAGAAAGAAAACTAGACCGCAAAATCCTCACAGTTCAGTCTGACTGGGGGGGTGAATATGAAAAACTGAACTCTTTCTTTCAGACACAGGGCATCTCTCACCATGTCTCTTGCCCTCATGCCCATCAGCAAAATGGCTCTGCAGAAAGAAAACATAGGCACATTGTTGAAGTAGGTCTTTCTCTCCTTGCTACCGCTCACATGCCTCTCAAATTTTGGGATGAAGCCTTCCTCACTGCCACATATCTCATAAACATGCTTCCCAGCAAAACTATTAATAATGAAACACCAGTTCATCGTCTCCTAGGCACTAAACCTGACTATAAGTCCTTACGTGTGTTTGGCTGTGCATGTTGGCCCAACTTGCGCCCTTACAACAAACGCAAACTTGCCTTCCGCTCTATTCAGTGTGTTTTCTTGGGATATAGCCCAAAACATAAAGGGGTCAAGTGCCTAGAAGTCTCCTCTGGACGTGTTTATATATCTCGAGACGTTGTCTTCGATGAATCCGTGTTTCCGTTCCAAAATCTTCATCCCAATGCAGGAGCCCGTCTTAGACAAGAAATTCTACTCCTTGATTCATCTCTTTTGAATTCTGATTCTAGGGATGCTACTATTGATGATTTACCTGTGACTAATTTGCCTGCTACTCATGGTTCCCCTAGTGCTCCTCTTGTTGTGCAGGATCTGTCACGCCATGCTACAGGAAATTTGAGGCAAAATGGTGCTCAAAATAGTCCACCAGCCTCCCCTGAAGTCTCCTCACAAAATGACAGCGGCAGCCATCTCGAAGATGATTTCTTGTCCGGATCTTCATCGGGATCCCCGCCGTCCTCGGATCAGGCGCCCGACACTCCCGCCCGCGCCTCGGGATCGCCCTCCGCATCGGAGTCAGCGCGGTCCCCCTCGCCTGCCCACCCGACCGGCCGTGGCGCGGGATCCTCTGCGCCTGGCCGTGACCGTGGCTCAACGCCCGCCGCCTCTTCGGACACACAGGGGGCCGCGGGATCACCTGTGGCCAGTGGCGGGGCCAGCTCTGCTGCCTCCTCTGCCGCTGCAGGATCTTCTGCTCCGGCCTCTCCTGTGCCCCAGCCTGCAGCCCGTCGACCTGTTACACGGGCGTCTCGTGGCATCAAACGACCCAAACAATATCATGATGGTACCGTTCGCTGGGGCATGTCCGCTGTTACTGATGAGCCAGGAACCTTGCAGCAAGCTCTTAGTGACCCAAATTGGCATCATGCCATGGATGAGGAGTATTCCGCCTTAATGAAGAACAAGACATGGCACTTGGTTCCCTCTCACACTGCAAAGAATGTTGTTGACTGCAGGTGGATATACAAAATCAAGCGTAAAGCTGATGGCTCCATTGATAGATACAAAGCTCGTCTGGTAGCCAAAGGGTTCAAGCAACGTTATGGCATTGACTATGAGGACACTTTCAGCCCAGTGGTCAAGATAGCCACTGTCAGACTTGTTCTAGCCATCTCAGTCTCTCGGGGTTGGACTTTGCGACAGCTTGATGTTAAGAATGCGTTTCTTCATGGTGTTCTGGAAGAGGAAGTCTACATGAGACAGCCACCTGGTTATGAAGACAGGGGGAAAACAAACTATGTCTGCAAACTTGACAAAGCACTGTATGGGCTGAAACAAGCTCCACGTGCTTGGTACTCCAGGTTGAGTTCAAAGTTGGTGTCACTTGGTTTTCAATCATCTAAGTCTGACACTTCTTTGTTTATATACCGCAAGTCTGGGGTTACTATTTTCATGCTTATCTATGTTGATGATATCATTGTGGCTAGTTCTTCTCAGCAAGCAACAGATGCTCTTCTTCGAGATTTAAGCAAGGATTTTGCATTAAAGGATCTAGGTGATCTTCATTATTTCTTGGGCATGGAAGTGCACAAAGTTGATGATGGTATAGTCTTGAATCAAGCTAAGTATGCTCAGGATATTTTAGCTCGGGTTGGTATGAAGGACTGCACTGGTTGTCCTACACCTTTATCTTCATCAGAAAAAATAACTGCACATGAAGGTAGTTTGCTTGGTCCTGAAGATGTTACAAGCTACAGGAGTATGGTAGGTGCTCTGCAGTACTTAACTCTTACAAGGCCAGATATTTCTTATGCAGTAAATAAAGTCTGTCAGTATCTTCATGCACCTACTACTGTTCATTGGACTGCTGCCAAGAGAATTCTGAGATATGTTAAAAGTACCCTGCGCATTGGACTTACTTTTATGAGATCTTCATCCACACTTGTTAGTGCTTTCTCTGATGCTGACTGGGCCGGCTGTGTTGACGACCGCCGTTCCACTGGAGGCTTTGCAGTTTTCTATGGCCCTAACCTGATTTCTTGGAGTGCAAAGAAACAGGCTACTGTCTCCAGGTCAAGTACAGAAGCTGAGTACAAGTCAGTGGCCAATGCAACTGCAGAAATGATATGGGTACAATCTCTTCTCAAGGAATTGGGAGTGAAGCTTCGACAGATACCAGTATTGTGGTGTGACAATCTAGGTGCTACATATTTGTCAGCAAATCCAGTGTTTCATGCCAGAGCCAAGCATATTGAGATAGATTTCCACTTTGTTCGAGAACGAGTGTTGAAGAAGGAACTAGAAGTCAGATTTGTTCCTTCTAAGGATCAGGTTGCAGATGGCTTTACAAAGCCACTCCCGGTTAGAAATTTTTTAGAGTTTAGACATAATCTCAACTTAGTGAGTTGTGATTAAGGGAGGGTGTTAAACAACGTGTGCAACACGTTGTATAGGACTTAGAGTCCGGTTCCAATACCTCATGTAATCCTCCTATATATACATATGAAATAAACCAAACTCGGTTATCCGAGTAGTCTCCAATCTACCTGATCTTACAGTGGGTTGGGCTCCACGCCGTGCACGGTACCGTGACAGTGACGGATGGGCGCCTCTGCGCCGGCCAGATCACGGCCGCCCCCACGGAGTGGAAGGTCGGCGGGGAGAAGTTGTTCCGGCTCGACGAAGACCTTGCGGCTGGCTGGAGGCACCTCGATGCCAAGCTGGTGCCCATGACGCCGCACGTTGGCGGCGGGGATTACTGCCTGATGGAGCGCCTGGTGCCGTCAAAGGGGGCCAAGGACGATGAGTGCTTGGGTGACGACAAGAAGGTGTTCTTGTGTCAGTGGTTGCCCGAGGAGGAAGAGTGTCTCCTCCGGCTGACAGCTTTCCGCGTCGAGCAGGGGCACGACGGCGAGCCTGTGGCAACGGCTCGGCATGCAGCTCGCTCTTACAGATTGTCCAGATACAACAAGTTTTTTGATGCTCAAGCGTTTTGGATGTAATGCGCAGTGGAAGGCTCAGCTGAATTCATGCATTTTCTTGGTTTATGCTTTAAATTAAGTTTCAGGAATTCCAACTCTGATAATGATTTTTCAAGTTAAATTCTCACTTTGATTTGACGTTTTAATATTCGAATTTATTCGACAGTTGGAATAATATGAACACGTAATATCAGGTGATTTCAATTTGTTTAGTTGTGCCGGCGGGGGAGAAGTAAGGAATTATGACCAAGAGGTTTGTGTGCATGTAATGTAGTACAAAGGCGTGCTTAGCAAAAATTCTTACGGAATTCAATCCAACAAATCAAACAGGAACCAAAGGAAAAAACTTGTAAGGCCGGTTCCAATCCTTCCTGTAAAAAGCCTTTGCAATAGAAGAGGTCCTTGAACTGGTTTTCCAAATGAGCTGCAAATTGTATTCATACATCCTTGTGCTCAGTCGCAGAGATACAATGACAGAGATACGTCTTGGTGTATATGTTTGAGACCCAAAGCTGCAGTTTTTACTGACTAAAAAACGTATGCAAAGGTGAAAACAACATCATTCTCTTCAGGCTTGAGAAACAGAAATCAGCGAAAATCGAGACCGTCCATCTCTTTTTTTACATTGGTGTACATGCAACTGAAGAATTAAAAGAAGAAAAATGTTCTTAGGACAAAACTGTTCTGCCTGTCCAATGTTAGGATGAAAAAGCTACGTTTCCGGATTCTGCAGAAGTTTCCGACTTGTACACTCACTAGGAGTCAGATACCGAGTAGTATTGCGTTAGGTAGCTGGCCGATGCTATTTATATAAGTTTAAGTGTAACCTGGTCTTGTGTTTAAACCGTGAATCAATCAGCAATATACTAGTCTCCTGTCGGCCACCTGCACGGCAAAATGTCGTGGGCGTTGCGATCGTTCCTCCATCGGCCACAGAAGCTCCTCTATACCAGTCTCCGTGCGGTCGGCCGCCGTGTGATCCACAGCAGCAACTTGATGGGCTCACAAGGATACGCCTCCAACTGTAGCGGCGATCTGCACGCGGCCGAGACGAAACGTCATCTATACGTGGTGTTGGATGACCACGAGGACGGGTACCGCATCCACAAGCTGGACCTGGACGCCGACCAGGACGGCGGCGGCGGTGCGCGCGTCCTGCCGGATCCTCCGGTCCTCCGCGTGGCGGTCGCGACGGTGACCGAGCACGCGCAGTTCGCCGGCGTGGGCAGCAGCATCGTGGCGAGAGGGGCGAGCCTTGGCACAGAGTGTTGGAACGACTACTGCAGCGTTCGGCAGTTGTTCGTCTACGACACCGAGACGGCGGAGATTGAAGTCACGCATCACCAGCCAGGAGGATACAGAGAGGAAGGCCACAAGGCGGCCGTGGCAGTCGGCGGCAGGCTGTACGTGCTTGGCAACGACGAGCGCAAGCCGGTGTGGAGCTCGTTCCAGCGGAACGGCGGCCCGCACGTGCAGTACCGGGTTCCACATTCTGTGTTTGGCACCGGGTGGTCTTCCTGGGAGCCAGTGGGCTACTGCTCGCGGTGGTCGTGCAGGCAGCAGTGCTGGAATGCGGCGACGCCCCCGTTCTTGGCGAAGGACGTCACGGCCTACGCCGCGGCGGCGCACGAGCCTGCGCAGGCCGAGCACGAGATCGTCGTGTCCGTGAGTGCCACGTTCGACGGGGACGGCAATGGACTGGGCGCCGGTACCTTCTCTTTCAGTACGGCGAGCCTCGAGTGGACGCGGTGCGGCGACTGGCAGATGCCGGTCCATGGCCTCGCCCACCACGATGAAGGGCTGGACACGTGGGTTGGGCTCCACGCCGTGCACCACAGCAGGGACATGGATCGTCCTCGCGTGACCGTGACGGACGGGCGCCTCTGCGCCGGCCAGATCACGGCCACCCCCACGGATTGGAAGGTCAGCAGGGAGAAGCTGTTCCGGCTCGATGAGGACGTTGCGGCTGGCTGGAGGCACCTCGATGCCAAGCTGGTGCCCATGACGCCGCACCATGGCGGCGGGGAGTACTGCCTGATGGAGCGCCTGGTGCCGTCAAAGGGGGACAAGGAGGATGAGTGCTTGGGTGACGGTGACGACAAGAACAAGTTCTTTTGTGAGTGGTTGCCCGAGGAGGAAGAGTGTCTCCTCCGGCTGACCGCTTTCCGCGTCGAGCGGGGACATGACGGCGAGCCTGTGGCGACTGCTCGGCGCGCGGCACGCTCCTACAGATTGTGCAGATACAACAAGTTTTTTGAGGCTCAAGCGTTCTGGATGTAATGCGCATTTGAAGATTTGGTTCAGTTCATGCAGTATCTTGGCTTGTAATTCTAAATTCAGTTTCAGGAATTCCAACTTTCACAATGATTTTTCAAGTTTAAGTCCTTGCTTTGATGTGACATTTTATTTTTCGGAGTATTATTACGAAGATGCTTGGACAGTTAGAGGAGTATGAACATTAGCTAATCACGTGAGTTTGATTTATTTGATTGCGTCACGGGAAAAGCAAAGATACATTCAGAATGTCCTATTAATTGTAGTCCAAAGGATTACTTAGGAAAAATTCTTACAAACACTCCGGAAGCATTCCAATCCTTCCCGTAAAAATCCTTTTAATAGAAGAGGCCCTTGAACTGGTTTCCAAAATTAAGTAGCTGTAAACTGTATTCACATATCCTTCTGCCCAGTCAGTCAGAGAGATAAATCTTGGGTTATATTCATATTTGAGACGGAAAGTAGTGAGCTTTTACTGATTCAGAAAACAGTATGGGGAAGTACAAACAACGTGCACTCTCTTCAGGCTTGAGAAACAAAAGTCACAGCAATCGGGATGGTAGTACCGTACATTTCTCTTACATTGGCGTGCCGTGTGCATGCAACAATAAAAAAATAAAAGAAGAAAAATGTTTTTTTTAGGACAAAACTGTTTTGCCTGTCCAATGGTAGGACAAAGAATCTGTTCCCTAATTCTGCTAGACCCATTTATTTACTAGGCGGAACTAGCTTCTTGATCTGATCTCCAGTGAGAGTTCCATGCTCAAGGAGGGCATCAGCTAGCACGTGAAGCTCCCTACTGTGCGCCGTGACAATCTTTTTCGCGTTGTTGTAAGCCTTGGCCAGTAATTCTTTCACCTCCTCGTCGACCAGGGCTGTTGTATACCCGCTCAAAGCTGCCATTTTCTCACCATCACCATTGCCATAGGAAACAAGACCAATCTGCTGACTCATACAATACTTGGTGACCATGTCTGTCGCTAACTTAGTTGCCTCGCTTAGATCAGACAGGGCACCAGAAGTCACCTCGTTGTCCCCAAATATAAGCTCCTCAGCCACTTTACCTCCCATGAGGATATCCAATTTTGCCAACATCTTTTTCCTTGAGACTTTATACGCATCTTCTTCCTCTGGCAGCTGCATCACCATGCCAAGAGTGTTGCCTCTCGGGACAATGGTAGCCTTGTGGATAGGGCGAGCACCATCCGTGTGCAAAGCAACAAGTGCCCTACCTCCCTCGTGGTACGCAGCCATCTTCCTGCTTTTATCAGGTACTAGTACAAATGCCCGTGCGTCGCTACGGGATAGAAATATTATAATGAGTCTCAAACATATTTTATTAGGACTTTCCTACACTTCAATCATCAGTATCGAGTTCTGAGCTACAAGGCATAATACCATTTTTTTACGACATGGTAACAGAAACACCCACACCCATGCGTGGGTGTACAAAAGTATTTCCGATTTTCTATGGGAATGATTAACTCTAGAATAGTGGAATATCGAACTGCAGCAACCTAGTGAACTAATTTTTCTGCCATACAATTCCTTTCTTGCAAGTAGTGATGTCCCAGTATTTTGATACATTACCACATGTTACAGAAAAGTATTAAGAGCAACACATGCAACAACAATATTTATTGTGTTATAGTCAAGCTGGAAGTAAATTTCAAGGTAGGAAGCTGGTCAGAGGTCTTATCAGCTTTACTTCTCCATATCACGGAGTGAACAACAACAAAACCAGTCATTTTCCCTAAGGTAAATTGGTAAAAAAAAACAGTCATGCTAGGACCGGTATAGCATAGCAGGCTGCATATCAAAAACAAAAGACGGGGACAGAAACATGTGTTCATATTTCAGAAATGACATGCATCACAAGCAACAAGATAACAAGAAATGTAATAGAAGTAACTTGTGCAGCTTGAAACCAGTTCACCACGAATATTGTTACTATCAAACCCGCGGTATATCACATGGTGTCACTGTGTGCAACATCAGCTTTAGGTCATACATTGCACATCTGGATGATCAGTATGGAAAAGTCCTCCTGTGAGGGTAGAAAATGATTCTCATGCACATCAAGCATCCTTGTTGAATCTTGTAGCTAAAATCAGGAGGTAAGCCAATGTTGTTCCATAACCAATTGAAGTTTAGATCTCTATATAGATGCTCTAACATTAGTTGGAAAAACAATGCCAATTGTTATTGGAAACCTAAAATAGTAGCTACCAAATGTTATTACAAACCTGAAATATTGAACTGTCCTTATGTCCTGATCTTGCTAGAGAACCTTTCACGCAGTCTACTAATCAAGTGGCAGCATCATCATAATTAAAACTGCATGTTCAAAAATGTTCTTCCAGAGAAATGCCATTGTGAAATATCAACACATATCTGTAGAGATTGCTCCCATTGTCCTGCACCAACAATAATCTATCAAAAACATATATTCAGTAAAGTATTTAAATGAAATTACAAATTATGTAAATACTCATTGCATGCATATATTTTCTGCGTGTGTTTCTTTCGTTTCATTAGGAGGCAGGAGAAGTTCAGCATGAAATTAAACAGTCCAGTAGACTTCCCTCACAAGAGGAAGAAAATAGGGACACTGAGCATGAATTCAGAATATCTAGTGGTCAAATAACTACTACATCCCCAGCATGAAGCACCAAACCATGCTCCTAGAGGTTATAAAATATCATCAGACCCACAAATAAAGGTAGGACCCGAGTTTATCAGCAAGTGTAATGGTAGGCTGTGTGGTGTAACTATACTCGATTTCATGCTTATGCTTTCAAATATGAACTAATTTCTTCTCATTCATAGCCGGATTCAGATTTGGTGGTTTTACATCTCCATAGCAGCTTTGGCAAGGTATGTTGTTGGCTTGTGGCGTGCCCGAATCTAAAGAAGAAGAGCAGTTGTTTTGAAAACTGAAGAAGATGTGCAATTTTTGTTGTAAGGAGTGCCAAAGCTTGCGCATGTAGAGAGTGGTCGCCATTGATGACATCAAGTACAATTGTTTAAAATGATGTTCATATAATACTAAACCTGGTCATATGCAGGAGACGTAGGTGCAGTAGTATTGTTGTTACAATGACTCAATGTCTTCGCAACATGGTACTAATATTTACTGCCTACGCGGCATACAAACACGTATATGAGTGAGTGCGACTGCAGTAGTTCTGGTTTTACCTTACCGGTCCAAAAAATTCTACTGCTCAATATATTACTCCCTCCGTCTATAAAAGGATGTTGAACATTTACCAAAAATTTGGATGTATTTATACACTAAAAAGTGTCTAGATATATCTAAATTTAGTCAAATTGTGGATATCATTTTATGGACAGAGGTAGTACTAATTTCTTAATAAAGGTTTCCAAACCACACACATAAATGTTGGTAACAAAACTACATCGAAGACCGCGCCCGTCGCATTTTGCGCAGTGAGTACTTATATTTAAGTGTACGTTGTAAATGTTACCTCTCTGCTTGAATGTTCACGTATAATTTCAACTTTAGTTAGAAAACATTTTCTGAAAATATAAAAATGCATAGTACTAATTCTTTTTAGTATGAAAGATCGTAGCACAAATGCCAACCAATCCAAATAATTAAGCCATATGGCAACAATTGTCATGTTCTAAGATACATTACGGAGAAAATTTTATGTAACTGAGAGAAAAAAAGAGGAGAGGGATGAAACTGTAGGCTGCATGTACAATGTGGGGACCTTTATGCATGCCAGAAATATGGTAGCTAGCTTCACGAATGAAATGATGTAACAATGTTAAGTCATGTAGTCATGTGACTTTTGTGTCTTGAATTGCTTAGATGGTTCAAACAATATTAACAAAAATGATGCTGGGAAAGTGAATAGCCTAAGCGGTAACCGTAGTGAGACCAACAACTGATGCAAATACGAATTATTATCTACATCCAAATATACTACGGAGTACACATGATTGTGAAGCGCTAGCGGAAATATAGAAAAATAGGAGAATGGCCGCTAGCGTCCTGACTCTCCATCGCGATTCACGACATCGCGATTCACGACACGCTTACGAGTTGCGACGGCCGTTTGCTCACTCCTCACTTGCCCAGCTCTCACTATGGACAACAGCCTCGTGACCGGCATCCTGCATCCAGCATCCTCCCTCCGCCCTGCCAAAATCCGTTGAGCAGCTGGCTGCTGCGATTTCAGCCCGCCCACGGCATGGCGGATTGGCGGTCAGGTCTATTATGCCCCCATCGATTTCCGTCCATGGAGGAGCCCATGACGCCGTGGATCTCTCAATCTCAGCACCGCCATATTTAGTAGCGTGGGGGCATGCCGACTCGCGCCCGCGGAGCTCGTTGGCTACTCCTCGTCGACCCCAGGCAAGCCCCAAGCGATTGTGGAGAGGAACGGGGAAAAAGCAGTGGGTCGAGTAATAGAGCAGTGCGAGCCCTCCGTGGGGAAGGCGAAGGAGGGGGCGGAGGGCCGGAGGCGATAGGGATGGCGGTGAACAGCATGTTCTCTCTCGCCTCGGCTTGCCGCCCATCTCGCAAGCCCGAAGGTCAATCGGCGTGAGCAGGGACGGCCTGCGTGTTTGGGCAGAGCCGCAGAGGGCGTCGCGGCGGAAGAAGTTCCGTGCATCGGGAGCCACTAAAGCCTATTCGTGCGGCACGCTGTGTTGTCAACGGGAGCACACAGCGAGGTGGGCGAAGCTGGGGTCGCAGCGGACCAAAGATGAGCTCGAGCGACTGTGGATTCTGTCTGGATTCAGTCATCAACAGCCAGTATGCCACCTCTCTTTGTACTTGCTCGATAAAATCGATTTTATTTCTTTTAGCAATTGCTTGCACCTGAAGGGAAGTTCCACCAAGTACAATATATAGCATAGAGTATATCCTATTATCAACTTGCAACTATGTCAATATCTGGGCGCACTTACAAAAGCTTTTATTTCATCTATAAGCTCATGTTTAACCCTGGCTCCTAGCTTATCAATATGTACTGACTCGCCTCCACACTATCAAAATGCCTCCTGCTCCTTTGTTTCCAAATATTCTAAGCACAAAGGATAGCACACTCATGAAACAGTGGCTTATTCAGCAGTCATGCAGCTGTGGAGATTGTACTACTGAGATCAAGGCTCATGTCCCAACTAACAGGCTGCACTGAAATGGCAAGTGAAAAACAGATGGTCACTTGTCTCCATGTGAAACTGATAGATGACAAAATTAACATTGGAAATAGGGCAATTTCTCCAAACAACATGTCTCGGGTATTGAGTTTATCCATAGTCAGAAGTCAGGGGAAAAATCTGTGCTACATCATACATTTCGTTTTCCTAATCTTAGGAAAAAAAGGAACAGGACATACATCTCTGAATACAAACTTTTAAGTATTTCTGTGCTCTGAAATCCGTAGCTCCCCACGCATAACTCCATTCATCTGGCTGCAACACCTCCATCTGAATATTGCTGACATGCTCGTCGAACATATGCAGTTCCTCATGAGCTTCCAGAGCCCACGGCAAAGTGCATGGCTGGGTCATTATTCTCCAACTACTCTGCAACACAAACATGTTCTTGATCCGAATAGGAGAATAAATGCGATAACTAATGCTGCAGGATATCGTTTCCAGTCCAGAGATATTTGCATAATAATACTGTGTCTCCAGCCTTGACTGAACAATGAGTGATTCCTATGAAAATATTAGACAAACTGCACACATCTCGCCACCAGAACGACCCATTTGGAAAAATAGCATGTGGTAAACGGTCTGAATAATCTTTCAACCAAATTAACATCACCCAAGGAACATCATGTTTGTGGGAAGGAGACGCATAGCAACCAATTCAAGGAAACCCAGCACCAACTTCCTCTCCATCGAACCCACTTCCTGGCAAATAACAAACAAAATTTGGAAACTTGTAAATCTATTACCCAAAAAGTGGTGATATAGCATCATGTCAAGACTAACATCATCTAATATTCTCCCATATTGATCTGATTCAATGCATATTTAAAATGGTGGGAACACTGATATTGAAGGAAGCTTAGTAGCAGGTTTCTTGCAGCATAATGAAAGAAATACATTTTGAGAAAGGTAAGTGGAAAATAGAGTTGTTTCAGTGAATATGGTCAAGCCACAGTTTATGTTAAAAAGAAGAGCGGCGCAGTATGTACAATAACCAGATGTGTTATTAGGACTATATATATATATAAAGCATCATGCAACAAAAAGTTATCCTTGATTTGCTCTTCAAGTTATCATGGAAAATCACCCAAGACATGCTCTGCATCTGTGCAGCAATGGACATAGAACATCACCAATACCTTTGCGACACCTTGTTTTATAAATTAGTATTAAAGATCACTGGAGGCATGCTCTGCACTGGGCAGCGATGGACTTAAAACACCAACAACACATTTCCAAAACCTGGTATGAAAATAGTTGCAATCATGAAACAAAGAATCATCGAAATTACAGAAATTCATAAACTGAAAAACTGAAGTGAGAATCATATGCCAGACATAATGTGTTTTTTTTTGCTTGCGTCTATGGTCCTGATATGAGGATAATATATCATTCTAGTACATTCCAAATTGCTTCTTTTGACAGAGCAATTTGCAATAACAATCCAAGTCATGCTTTGTAGCACTCTATGTAGAAAATCACTTAACACCTTGGAATACCTAGAGGGAACATGCTTGCGTTTGCAGCTTAACAACAGTGTACATTATCAGTACTCATGCAGTGCCTGACGAAGTATTGGAACCACTTTAATCTTTTTAAGTAGTAGAGATATCAACTTAAGTAGTTCCGGCTGATACAAAAAAATTCCTAGTACATTGTGGAAGTAAGCTGCAGGTATGAAACAACAAACAAAACAACGTTGAGCGAATACACTCCATGTACAAATAAATAAACCACAATAATCATTTCTTTTCCCAAACTGGTGTCTCTAACTCTATAAAACTGAGCAAGATCAAAATGTAAAAATGCTATGTCACACAACAAAGGGCTCGTGCACTTCCATAGTTGACAAAATTGTGTGTCCAAAATCATAGTATAAATCAATTTTGCCAGACTTAACTGCGCAAGGGTTGGCCCAGTTATACAGTTATACTAATTTAAAACAATGGGATATCCTGGGAAAAGCAAACATTGGGAAGAGAAGGAGAAATAGAGAAATGATGTTACCGGGGGATACACGACCCCGTCAGCTTCCGTTGACCACTGATGGTGAACTGGGGCGCTTGTGGAGGAGAGGTACATGCTCTGAACCATGAAACCTGCATTGTATAAATAAAAAATCAGAGAGCTACAGAAGCTTAATTTACCATATATTCACTGCATCAATGTGGCCGATATAGTAAGATGCTTGTAGGTGTTGTGCTTGAATGCTAGCGCTATACATCGATCTAGACAATATACCAAGATAGCCAGCTTGTATGTGCGTGAGTGCTACCGACATCAATCTAGCAGTCTAGCTTGTACGTGCAAGTTTCACAAGACAAAAGTATATTGAAGAAAAATGCTGCAGATTTTCTCCATTGTCTTTCTTACTATCTCACGAATTATGAAAACTCTCCAACCATAATATGCAGTATTAGTGAAATGGCAGTAGGTTGGGACTGCCTACCTTGGCACCCGCCTGTATCTTGACATGCTCTCAGTTCCGCGAGGAGACTGGGCGTGAGGGATACAGTTGTGCACACGGCCGCGTCGGCCGCGGCATAGGAGATGTTGCAATGACGTCGCGCATGGACAAATCCCGGTCAAGACGCCGACGAGGATGCGCGGTACATCGCGACCTGGCCGATGAGGTCGACCTCGCCTGGATTCAGACTGACGAGGTGTACGTAGGCGGGACTCCGGCTTGAGGAGGACAGCGGAGGGAGCAGCAGTGAGGGGCTGGAGTCGCATCGCCGGTCCTAGGCCGCGGCGGAGGGAGCGTCATCCGGCAAGCTCGAGCTCCGCTTGATGGGCCGAAGACGCGCAGGGGGGTGGCCGCGGGCTGGCCCTGCTCCATGGGATGGATGCGGGGAGAGACGGGGAGAGACGGGGAGAGACTTGGCGACGGTTGGCTGGCCAGGGGCAGGCGGAGGCCGGAGGCCGAAGCAGCCAGGTGCGGCGGCGGCGGAGGAGTGTGGGAGGAACCCTACTCTTTTGTTTCTATCACGGGGGAGGATGACGAGCTCAGGGCGAGGGGCGAGGTTTTCGGGTGCTGGTTTTAGGTTCCATCACGAGTTCACGACGATCTGGTATAGCTGGGCTTCGGCCCAGTTAAGCCTGTGCGGAACGACGAAGCGAACGACCAAAATCTTGACGTATTGGATCCTTGGCAGAATACGGAACAAGTTCATTCTTTTTAAGTAGTGTAGATAACAGATGATTTGCGCTCGCCACCCATCATGATCTTGTCCTTGGCGTATTCAACATGATCCATCATAACAGCTTCTGCCCCATCTTTGGCAGCCTTAAGAGCAGCAACGTTCACCAAGTTTGTAAGGTCTGCACCTGAGAATCCCGGTGTCCCCCTCGCAATGGCAATCAGATCCACACCCCTGGATTTGACCTAAAAAAGGAATCATAGAGAAAGGTCAAGTCTTGCACTGAAGACTACAAAGACACTTTATCTTTCTAGACAGAGTATGTACCTTTGACATACAAGCCTCGAGGATCTGCCGCCGGCCCTCGATATCTGGATTAGGAACCTGAACATGACAGTCAAAACGACCGGGTCTAATAGCGGCTTTATCTAGTGACTGCATGAGGTTGGTCGCAGCGAGAACGATGATCCCTTCATTCTGTTCGAAGCCATCCATTTCAACAAGCAGTTGATTCAACCTCGAAAAAAAAAACAAGCAGTTGATTCAGCGTCTGCCTCTCTGTCTTTGTATCACCTGCATTCCTGTGCCCAGCAATGGCGTCAATCTCATCGATGAATATTATGCAAGGAGATCGCTTTTTTGCTGCACTGAAGAGCTCCCTCACTCTTTTAGCCCCAACACCCACATAAATCTCCTCGAATTCACTACCGCTGCACGTGAAGAACGGTACGCCTGCTTCGCCGGCCACAGCCCTTGCCAACATGGTCTTTCCTGTGCCAGGTGGGCCAGCAAGAAGAACACCCTTTGGAAGCTTGCCACCAAGGCTTGTGAAACTCTGCAAAGCACGTAAGACTAGGGTAACAATTCCATGTCAAGGAAGAATTGTTATTGAATTAAATGAAACCACCTGCAGGTTGATGGCAGTGCCACACTCACGTTGGGATCACGTAGGTACTGAACTATGTCCTCAAGCTCAGCTTTGGCTTCATCAACACCCTTCACATCACTGAATTTTGTGCTCGAAACCGTGGGTACTTTCCATTCTTCAGACTCGGGATCTTCTTCCGAATCTTCAGGTTCAGGATCTTCTTCCCAATCTTCAGGATCAAGATCTTCTTCCAAATATTCAGGCTGAAGATCATCTTTCGAATCTTCAGGCTTGGGAACTTCTTCCAAATCTTCTGACTTGGGAACTTCCAGATTCTTCATCAACTGGTTAAGGGCTTCAGACTTAGGTACTTCCAGATTCTTCATCAACTGATTAACAGCATAGTAGGCAGCGGCAGTAACTATAAGGCTTCCAGAGGTACGCAGAAGCTCCTTCTTAAGTAGATCTTTCTCTACTATGAAATAGGGTGCAGTTTTAGTACCAAGTCCTTCCTCCTAAGCACTATTGGCAGTAGCCGATTAACTATACAGATTAAGCCCATGGTTCACGTGTGCGATGGAGAGAAGAGTAGCCAGATATATTACCAGCGCCACTAGTTGTATTTGCAGCAGGTGCCCTGAAAGAAGCCGCCGCAGCTGCTACCTCATTGTAAATTACGGCCGATCTATGATTTGTAATATATGTGGCAGCCTGTGTGAGACGAACACATAAAGAGTTAATCCAACCGGACAGTATAACTGTATTCAACAAGAGTTTATCTGCATCGCACTGTGCCTTGCAGCTGCAGTATCATAATAATCCTTGGACTTGAATAACCTCCTCATCAACTTGAGGAACAAAGCACTGAAGATCATGCTGGAAAAAATAACATAACGACCTTGGAGAGTGCGCGGCGGCAGGCCATGATGAACAGGAATTGGAGATTGATCTGAGCCTCAGAATCGCTGAAACTAATATAGTCTGCTATTATGTGTGTTTCTCGGCACCTACCTTAATATCTGGATCGCATGTTTTTGTACATATAAAATCATATGTGTAGTATCGTGTATGGACTTGCTACTGCTGCTAAGGCAAGGCATGCAAATGTTGTATCAGGACTCTAGCAGTAGTAATCGATTACGGCTGAAGAATACCAAAATAGGACGATGATTTTATATACTATATACAAAAAAAAAAGGTTTCAGGTAAATGGGCTTAACCGATTCGCCGCAGTGGGTTCACCTGCGGCGAAGCTTCTCGGAAGAATGGTCACGCCGTAGCAGATGCCGCCGGCTGCAGCAACGAGGAGCGGAGCAGAGAAGTACGGTGAGCTTGGTCCCGGACGTAGCAGAGGTTGCCTCCACAAACCAGCGCCGACCGACCGGATCTGGGCTCCTGCCGCGGCAGGTGGGCTGGCAGGGGCAGCGCGGGGCGGCCTGGACTCCAAAGTGTCGGTGAAGAGGAAGTCCAGGCGGCGCGAGGATTGCAATGGAGTTGCAACCGGTGGTGTAGCCATCTAAAAGGGAAAAATTAATAGTCTCGTCGAAAATAACATGTCGCGAGATTAGAACTTTTCCAGAGGATGGATCATAACAGCGGTACCCACGATGATTAGAAGGATAGCCGAGGAACACACACGGAACAGACCGAGGACTGAGTTTGTGTTGTGCAGTAGAGGTGACATTAGGGTAGCACAAGCAACCGAAGACACGAAGAGCATCGTACGATGGTGGATGACCGTGGAGACGCGTATAGGGAACGGAAGACCCTATAGCTTTACATGGGCGGCGGTTTAGGAGGAAGGTTGCGGCAGCAAGAGCTTCTGCCCAAAAGGATGCTGGGAGATGCGCATGAAATAACAATGTGCGCATGGTGTCATTTATAGTGTGGATTGCTCGCTCGACTTTACCGTTTTGTTGAGATGTGTAAGGGCAGGAGAGACGTAGCGAGGTGCCGTGGGTGGAGAGAAGAGTCTGGACAGTGGAGTTTATGAATTCGGTGCCATTATCAGTTTGAAGAGAGCGTATGGAGGTGTCAAATTGTGTGCGTGCTAGGAGAAGAAATTTTCTAGAGTACGCGGAGCACAAGACTTCTGCTTAAGTGGAAATGACCAATAGTAGTAGGAAAAATCATCGACTATAACAAGATAGTAACGAAAACCAGAATTGCTTATAATTGGTGAGGTCCACAAATCGCAGTGTATCAAATCAAAAATGGCACTAGAAGCTGATGTAGATGGACTAAATGGCAACCGAACATGTTTGCCAAGTTGACACGCATGACAAACCGAGATACTACGAGGTTTATTACACTTTATTAAAGATAGACGCTGGAGAGCCGACATGGCATCTTGACCAGGATGACCTAGACGCTGGTGCCACAAGTCGGTGGCTATGGTGGCGAGCATGGCGGTGGGTGGCACCCGGCGAGTGAAGGAGCCGGGAAAGGTGTAGAGGTCCCCATCACTTTTGCAGCGAAGGATCACGCAACGGGTCTTCAGATCCTTCACAGAGAAACCAAAGGCGTCAAACTCAACCGAACAGTAATTATCACGGGTGAACTAGCGGATAGAAAGCAAATTTCTGATTAAGTGGGGAACTAAGAGAACATGGTTGAGTTTAAAGATTTGACCAGAGGAAGAACGAAAAAGTGTATGACCAAAAGAGGAGATGGGGACGGCGGAGCCGTTACCCACGGTGACAAAGTGTGGAGTGGAAAGAGGGGTAGTAGACATGAGGTTACCATCGCTGTTGGTCATGTGAGAGGTGGTGCCGGTGTCCATCACCCACGACCCTTGCTGGAGGCCGAGGTTGTTGAGAGCGGCGATGAGGCCGGTGTTGTCCCAAGATGGCGCGGTTGAGATGGGTGGAGTCGACTGGTACAGGGCGCAAAGACAGTGTTGTTGGCCTGGGGTCGTGGGCCGAGGATGCCAAGCGTGTTCGGCGTGGCGTAGGGAGGACGCCACTGGCCCTGAGGCGGCGAGAAGCAGACCCATGGGCCCGTCGGTGCTGGAGCGCGAGGTGGTGCAGCAGGGGCGCCGCGGCCACCAGTCTTCGGCTGCTTCGGCTTCCAGGTTTGCTTTGGCTTGGCGGAGCCTTGGCAGCCGGCCCCGGTGCAGGTTGTTGGTGGTGGCGCGGGCGGGCGAGCCTGGGCAACAAAGGCGGTGGACGCCGCGTTGGAGGCGGCGTTGGTCTGCTGCATCTCCTCCATCAGAAGCATGCTCCGGACGCGGAGGAACGAGGGCAGGGGCTCCGTCATGGAGATGATGGTGGTGGCGGAGGCGAACCGTGGGCTGAGGCCGCGCAGGGTGTTGAGGACGAGGGCGCGCGCAGAGACAGGTAAGTCATTGTCCGCAAGGGCGTCGGCGACGAACTTTTGGCGGCGGCAGTACTCGGTGATGGAGAGGGCGCCCTGCACAAGCTGACGAAACTCGTTATCGAGATAGATGGCCTTGTTCGCCTTGTTGGTGGAGAAGAGCTCGAGGATCGCGAGCCATAGCTGGCGGGCGGTCTGATCGCGAGCCAGGACCATGTCGGCGATGTCCTCGTCAATGCCGGAGTGGAGGATGTTGAGCACGGAGTAGTCGTCCGCGGCCCATGCTGCGTCAGTGGGGTTGGCGGCGATGGTGCCATCGACGTGGCCGATCAGGCCTGCACGACCCAGGGCGGCGCGCATGTAGATGGACCACTTGGAGTGGTTGCCGGAGGAGAAGCTGAGGACGAGCGGGGCGATGGGATGGGGCGCAGTCCCCGACGGAGCAGCGCCAGAGGCGGAGACGAGCGTGCCGTTCGTGGCGTTGAGGGAGGCGGCCGGGGTCGTCATGGATGCAGCGGAAGAGAGCCGGCGGCGCTAGGGTGAGCTGCGGCTAGGGTTTAGGTGGGGGGCTGCTAGGGTTTAGGATCGAACAAAATCTGATACCATGTAGAAACCGAGAGGGAGAGAGGTTTTGGGGGGGAGTCTCGCGTTTAGCCCACGGGGTTCCTGTTGTATATATAGGCTCGTAAGGCCGGTTAGGGTTAGGGTTACAAAGTACGGAATACATACAAAATACATACGCAACACCTATACAGATATATACAATCTAACACTGTGCCACACCGCGGTGTCCCGGCCGCCCCAAGCAGTGCTCCGCCGGTCCTCGTCGAGCCCATCGCCCACGCTAGCCCGCTCGCCCTCCGCCGGCGCACCGGATCGGTGCCGCTGTTGGGGAGCTCGATCCAGGTGACTGGTGGTATGCTATGTCGTCACCTTCAGCTTCGTCAGTGTTAGTTCTTCTTTGGCATTTCCTCGAACAATTCGGGTGCGTAGTACGCCACAGAGATTGAGGGACATGCATTGTTAGAGATATATTTGGTATATGTGTATTTGGTAGTATATGATTTGTAATCATCTCCTTCCTTATCTCTAGGATAGCCTTCTTGGCTTCCAAGACTTGTACCCCTATATATACTCGCCCGAGAGGCTCAATACAACATCCAACATATTCCGCCAATCTCTCTCCCTCTCTATCATTCTACATGGTATCAGAGCGGCACGCTCCTTGACCTAACCCGCATAGTTTCCGCGCCGCCGGGGAGGTCGATCTCCATGATCTACTGGGGGCCGCGCACCGTATGAGGTTCGTTCGCCGATCCGTTGATCCGCTGTCCTCGAGTATTTTTTCCCAATCTGTAGATTGGTTTTCTTTGCTCCGCCGGTCGCTCGACCGCGTTTTTGGTTTACCGATCATAGATCGGCTTGAGTCGCCCATCGCCATCGTCCACTTGCGCCTCTACTCCGACAACGGCATCGACCTGCACCGGCCATCAACCGCACGGCACAGCCGGACGTGCCGCATAGGGGGCACCCCTACGTGCGACGCAGCAGGCTGTTTCACGGTCTCCATCGCCGGTTCGTCTTCGCCGTCATCGCCAGACATCACCGACAACGCGACTCCGATCCCGGCGCGTCGTCCACGCCATGGCACGTGTAGCGCCACCGTCGGTCTGATCAACCGACCCGCACACGTCTACGCCACGTCCCCGAGCACGCGCCTACCGATCGAGCATCGGGTTGCCGCTTCGTCGCCCCTTCGGGCCGCATCGCCGCCGCATTTGGTCCACACTACCGGCCTGACGCGCCTTGGCGTGTACGTCGCTGGTGGTCTCCCGCCGCTGCCGGCTCGCGCCCTGCAGCTACGCCAGCCCCTCGGGTCGTGGCGTCGCTGCACGCGGTCACCTTGGTCGTCCCCCGCGCATCGACGTCTGAGGCCACCACAGCACCGCCCCTTCGGCGTGGGTCGCCTCCGTCTGCGCATGGGCTTCGTCACGCCGCCGCGTCTTCCTCGCCAACCTCGTGTACCGCCGCCGCGCCTCCACCCCAGGTCGCCGCTGGGCTCGCCAACCACTCCAGGTCGCGCTGGGCTCGCCGACCACCGCAACGCCCGTCTTCTACGTCTTCGTCCACTACATCTCTGCCGCCAGCGTCCTCGCATCTTCCCCGACTACGACACCTGCTACTCTACTCCGACAACCGTCGTTGAGTCTTCCTCTGCTAAGTCTACTCCGACATGGCGCGCCATTTGTACTGGTCCCGTCCTACGCATGCACGGTACTGGCAACACCGTCGCGTGCCTTCGTCCCCGATGCGTCCCCGGGCCTGGCAAGCTCGGATCGGCGCCTCGCCTTCCTCAAATTCGTCTTGCGTACTCGGTTCTGGCAAAACCGGAGTATGCCTTCGTCCCCGATGTGCGTTAGGCTGGCAAAAGGGCTGCACCTCATCCTCGATGGCTCAGACTGCATCGACTTCGGCATCGACCATCTCCACGACTGCCTCGGCGCGTCTCTGTCACCCTCCTCGCACACCACCTCGCCTGCGGCTACATCGACACCGGCACCCGGCCATGACATCGACCACGGCAATTCCTCGCGCGGCTCCCTCGACCAAGGTTGTAGCACCCACGCTCTCGGCTACCTCAACATCGGCACAAGGGCTACCACCTCGCACGAGCACCTTGGCTTCCTCTACAGTCCAAGCATCCGCGACGCGACATCGTCCACGACGCTCCCGCTACGACTGGGGGGGGGGAGTGTCAGCCCGTTGGTTCATACCTTCAGTTTCTCTCCAGTCTGACCGTCCGCGATGCTTCCATTGTTCACATCACTACCGCTACGACTGCGGCGGAGTGTTAGAGATATATTTGGTATATGTGTATTTGGTAGTATATGATTTGTAATCATCTCCTGCCTTATCTCTAGGATAGTCTTCTTGGCTCCCAAGACTTGTACCCCTATATATACTCGCCCGAGAGGCTCAATACAACATCCAACATATTTCGCCAATCTCTTGTAGGATAACGTTGCATAGAAAACAAAAATTTTCCTATCGCGAACACGCAATCCAAGCCAAGATGCAATCTAGAAGACGGTAGCAACGAGGGGGTATCGAGTCTCACCCTTGAAGAGATTCCAAAGCCTACAAGATGAGGCTCTTGTTGCTGCGGTAGACGTTCACTTGCCGCTTGCAAGCGCGTAGAAGATCTTGATCACGATCGCTTCGGCGCCACGAACGGGCAGCACCTCCGTACTCGGTCACACGTTCGGTTGTTGATGAAGACGACGTCCACCTCCCCGTTCCAGCGGGCAGCGGAAGTAGTAGCTCCTCTTGAATCCCGACGACGGCGTGGTGTCGGTGGTGGTGGAGAAATCCGGCGGAGCTTCGCTTAAGCGTGCGGGATGTGGTGGAGGAGAGAGACCGCTAGGGTTTGGGGAGAGAGGGGGGGCGCCAGCCCTCTAAGGGTGCGGCCAAGGCTGAGGCTTGAAGTGGCCAGCCCCCTCTCCTATGCCCCTCATTATATAGGTGGAAGCCCCAAGAGTTCTAGTCCAAGTCTTCGAATAAGACCCCAACACTAAAACCTCCCATATGTGGGAAACCTACTCAAGGAGGGAGTCCTACCCAAGGTGGGACTCCACTTTCCTTGAGGTGGGTTGGCCGGCCACCCTAGAGGAGTCCACCTTGGACTCCTCCCTTTAGGGTTGGCTGGCCATGCAAGGTGGAGTCCCTCCGGGACTACTTTCCATGGTGATTTCTTCCGGACTTTTCTAGAACCTTCTAGAACCACCATAAATGCACGGATCATTTCCAAACTTGGAATATGACTTCCTATATATGAATCTTATTCTCCGGACCATTCCGGAACTCCTCGTGATGTCGGGATCTCATCCGGGACTCCGAACAAATATTTGAACTCCATTCCATATTCAAGTTCTACCATTTCAACATCAAACCTTAAGTGTGTCACCCTACGGTTCGCAAACTATGCGGACATGGTTGAGTACTCACTCCGACCAATAACCAATAGCGGGATCTGGAGATCCATAATGGCTCCCACATATTCAACGATGACTTCAGTGATCGAATGAACCATTCACATACGATACCAATTCCCTTTGTCACGCGATATTTTACTTGTCCGAGGTTTGATCATCGGTATCGTCACTCTATACCTTGTTCAACCTCGTCTCTTGACAAGTACTCTTTACTCGTACCATGGTATGTGGTCTCTTATGAACTTATTCATATGCTTGCAAGACATTAGACGACATTCCACCGAGAGGGCCCAGAGTATATCTATCCGTCATCGAGATGGACAAATCCCATGTTGATCCATATGCCTCAACTCATACTTTCCGGATACTTAATCCCACCTTTATAACCACCCATTTACGCAGTGGCGTTTGGTGTAATCAAAGTACCTTTCCGGTATAAGTGATTTACATGATCTCATGGTCATAAGGACTAGGTAACTATGTATCGAAAGCTTATAGCAAATAACTCAATGACGTGATCTTATGCTATGCTTAATTGGGTGTGTCCATTACATCATTCATACAATGATATAACCTTGTTATTAATAACATCCAATGTTCATGATTATGAAACTAATCATCCATTAATCAACAAGCTAGTTTAAGAGGCATACTAGGGACTTCTTTGTTGTCTACATATCACACATGTACTAATGTTTCGGTTAATACAATTATAGCATGGTATATAAACATTATCATAAACATAAAGATATATAATAACCTTTTTATTATTGCCTCTTGGGCATATCCTCAGTCTCCCACTTGCACTAGAGTCAATAATCTAGATTACATTGTAAGGTACCTAACACCCATGGCATTCTGGTGTTGGTCATACTTTGCCCTAGGGAGAGCTTTAGTCAACGGTTCTGACACACTTAGAAACGTATGTATTTTGTAATTCATTTGCGTCTTCACGCATCACTCATTTTCAAATGAGTCGGCATTAAATATGTTTGGTCTTCTGGTGGAACCTTAATTCCGATCTGAAATATGTCACTAATATTGTCATACACAATATAGCTTCAAAGTTCTGACACTATCAGAACTACACCAAGTTCTCAAAGAACCTCTTGACTTAACATCCTCAGTCATTGTCAAAACAACGACATATTCTGCCTTCGTTTGTATAATCCATCACAACATTTAGAACTCTTCTAAATCTAGCATTGTGCTACCTTTTAAACAACACTTAGCCTAATTTTGAGATTGAAATTTTATTTTTATATGTGACAAAACCAATATCGGTGCAACACCTTACAGCGATTTGTTTGTCATTTCTCCATACAAAAACTATTTATATATCCTTGGTTCTTCTAAAGTACAGGGATATTCTTACTGTTGTCCAATGATCATCACATGAATCATTCTGGTATATGCTCCTAACCTTTTAGAGCACAGGACATCTGATTGTGTACATATTAATTGTGATCTAAATCACTCATGTGTTTTTACTCATTGAGTGTCAGATACACTCAAGTTTTGTTAAAACTTCATATGATAAGAACATTTTCTTAATATTTCTATATTGAACTACTTCAATATCTTTTCTATGTACTTTGACTTAAACTTATTATGTGTTTCAATCTATCTTCATAGATCTTGACACTAAATATGTTTCAGTCCATATCCTTTCATTGAAGTTAATTCTCAATGAAACCTTTTATAATCAAGTATATAATTACATCATTTATAACCAACTATATGTATCTACATAAAGTATTATAAATATGTCTCAGCGCTCCCACTTAATTTCTTGCAAATGCAAGCCTCTTCATCGTTTGATGAAATCAAAAACTCTTTGACTATTTCATCCGGTGAAGATTACAACTCCGTGATACTCACTTCATCCAATTGAAGTGCGTTTACCTATCTAGTATTCCACGGACTAGCAAAACAATTGGTTGTATCTTGTATACACCTTTAATACACACTTCTGTTAAGTAATGTATTTTGCCATCCTACTATCATATCTCATGAAAGAAATATGTAGCGATTACTAGAATAATCCACATAGACTATAAGCATTGCTACGGAAGATCTAATCTTATCGTAGTCAACTCTTTGAACTTTGTCGTAAACAACTTTTCGACAAGTCGAGCTTATTCAAGGATATTCCATCCAAGTCCATCAATTTTATAGATCCGTTTACTTTCAGAAAATATTCATCTATCTTGGATTTCATGGCGTATAGCCATTTTAACGGAGTCAGGGCCCGTCATAACTTATTTGTATGTAGTTCGTTTATCATTGTTCAAAAAACAATCCTTTGTTCACAAATCATTTATTTGATCACAAAGTAAACCATACCTACAAGGTTCAATAAGTACTTCGATCTCCATGACTATAACATTTTGTAGACATGGGAGCCATGATCGTCGTGGCCGCTTAGGAACCAATTCCGATGCTGCGCTACTCGATCATTATGCTCGGTTCATAAACCTTGTCAAGTTCTATTGTCCTCCCACTCAAATACTTCGCTAAAAACAATTTCTTGGAAATAAGTAAGAAACATCGACAAACACTTTTGTCTTTGTCTCCATAGTGGAAAGAATTCCCAATCAATTCTTGGGATAACCAACAAAGACATTCATCCGATTTTGGTTGTAAACTTATTTACTTTATGCTATGCATTCCAAAATTTAAGAAAGGACTATTAGGGTTCATACCCATGCCATAACTCGTATGGTGTCATTTCAACGGATCATGATGATGCTCTATTTAGTGTAAAAGCGGTAGTCACTAAAGCATAATCCACAAAAATATAATAGCATCAATATTTTATCTCATCATTGACCCAACAAGGTTTGGATACATCTCTCGGATACTCCATCATCACTATGATACTCCAAGAAACGTGAGTTGTAGAACAATTTCATAACTCTCTTAGATGTTCGCTAAAACTCGTAATTCAAATATTTCCACTATGATCCAATCATAGATATTTGACTTTTCTATTACGATGATTTCCACTTGATGCTGAAATTTATTTGAATCCATTCAAATGTTTCAAACTTCTTCCTTATCGAATATATTCACATATATACTCAATTCATTGTTGGAAGTTTTCATGAAGTAGAAGAATCTCCCGCACACAACTATGCCCAGTGAACCTCATACATCATCATGTATGTTTCCACTAAGTTAGTTGTCCGTTCAACTCTTGGCCTATGAACGGTATTTTAGTCATTCTCTTTAGAAAAGATTTGCAAGCGTCAAACGATTCAAAAATCGAATGACTCCAAAAATCCATTTGCATGGAGTTCCTTCATGCGTTCCTCTCTAATATGACCTAAATGGCAGTTCCACAAATAAGTGGAATTCAAATCATTTGCCTTATGGCATTTTAGCGTCAGTATTATGTATGTGTGTTTCACCATTAAGATTTATAATAACTTATCCATCGTACATGGAGTAATGTCATAATTTGAACAACTCATTGTTTTCATTTGACCGAGCAAAATAACAATTATTAAGTTCTTTATTATAAATTCTAAGGGCTAGATAGAATGCCAACGACGAACATAATAACACTTTATTTTTGTTTTTTCATATTCCTTGTCAGTCACTTAGGCCATTGTATTCTTGTATTGCGTTGTTTTTGTATGACATTTCATACCAACCAATATGGTACTAATACCCAAGAATTTCATTGTGTGACCAAACTAGGAATACAACCATAACATGTATATCATGTATATACACCTGAGCTAGACTTTCTAGTTTTCTCTTTTCTTTCTGCCAAAATATCTTTTGTAGTTTCTCTTTTAGCTTTCCTCATTATTCAGAGAATACTTCACCTTCAATAACTTCTAGGTTTGTTGCTCAAATACCAATAACCTTGAGGTTCTTACTTTGAAGTTGATCATCATATGACAAGTGTTTAAGATTTCACTATTAGTAACTTTGTAATATGATGAACAATTTCACTCATAATTTTTATCCATTATATCATGACGACTTTCCGAGACCATGTCTGTACATGTTAGGCTCGTAAAGTTTTAACCTTGTATTCGCATGTGCAAATCTGGCTTGCCCGTTGTATGCACACGTAGAATCTATCACACCCGATCATCACGAGATGCTTGAAACGACGAATAGCAACGGTGCATACTAAGGACGATCACTTCATGGATATGCGAATATCGTTAGTGCCCCAATAGTTGGAGGATTGGGACGCCTTGCGTCTTCAACCTTCCTACATTCCCATAAAACTTATGAGTTTATGTAGTCTCACCAAATTATATTCTATCATCTTGCAATAAGGTCTTAGATATCACATATATCTCATACCTTGATTATTTCTGAAAACAAAATTTTCAGCTCCTTACTTTTCAAACAGATTTGAACTTCAAGTTTCACGGAGACAAGATAACTTTAGGTACTAATTGAAACCATAGCTCTTGAATCAACAATGTGAGGTTTACTAAAAGTTTGCAATAGGACTTAATCATTTCTTGATTCTTTAACAATACGGTACCGGTCCGTAAAGTTTCTTGTCAGACTTAACAGTATTTCTATCTCAATTACAAGACTAGCGCATGGTAGAAAAACGGATGCCAATACTACAAATTAATTCAAAATACTACTCAGACTAAGTTTATGATAATTAGTTCATGTTTTAATCTAATTACTAATGAACTCCCACTTAATACAGCATCCCTCATAGTTGTTAAGTGGTACACGATCCAAATCCACTACATCAAAACCGATCATCACGTGAGATGATGTAGCTTCAATGGTGAACATCAACATGTTGATCATATCATCCATATGACTCGTGTTCAACCTTTCGGTTTCCGTTGTCCCGAGGCCATGTTTGTACATGCTAGGCTCGTCAAGCAAACCCAAGTATTCCGCGTGTGCAACATGGCTTACACCCGTTGTATGTGAACGTTGATTCTATCACATCCGATCATCACGAGATGCTTCGAAACGACGAACTGTGCAACGGTGCATACGAGGGGAGAACACTTTATTATCTTGATATTAATGTGAGGGATCATCTTATAATGCTACCGTCGCGTTCCAAGCAAAATAAGATGCATAAAGTATTAACATCACATGCAATTTATATGTGATATGATATGGCCCTTTAGTCTTTGCGCCTTCGATCTTCATCTCCAAAGCACGGACATGATCTCCATCATCAACGGGCATGATCTCCATCATCGTCGGTGTAGCGTCAAGGTCCATGGCATCGTCTTCATGGTTGTTCACCTCATGTAGCAACTATTACAACTACTTTGAAATACTACTCAACATGAAATTTAAAGACAACCATAAGGCTCCTGCCGGTTGCCACAATACAATAATGATCATCTCATACATATTCATCATCACATCATGGCCATATCACATCACCAAACCCAAAAAACAAAGACGTCTCTAATTTGGTTTGCATATTTTACGTGGTTTAGGGTTTTCGAGTGAGATCTAATCTACCTACGAACATGAACCACAACGGTGATACTAGTGTTGTCAATAGAAGAGTAAATTGAATCTTCACTATAGTAGGAGAGACAGACACCCGCAAAGCCACTTATGCAATACAAGTTGCATGTCGAGCGTGGAGCAAATCTCATGAACGCGGTCATGTAAAGTTAGCCCGAGCCGCTTCATCCCACTATGCCACAAAGATGCAAAGTACTCAAACTAAAGACAACAAAAGCATCAACGCCCACAAAACCATTGTGTTCTACTCGTGCAACCATCTATGCATAGACACGGCTCTGATACCACTGTAGGATAACGTTGCATAGAAAACAAAAATTTCCTATCGCGAGAACGCAATCCAAGCCAAGATGCAATCTAGAAGACGGTAGCAACGAGGGTATCGAGTCTCACCCTTGAAGAGATTCCAAAGCCTACAAGATGAGGCTCTTGTTGCTGCGGTAGACGTTCACTTGCCGCTTGCAAAGCGCGTAGAAGATCTTGATCACGATCGCTTCCGGCGCCACGAACGGGCAGCACCTCCGTACTCGGTCACACGTTCGGTTGTTGATGAAGACGACGTCCACCTCCCCGTCCAGCGGGCAGCGGAAGTAGTAGCTCCTCTTGAATCCGACAGCACGACGGCGTGGTGTCGGTGGTGGTGGAGAAATCCGGCGCTTCGCTTAAGCGTGCGGGATGTGGTGGAGGAGAGAGACCGCTAGGGTTTGGGGAGAGAGAGGGGTTGGGCGCCGGCCCTCTAAGGGGTGCGGCCAAGGCTGAGGCTTGAAGTGGCCAGCCCCCTCTCCTATGCCCCTCATTATATAGGTGGAAGCCCCAAGAGTTCTAGTCCAAGTCTTCGAATAAGACCCCAACACTAAAACCTCCCATATGTGGGAAACCTACTCAAGGAGGAGTCCTACCCAAGGTGGGACTCCCACCTTTCCTTGAGGTGGGTTGGCCGGCCACCCTAGAGGAGTCCACCTTGGACTCCTCCCCTTTAGGGTTGGCTGGCCATGCAAGGTGGAGTCCCTCCGGGACTCTACTTTCCATGGTGATTTCTTCCGGACTTTTCTAGAACCTTCTAGAACCTAAATGCACCAGATCATTTCCAAACTTGGAATATGACTTCCTATATATGAATCTTATTCTCGGACCATTCCGGAACTCCTCGTGATGTCCGGGATCTCATCCGGGACTCCGAACAAATATTCGAACTCCATTCCATATTCAAGTTCTACCATTTCAACATCAAACCTTAAGTGTGTCACCCTACGGTTCGCGAACTATACGGACATGGTTGAGTACTCACTCGACCAATAACCAATAGCGGGATCTGGAGATCCATAATGGCTCCCACATATTCAACGATGACTTAGTGATCGAATGAACCATTCACATACGATACCAATTCCCTTTGTCACGCGATATTTTACTTGTCCGAGGTTTGATCATCGGTATCACTCTATACCTTGTTCAACCTCGTCTCTTGACAAGTACTCTTTACTCGTACCATGGTATGTGGTCTCTTATGAACTTATTCATATGCTTGCAAGACATTAGACGACATTCCACCGAGAGGGCCCCGAGTATATCTATCCGTCATCGGGATGGACAAATCCCACTGTTGATCCATATGCCTCAACTCATACTTTCCGGATACTTAATCCCACCTTTATAACCACACATTTACGCAGTGGCGTTTGGTGTAATCAAAGTACCTTTCCGGTATAAGTGATTTACATGATCTCATGGTCATAAGGACTAGGTAACTATGTATCGAAAGCTTATAGCAAATAACTCAATGACGTGATCTTATGCTATGCTTAATTGGGTGTGTCCATTACATCATTCATACAATGATATAACCTTGTTATTAATAACATCCAATGTTCATGATTATGAAACTAATCATCCATTAATCAACAAGCTAGTTTAAGAGGCATACTAGGGACTTCTTTGTTGTCTACATATCACACATGTACTAATGTTTCGGTTAATACAATTATAGCATGGTATATAAACATTATCATAAACATAAAGATATATAATAACCTTTTTATTATTGCCTCTTGGGCATATCTCCAACATCTCTCTCCCTCTCTATCATTCTACATGCATGTTACAGTCCAACGCCTGGTTGGTTGAATTCTTGCGTTATGGATCAGGCGAGGATTTTTCAAATTTAAATCCTCACTTCGCAGTAATATGTATATATCATTCTCTTGCGTCTTCGGCACAGTACCAAATCGAGTTGAAATTTCACCAAACTCTACTTTGTAGCGGAGTAAGTTGTAAAATTCACCTCTACGATGTTAGCATAATTCTGATCTTGGTTTGGTTAGTTAGTTGCATGCATAGATAGAGGAGGTAGCTAGCGCAGCGGAAGAAACCCAGATCTTGCAGATGAGCAGCGTTGGCTCACGTTTGAAGGAGACTGGGTCGCGAGGACGTGCGCGTGATGAGCGCTCTGTGCGGCAGAACCCCTGTGCATCGATGTAAAACAGGGACAAGCCAGCTGAAATAAAAAGAAAGAGTCGGGTGTTTGTGCGTGGCGGCGTTCGTGCGCCGGCAAGAAATCTGTGTTGTCTTCCTTCTTCTACCTCCGTCTGTGCAAGAGAGGGGGAGAGGGCAGTGATGTCTACGTGTGCTTCTATTCTTGTAGACAGTGTTGGGCCTCCAAGAGCAGAGGTTTGTAGAACAGCAGTAAGTTTCCCTTAAGTGGATCACCCAAGGTTTATCGAACTCAGGGAGGAAGAGGTCAAAGATATCACTCTCAAGCAACCCTGCAACCACAAAGCAAGAAGTCTCTTGTGTCCCCAACACACCTAATAGGTGCACTAGTTCGGCGAAGAGATAGTGAAATACACGTGGTATGAATGAATATGAGCATGATACGGCGCAGAAAAGTGCTTGCTGGCGTGCGATTGATGGTAGTAATATTGGAAGTAAAGATGCGGTAAAACAGTAAAGCAGCGATAGCGATTTAGGAACAAGGCCTAGGGATCATACTTTCACTAGTGGATACTCTCAACATTGATCACATAACAGAATAAATAGATAGATGCTAGACTCTACACCCTCTTGTTGGATGATGAACACCACTAACTGTGTAGGATTACACGAACCCTGCCGGAGTTAACAAGCTCCACAATATTCAATGTTCATATTTAAATAACCTTAGAGTGCATGACAAATCAACATAACCAAACCAAGTACTAACATAGCATGCACACTGTCACCTTCACACTACGAAAGGAGGAATAGATCACATCAATACTATCATAGCAATAGTTAACTTCATAATCTACAAGAGATCAAAATCATAGCCTACGCCAAGTACACACACACACTGTCACCATTACACCGTGCGGGAGGAATAAACTACTTTAATAACATCACTAGAGTAGCAGAGATAAATTGTGATACAAAACACATTGCAATCATAAAGGGATATAAATAAGCACTTCACTATGCCATTCATAACAGTGAATAAGTATTCTGTGAAATATAGCCTAAGAGACCCACACGGTGCACACACTGTCACCTTTACACACGTGGGACAAGGAGTCTCCGGAGATCACATAAGTAAAATCCACTTGACTAGCATAATGACATCTAGATTACAAGCATCATCATATGAATCTCAATCATGTAAGGCAGCTCATGAGATTATTGTATTGAAGTACATAGGAGAGATGAACCACATAGCTACCGGTACAGCCCCGAGCCTCGATGGAGAACTACTCCCTCCTCATGGGAGACAGCGTTGATGAAGATGGCGGTGGTGTCGATGGAGAAGCCTTCCGGGGGCACTTCCCCGTCCGGCGGCGTGCCGGAACAGAGACTCTGTCCCCCAGATCTTGGCTTCGCGATGGCGGCTTCTGGAAGGTTTCTCGTACCGTGGCTTTTCCGTATCGTGTTTTAGGTCAGGGACCTTTATATAGGCGAAGAGGCGGAGTCGGAGGGTCGACGAGGCGGTGTCACAGTAGGGCGGCGCGGCCCACACCCTGGCCGCGCCAGCCTGGTGTGTGGGGCCCCAGGGCTCCCCTCCTCTCGGGTGTTCGGAAGCTTCGTGGAAAAATAGGATGCTTGGGCATTGATTTCGTCCGATTAGAGAATATTTCCTTACTAGGATTTCTGAAACCAAAAACAGTAGAAAACAACTGGCCCTTCGGCATCTCGCCAATATGTTAGTTAAAAAACGCATAATAATGACATATAATGTGTATAAAACATGTAGGTATCATCAATAAAGTAGCATGGAACATAAGAAATTATAGATACGTTTGAGACGTATCAAGCATCCCCAAGCTTAGTTCCTACTCGCCCTCGAGTAGGTAAACGATAACAATGATAATTTCTTAAGTGACATGCCATCGTAACCTTGATCATACTATTGTAAGCATATGTAATGAATGCAGCGATCAAAACAATGGTAATGACATGAGTAAACAAATAAATCATAAAGCAAAGACTTTTCATGAATAGTACATCAAGACAAGCATCAATAAGTCTTGCATAAGAGTTAACTCATAAAGCAATAAATCAAAGTAAAGGTATTGAAGCAACACAAAACAAGATTAAGTTTCAGCGGTTGCTTTCAACTTATAACATGTATATCTCATGGATATTGTCAATGTAAAGTAATATAACAAGTGCAATATGCAAGTAGGAATCAATGCACAGTTCACACAAGTGTTTGCTTCTTGAGGTGGAGAGAAATAGGTGAACTGACTCAACATAAAAGTAAAAGAAAGGTCCTTCAAAGAGGAAAGCATCGATTGCTATATTTGTGCTAGAGCTTTTATTTTGAAAACATGAAACAATTTTGTCAACGGTAGTAATAAAGCATATGTATCATGTAAATTATATCTTACAAGTTGCAAGCCTCATGCATAGTATACTAATAGTGCCCGCACCTTGTCCTAATTAGCTTGGACTACGGGATCATCGCAATACACATGTTTTAACCAAGTGTCACAAAGGGGTACCTCCATGCCGCCTGTACAAAGGTCTAAGGAGAAAGCTCGCATTTTGGATTTCTCGCTTTTGATTATTCTCAACTTAGACATCCATACGGGACAACATGGACAACAGATAATGGACTCCTCTTTAATGCATAAGCATGTAGCAACAATTAGTGTTCTCATATGAGATTGAGGATATATGTCCAAAGCTGAAACTTCCACCATGATTCATGGCTTTAGTTAGCGGCCCAATGTTCTTCTCTAACAATATGCATGCTCTAACCATTAAGTGGTAGATCTCACTTACTTCAGACAAGACGGACATGCATAGCAACTCACATGATATTCAACAAAGAGTAGTTGATGGCGTCCCCAGGAACATGGTTATCGCTCAACAAACAACTTAATAAGAGATAAAGTGCATAAGTACATATTCAATAGCACAATAGTTTTTAAGGCTATTTTGTCCCATGAGCTATATATTGCAAAGGCGAATGATGGAATTTTAAAGGTAGCACTCAAGCAATTTACTTTGGAATGGCGGAGAAATACCATGTAGTAGGTAGGTATGGTGGACACAAATGGCATAGTGGCTGGCTCAAGGATTTTGGATGCATGAGAAGTATTCCCTCTCGATACAAGGTTTAGGCTAGCAAGGTTATTTGAAACAAACACAAGGATGAACCGGTGCAGCAAAACTTACATAAAAGACATATTGTAAACATTATAAGACTCTACACCGTCTTCCTTGTTGTTCAAAACTCAATACTAGAAATTATCTAGACTTTAGAGAGACCAATTATGCAAACCAAATTTTAGCAAGCTCTATGTATTTCTTCATTAATAGGTGCAAAGTATATGATGCAAGAGCTTAAACATGAGCACAACAATTGCCAAGTATCACATTATCCAAGACATTTTAGAATTACTACATGTAGCATTTCCCGATTCCAACCATATAACAATTTAACGAAGAAGATTCAACCTTCGCCATGAATACTATGAGTAAAGCCTAAGGACATATTTGTCCATATGCAACAGCGGAGCGTGTCTCTCTCCCACACAATGAATGCTAGGATCCATTTTATTCAAACAAAAACAAAAACAAAAACAAACAGACGCTCCAAGTAAAGTACATAAGATGTGACCGAATAAAAATATAGTTTCAAGAGAAGGAACCTGATAAATTGTTGATGAAGAAGGGGATGCCTTGGGCATCCCCAAGCTTAGACGCTTGAGTCTTCTTGAAATATGCAGGGATGGACCACGGGGTCATCCCCAAGCTTAGACTCTTCACTCTTCTTGATCATAGTATATCATCCTCCTCTCTTGACCCTTGAAAACTTCCTCCACACCAAACTTGAAACAAACTCATTAGAGGGTTAGTGCATAATCAAAAATTCACATGTTCAGAGGTAACACAATCATTCTTAACACTTGGACATTGCCCAAAGCTATTGGAAGTCAATGGAACAAAGAAATCCATCAAACATAGCAAAACAGGCAATGCGAAATAAAGGCAGAAAAAAAAACAGAACAGTCCGTAAAGACGAATTTTAAAGGCACTTAACTTGCTCAGATGAAAATGCTCAAATTGAATGAAAGTTGCGTACATATCGAGGATCACGCACGTAAATTTGCAGATTTTAAGTTACCTACGGAGAATTCTGCCCAGATTAAGACAAGAAATCTGTTTGATAATCCAAATCTAGTATAGACTTTACTATCAAAGACTTTACTTGGCACAACAATGCAATAAAATAAAGATAAGGAGAGGTTGCTACAGTAGTAACAACTTCCAAGACACAACAAAACAGTAGCAAAATAAACACATGGGTTATCTCCCAAGAAGTTCTTTCTTTATAGCCATTAAGATGGGCTCAGCAATTTTAATGATGCACTCCCAAGAAATAAGAGTTGAAGCAAAAGAGAGCATCAATAAGCAAATTCAAAACACATTTAAGTCTAACATGCTTCCTATGCATAGGAATCTTGTAAATAAATAAGTTCATGAAGAGCAAAGTAACAAGCATAGGAAGATAAAACACAAGTAACTTCAAGATTCTCAACATAAAGAGGGGAAACTTAATATTATTAAGATGCATATTACCATGTTTCCCTCTCTCATAATAACTTTCAGTAGCCTCATTGATGAAATCCACAATATAACCATCACTTAAAACATTCTTATCATGGTTCATATGCATAAAAGTATCATTACTCTCCACATAAGCATAATCAATTTTATTAGTTGTAGTGGGAGCAAATTCAACAAAGTAGCTATCATTATTATTCTCATCAAGTGTAGGAGGCATAGTATAGTCATAATAAAATTTACTCTCCATAGTAGGCGGCACCAAAAGACCACTATCATTATAATCATCATAAATAGGAGGCATATCATAATCAACATAAATTTTCTCCTCAATACCCGGAGGACTAAAGAGATCATTTTCATCAAAACCGACCTCCCCAAGCTTAAATTCTTCCATAGCATTAGCAACAATGGTGTTCAAAGCATTCATACTAATAACATTCCCATTAGCATGCATAAGTTCCATGGGTTTTTTAATTTTCTCTTCAAACACATCATGTCCTAATTCAAGATAAAGTTCATAAAGATCTCTCATTTTGTTGTTGTCTTCCATTAAGCCTTACTAGTGTAAAACAAGAAACAAAAAGATGCAATTGCAGGATCTAAAGGAAATAGCTTCGAACACACACACAACGGCAACAGAAAAGTAATAGTTACCTGGGACCGGAGTATGAGTGTCTTTACCTTTCCTCCCCTGCGGCGCCAGAAAAGTGCTTGATGTCTACGTGTGCTTCTATTCTTGTAGACAGTGTTGGGCCTCCAGAGCAGAGGTTTGTAGAACAACAGCAAGTTTCCCTTAAGTGGATCACCCAAGGTTTATCGAACTCAGGGAGGAAGAGGTCAAAGATATCCCTCTCAAGCAACCCTGCAACCACAAAGCAAGAAGTCTCTTGTGTCCCCACACACCTAATAGGTGCACTAGTTCGCGAAGAGATAGTGAAATACAAGTGGTATGAATGAATATGAGCAGTAGTACGGCGCAGAAAAGTGCTTGGCGTGCGATTGATGGTAGTAATATTGCGGGAAGTAAAGATGCGGTAGTAAACAAGCAGCGATAGCGATATTTAGGAACAAGGCCTAGGGATCATACTTTCACTAGTGGATACTCTCAACATTGATCACATAACAGAATAAATAGATAGATGCTAGACTCTACACCCTCTTGTTGGATGATGAACACCACTAACTGTGTAGGATTACACGAACCCTCAATGCCGGAGTTAACAAGCTCCACAATATTCAATGTTCATATTTAAATAACCTTAGAGTGCATGACAAATCAACATAACCAAACCAAGTACTAACATAGTATGCACACTGTCACCTTCACACTACGAAAGGAGGAATAGATCACATCAATACTATCATAGCAATAGTTAACTTCATAATCTACAAGAGATCACAATCATAGCCTACGCCAAGTACTACACGATGCACACCTGTCACCATTACACCGTGCGGGAGGAATAAACTACTTTAATAACATCACTAGAGTAGCACGCAGATAAATTGTGATACAAAACACATTGCAATCATAAAGGGATATAAATAAGCACTTCACTATGCCATTCATAACGGTGAATAAGTATTCGTGAAATATAGCCTAAGAGACCCACACGGTGCACACACTGTCACCTTTACACACGTGGGACAAGGAGTCTCCGGAGATCACATAAGTAAAATCCACTTGACTAGCATAATGACATCTAGATTACAAGCATCATCATATGAATCTCAATCATGTAAGGCAGCTCATGAGATTATTGTATTGAAGTACATAGGAGAGAGATGAACCACATAGCTACCGGTACAGCCCGAGCCTCGATGGAGAACTACTCCCTCCTCATGGGAGACAGCAGCATTGATGAAGATGGCGGTGGTGTCGATGGAGAAGCCTTCCGGGGGCACTTCCCCGTCCGGCGTAACAGACTCCTGTCCCCGGATCTTGGCTTTGCGATGGCGGCGGCTCTGGAAGGTTTCTCGTACCGTGGCTTTTCCGTATCGTGTTTTAGGTCAGGGACCTTTATATAGGCGAAGAGGCGGAGTCGGAGGGTCGACGAGGCGGTGTCACAGTAGGGCGGCGCGGCCCACACCCTTGCCGCGCCAGCCTAGTGTGTGGGGCCCCCAGGGCTCCCCTCTGGTGGCTCTCGGGTGTTCTGGAAGCTTCGTGGAAAAATAGGATGCTGGGCATTGATTTCGTCCGATTCCGAGAATATTTCCTTACTAGGATTTCTGAAACCAAAAACAGTAGAAAACATGAACTGGCCCTTCGACATCTCGTCAATAGGTTAGTTAGGAAAACATAATAATGACATATAATGTGTATAAAACATGTAGGTATCATCAATAAAGTAGCATGGAACATAAGAAATTATAGATACGTTTGAGACGTATCAGGCAGCGGCGCTTGTCCCCGGAGGGCTGGTTCGGCGTGTGTCGCCGAGGCCAGCTGATGGGATTCGTAACATAGAAAACAAAAAATTTCCTACCGCAAGAACGAAACACAAGCCAAGATCTAATCTAGTAGACGGTAGCAACGAGGAGATGAAGATACTAACCCTCGAAGATTCGCAAAGCTTAACGAGATTAGATCTCGGGATGGATGTAGTCGATCACTTGCCGCTTGCAAAAGCGCGTAGAAGATCTTGATCTCGACGGTGCCACAATCGGGCAGCACCTCCGTACTCGGTCACATGTTCGGTGTTGATGAAGACGACGTCCTTCTCCCCGTTCCGGCGGGCAGCGGAAGTAGTAGATCCTCCTCGGAATCCCGGCAGCACGACGGCGTGGTGGCGGTGGTGGTGGAGAACTCCGGCAGGGCTTCGCCTATGCGCTGCGGGAGTTGTGGTGGAGGAGGAGGCGGCTAGGGTTTGGGGAGTAGCTAGGGTTTGGGCGCCGGCCAGGGGGTGCGGCCAACTAGTGGTCTTGGGGTTGCCGGCCTCCCTTGCTCCTCCTTATATAGGTGGAAGCCCCAAGTCTTGTCTCCCAAGTCTTCGAATAAGACCCCAACTCCAAAACCTACCTTTGGTGGGAAACCTACTAAAGGGGAGTCCTACTCAGGTGGGACTCCTTTTGAGGTGGGGTGGCCGCCCTTGGTGGAGCCCACATGGGACTCCCCTTACGTTTGGCCGGCCATGGTTGTGGAGTCCTTCCAGGGACTCCACCTTCCATAGTGCGTTTTCCGGACTTTTCTAGAACCTTCTAGAACCTTCCATAAATGCAGGATCATTTCCAAACTTGGAATATGACTTCCTATATATGAATCTTATTCTCCGGACCATTCCGGAACTCCTCGTGATGTCCTGGATCCCATCCGAGACTCGAACAAAACCGAACTCCATTCCATATTCCATATCTATTCAAACGACATCAAACCTTAAGTGTGTCACCCTACGGTTCGCGAACTATGGGACATGGTTGAGACTTCTCTCCGACCAATAACCAATAGCGGGATCGGAGATCCATAATGGCTCCCACATATTCAACGATGACTTAGTGATCGATTGAACCATTTACATACGATACCGATTCCCTTTGTCACGCGATATTTTACTTGTCAGAGGTTTAATCATCGGTATCTCTATACCTCGTTCAACCTCGTCTCATGACAAGTACTCTTTACTCATACCGTGGTATGTGGTCTCTTATGAACTATTCATATGTTTGCAAACTAATAAGACGACATTCCACCGAGAGGGCCCAGAGTATATCTATCCGTCATCGGGATGGACAAATCCCTTGTTGATCCATATGCCTCAACTCATACTTTCAGGATACCTAATCCCACCTTTATAACCACCCATTTACGCAGTGGCGTTTGATGTAATCAAAGTATCCTTCCGGCATAAGTGATTTACATGATCTCATGGTCGAAAGGACTAGGTAACTATGTATCGAAAGCTTATAGCAAATGAACTTAATAACGTGATCTTATGCTACGCTTAATTGGGTGTGTCCATTACATCATTCACATAATGATATAACCTTGTTATTAATAACATCCAATGTTCATGATCATGAAACGATGATCATCTATTAATCAACAAGCTAGTTATACAAGAGGCTTACTAGGGACTTCTTGTTGTTTACATAACACACATGTATCAATGTTTCGATTAATACAATTATAGCATGGTATATAAACATGTATCATAAACACAACGAATTCTATAGTCACTTCAGCTAATTCGATCCGAGCCGTTTACATCTAGCCATGGACAACCCGCCCATCCGGTCCGAGAGAAGTAAGCAATGTGTCATATTAGCTTTGATATTTCGGATAAAAATCGGATTACTCAGATAAAAACCATCAAATAATCCTAAATAATTCACCTGTTCGGCACAGTGACGCACTCTCAGTACTACCATCACTGGAGTCTGGAGTAGAAAAGATGACGCTTTTGCGTGAGTGCCGCAAGGGGGAGAACCGCCCCAACCGGAGAAGGGAAAGGGGGATGGGTGACGCCGCCGCCTACGCGAAGCGGGTGCTACTCACCTGCAACGGCGACGGCGACGGCGTCTCGCGGGGGATCGCCACCAGCCTCGCCAGGCACGGCTGCAGGTACCACTGCCGCCCAACTCGCCGCCGCTCCCCCCGTCTTCCCGTTCTGTTCTGATTCCGCGCCGCTGCGCACAGGCTGGTTCTGGTGGGTGACGAGGGCGCCCTGGCCGCCACGGCGGAGGAGGTCCGCCGATGTGGGAACGGAGGAGCGGCGGCCGTCGCGGTGGTGGGGCTGGACTTCGAGGCCTGCGACGAGACGGCGGCCGGCGCGGCGGTGGAGGCCGCGTGGCGCTGCTTCGGGGACGGCCTCGACGCCCTGGTGAACTGCTGCTCCTACGAGGGTAAGAACTGACACCGTGAAACGCATGCCAATTCAGGATGGTGCCCATGCCCAAGCCCAGCTAATCATCAGCCTAAATGATTCTTCAGTATTTTCATCTAATCTTTCAGTCAGCTACAGCTCGTATCACCACTAATTTCACTACTGAACCTGTTTCAACCATGGAAATTTGCTTGGCTGTATGAGCAGGGGAAGTGCAAGATTGCCTCAGCATAACTGAAGACGAGTACAAGAAGACCATGAAAATCAATGTAACCACACCATGGTTTCTCATCAAGGCGATCGCGAAGAGGTTCCGGGACGCGCAATCCGGTGGATCTATAGTGTGCTTAACACAGATCATCGGTGCCGAGAGAGGATTGTATCCAGGGGCTGCGGCATACGGCACAAGTTTAGGGGCTGTTCATCAGATGGTCAGAGTAAGTCTTCTTGCCTACTGCCAGTACTAGCAGGAAGCCTGAATGCTCCTGATGCTGAACAAATGGACACAGCGTCTATCTACAATGCTAAATGTCCCATCAAAAAAATACAATGCTAAATGTGCATCGTTTTCTTTCAGCTGTCTGCAATGGAGCTGGGCAAGCACAAGATCAGGGTGAATGCCGTCTGCCGTGGCCTGCACCTGCACGACAAGTTCCCGGTCTCTGTGGGGGAGGGGGAGGCCGAGAGGTCGACTGGGGAGGTGATGCCGTTGCAGCGATGGTTGGACCCGGAGAAGGACCTGACGTCGACAGTGTTGTACCTGATCAGTGATGACTCTCGCTTCATGACGGGAACCACCATCTACGTCGACGGCGCGCAGTCCATCGTGCGGCCGCGCATGCGTTCCTTCATGTAGGTCATGCCGGCCATTCAGCACTGGGGTTGACTGGTCATGTATGGATTTTACTTCTGATATATGTTGTTCATGGAAAGGAGCATTGGTTTGTGCAAAGAGCAAGGGTTGGACAACCAGTCCGTGTGATAATTAACCTGTGTTTAATTTGTGCAAAGTTGATCAGTCTTTGTGATGATTAAACATGCAGTGCATCATTTGTGCAAAGAGAAATGTGATATTTAACCGCCCGTGATAGTTAAGCAGTGTTTGAGCACAGTATAGACTCAAAATAAAAATTGACAAAACTACAACGGACAAGAGTAGCACAGGAGGGAAACAAACTGAAACTGATCGTATGACCTATGGTTCTGAAAGATGAAACGCAACCCCAGCAAATAAACTCTGAGCAAAACTTGAGGTGAAATGAACGGTCATTCTGTCGAGCAAGTCAGCAAAGGATGCACAATTTGTTGGTTGTTTCACTCATCCTTGTCGGCTGTGGCCTTGCGGCTGCTCCTCTCAGCGAGCATGGACTTGGTCTTCTCCAGCACGCCAAAGAAGATGGACCCGCCGATGCCGATCCACAGCACCCGTGGCTCGATGCCCTGCCAACATTGTCAAATTCAGAAGAATGCAATGCAAAAGACCGTGACCAACCTATATCATATGATTGCAAGTCAGGTTTAAAAACTATTGGATGATTAACTGAAGATTTTTATTAGTATCAGCTCGTCCAATAATTTTTCAAGAGTTTTAAACTCTTTTCTCACAAATAAATAAAAAATAAAATGTTATATGCTTATATCTCTGGTACTGTACCCTCAAGAATGCCTTGGGACCTTCCTCTCTCAAGATTGTTTGAGCACAGCTTACAATTCCAGAGTATTGCTTTGTTTGCCCCTGCAATTGGAAGTTAAAACCAAGATAAATATGAAATATCCAAAAGAGGGTTTCAAGGTGGAATGTTTTATCAGAAGGACAAATGATCCACCTGAACCATCAACCTTGTCTTCAGAACATCGAGGGGCGTCGTTATAGCGCCAGTAATTGCACCTAGCGGAAACGAGGCACACAGTGTAAGATATCATCTTGGTACAAAGAGGGGATACAAGAGCAGGAAAAGGGAGAAGCCAAATACTGTAGAAGAAAAAAATGTAAGTTGGAAAATCATATTAAGAAGTTAGGTTTTACCGGCAAAAGCACCAATGAGTGCATTTTCTGGATCATTCAGCTCCCTCTTTGCCTGGACAGATTATTGAAATGTTCAGTTACAGTTCAAGTTAGACAAAAGTCAAGTGATGCTCAGTGGGGAACTTTCTATTATACAAATGCTCTGTGAGCACGGAACATCAAGCTAAATCAGAATTGTACCTGGATATATTTAATAAAAACAGCATGCAAAAACTCATCTTACATACATCAATGCATCAAACGCAATGTGGTGACAACGAAACTATAATGGCCCTGATCTATGCCATATTATTTAAATGAACAACAATCATGAAGGTATCCAATTTGGGAAGATGTAAATAATCAATCCAATACCGAAACTGAAAATGTTTAAGGCATATAAACAAGAGAGTACTGCATGGGTGTAGCTCAGCAGTATGAATAATAGATATATTATGTCAGAAATGGTAGACTTTGAAGTACCACAAGCTTGTAACCAATTCGAAGTTGCTCGTATATGCAGAACTGAATGGCATCGAACGGAAGATCTCGAAGTAAAAATGAACCATACCCCTGTACACCAAAATAAATTATTGTTGGAACAGATAAGATAATGAGGTGTATCGTCCAACCACAAAAGCTCAACAGTAACTAAATAATTATCCATTTTAAGGCGTGATAAATGAAATCAAATCACTATATTTTTCTTGAAATATGAAATAGCAAGGAAAAGTAAAACTTATATCAGTTAAAATATTGTTCGCAAAGTAAGAGCTCAGAAGGTACATACAGCATAAAGACCTTTAAATCCCTCCTTGGCAACTATCATACGAACAGCATTAGGTGCAGTACTGAATTGGCCGGTTTGCATCCTTTGTTTGACCACCTGTATGCAATGCCATATATTTTCAATGAAAAATGACATTTAATGTGCAGAGATTTTTGAGAGAAATACAAACCTCTGTGGGGACACGAATGAGGGAAGCAGCAAACCCTCCAACAGCCCCTGCAGTCTGTAGGATCCTCATTCAGAAAACAAAGCTGACATAAACCAACATGCTTAAGGGAGTAAGAATCCATTAAGATGCGGTACAATAGCATTATTTACGCTTAAGCATTATAAGGGTCGTCGACAAGCTTGCTGCTGTAAGTTTGACAAAGTAAAAAAAGACAATGTGCCTTCAATCAGTAAGATAGTTCAACCTAAAGTGTGTGTGGACTTACAAGATGAGCAACAGCACTCAAATTATCAGGAAACACGTCGAGTAGTTTCCGTTTAGTTGGTTCATATATTCCCACAAACAGAGCAGAAGCCCTGCAATAATTAAAAAATTAGCTTAAGTAAATCACAACAACATATATGGGAGGCAATTTCCCAGTAGTTTCATCTAATGGTATGAAGCAACATTGAAGCCAAGAATAATGGATACTCAAGTTTTATGAAGAAAAATCGTGATGCAAAGGGGATGCAATATCAAGACTGAAGAGAGTGTGTGCACTAGTCTAACTGTATAGCATGTTCTAGACTCACGGGAGAACACCAACAAGATTTCCGCCTAATCCAGAATACAGGCCTTTCCATTGAATTTGACTTCCAGCTCGAGCAGCCTGCCGATATAAGAAATCAAGTCAGATAAAACATGTATGCTGGAATCCTGCATTGTCTGTAAGACATGAACATTTAAAACAGTATGATTTCTCAGAGTGACACTAAATGATAGCGCCACCCTTACAAATTGATGGATATTAGAGGCACACATAATAAGTATGCTGAGCAAGCCCAAGAAGGATCAGGATTCTTACTTAGAAGAGCAATTGTTCACTGAGAAACTGACTTTGCAACAACACATAAGAATAAGAGGCCTTAAGCCATTCACATAAATGAAAGGCACCATTTATTTATTTTTGCATTAAGAAGGAGAATTAGTCATGGACATTTCATAGAGAACTTGGATTTGTGTCAGGTTCAGACCTGGCATCGAATGCAGGTAATTACTACACTTTGTGGTATTGTCAGACATTTGCACCTCTAACCAAGTCAGCATGCAACACTTGGGCACATTCAGTTTAAAACTAAATCTTACTTGGGAGTGGGTTCCGGGGTCTAAATGTCTGGTCATCACAACCGAGCAAAATCAGAGACCACACGCAACTCCAACTACCCATACAAGAGTTGACTGCACATCTTCTTCAGGCCAAAAAAAAGTGGGCAGAGAAGTGATTCACCTGAAGCCTGGTTTTGATGGTGTCGATGGGGTACAGCGCCGTCTCCACCACGACACCGGCGGTCCCTCCGGCTATGACGCCCTCTGCGCGCGAGCAGGTAAAGCAGTACAGGGAATCAGTCCCCTTCGTCGGGTAAGAGGGGAGGAGGATGAGGGGGAAGTTCGACGCACCACAGAGGACCTGGAGGAAATTGAACGGCTTCTCTTCTCCGCCGCCTCCGCCGCCGCCCATGGCTTGGCCGGTGTTTCTCCCCGCCGCCAAGAACGCGCCACTCTGCGGGGAACAGAAGCTGGAGTCAGGTGAAATCTTGGCGGGCGCAGGGGAGGCCCGGTGAGCAGTGGCTAGAAACAAAAATCTGCGGGAGGGAGAAGGAGTTCGCACCTGAGGAGGGGAGCGGAGGAGGAGCCGCGGGGAAGAAGACGCAGTGGATTGAGGAAGAAGAAGGGGACAAGGGTTTTAAGCCTAGCTTTCGGGATTGGGTCGCAAGCTAAGCTAAAGACCGGATTAATAACAGCGAGCGGGCTTAGTCGACAGAGTCCTAATGGGCCAATTACCATGTACCAGGCCCAAATCTCATCCAAACTTAGTAGCCCGTGTGCTCTAGTGAAGCCCCCGAGCTTGCTGGCGCCGCAGTTACAGCCCATCCTCTTCTATCTTGTTCTGTCAGTGGTAGGATGTAAACTAATCGAATCAGATTTTGTTCATACCATACTCTTTATTACATATATTTTTTGGATTCTGATGAAACATATATTGATTGGTTTCAGATTCGAATGCGAATATATCGAACTGCAGATTCGAATCGAAAATGGGGCGGGCTCAGATCGGAAACAAAAATAGTCGGATATATGCTCTCCCGGTAGATAGTTATAGTTTTCGCAAACATTGAGAGAGTTTTAAACTTTCTGTCTTATGTAGTTAAGAAAAGCGAGACACAATATGGTAAAGCTGAACCATTGATAGAAATTTAGAGCTAAATATGATTGCCAAATGAATTTGCTAACTCAATAACTACTAACCTTGCAAGATTGGATTTGGCTTTTGACTCAAAAATCGGATTATCTTGTTTAAAATCCTCGGATTATCCTAATTAAAATTTAGGTAATCCATATCTGCATGTTATTTGCTATACCATATCATATACCATATCCGGAGCACCAGTTCGGAATCGGATATCTTTATCTACCGAATTCTTTAAAATTGGATATGGATACTTAAAGAGAATTTGGCACCGATTTCGGTTCGGAAATTATCCTATTCGGCACTAGGGGGCCTACCTAGTTGTGACTTGTGACTTGTAAGGCTAACATTATTATTCTAAAAAAGAAATGTGGATCTGACATGGTGGGTCCCGATTCAATCCCAACTGCGTATTTTCTTCTTACATAACACGATTTAATTATTATCTATTTATTTAAAGCGTAGCCTAATTCTAAGTCAAGGGACATCATTCTGTATTTTAGTACATTAATATTTTTACTCTGAAGACCACTTGCAATACAAAAACTCAGTTGCAACACCTTTTTATGCCTTGATTAGAGCCTTTAAAAAGCCATTTGCATTTCATCAACTAACACAAACCACGATGCAAATCGAATAGCTACGGAGGAGCTGGTTAAGCTCTAATTTTCCAAAACTGAAAATGAGTAAATCGGATATTTAAATTAAATACAGTATTTTTTCTGCAATATACTCCATATCACACACGTATACCAACATATACCCTATCATATAAACTTTAAAAATAATGCTAGATCAAGCCAATCGATCCGTAGCAACTATACCATCAGGAACCTTCCCCTGCAGCTGCACATTCACTTGATGCAGGCGCCGGGCACAGTCCATTTTGCCTTATGCTTCTCCCAGTGCGGCAACCTGGTATAATTCTTCCAATCATCCAGCACGCTTCTGAGATCCCTCATCTTGTTCTTCAACCCAACGCAGCAATTCGCGTGCATCGTCACAATCTTCCCCAGATCCTTCCCGTAGCTACAGAACCCGCCGACGTGCGCCGGGTCCAGGTACCGCAGCCGGAGCCCGAGCTTCGCCACCAGCTGCTTCTTGATCATGTTGAACACCGGCTGCTCGTTGGCGCCCGGGTACTTCCCCCTGGACTCATGCCATAGTCTGGTCATGGCGATCGTCCGAGCGTTCGGCTTCACGTGGAAGAAGCCCGTGTTGGGGAAGTTGCTCAGCCTGTCCGGGTCGCCGAAGTAGACGTCGGAGGAGACGGTCATGTCGGCGTACGCCGTCACGTGCTTGAACGGGTCGCGGAACCACAGGATGTCGACGTCGGTGAAGAGGAACCCGTAGCCGAGCTCGAGGATCCGGCGCTGGAGCTTGACTTTGCTCCAGACCAGCTCCAGCCATTCTTTCGAGCCGAAGAACTTGGCGGAGGTGAAGTTGATGTGGAGGCCTGGCATGGTGTAGTGGTAGCAGTGGCGGTGCACGGCCTGGCACCGGGCGTGCGCGGCCGGGTCCATGGCGACGACGAGCACGTGCGGGAGGAGCCGGGACGTGCCGTCGCCGATGCGGAAGCTCTCGAGGAAGAGGTCGAGCAGGGAGCCTGGCGCCGCCCACGCCTGGTTCACGCACGTGATGATCACCGTCCGGTCGTCCGTCGCCGCCCGCGCCACCGCCGCCGCTAGCCCCCGGAACTCCTCCGCTTCCTGCTCCATCAACACGGATATGCCGTTAAGTCTACAACGAATTAACGGCATCTAACGAACAACAAATAGCATTGACTGCTCGTACTAATAGTAAGTTGGATCAACAAAGAGGTTCGGTTAGTTAAATTCAGTGGCAATCCGTGAGTAGTTGGTCAAGTATAGTTGGAAAAAAGCAGCCTGAATTTGCTCATGGAAAAAAGCTCACAAAAACGGATAGAAAGCTGAATGAATTGAACGAACCTCTTCTTCATGATCTGTGATGGGAAGATGACTTGCACGAGTCCTAGTAGAATTGGCCTTCAGCGTGGCTTTAGCATGATGAACATGATGGCCTTCTCCTGCAACCACAACCGGAGCCTGATGATCAGTAAGTCCTGCTGTGCCGTTGAGACGGCGGTGGTCTAATGGTCTCCACCCGGAGAACTGGCCGTGCGTCCTGGCGCGGCTGAGCCCCGCCGCCGGTGCCCGGTACTGGACGAGCATGACGACGGTGAGGGCCGCGGCGGCACCAAGGACGAAAGAGACTGCCTGCCGTGTGGTGGCCTCAGCGACCAAGGCCTTCCCCATCGCAGATCACTAGCTAGCAAAACGACGGTGTGTGTCCTGGCTCGTGATGCTAGAGCACTGGTAGTACTACTAGCGAAGTACACTGATCACATGACCCATACATGTATCAATGATAGAATTAGCTAGGCAGGGACTAAATGGAGTGTAGGTGATGCTGGGGGCCCTTAAATAGGCGGCTCCGGCCATCCCGCCGGTCCCTGTGTGGGTATAGTTCCGGTGGTATCGACTCTAACGAATCCCTGGGCTGATCAGCTGGAATTAATAACGAAAAAAACTTAAGAGAAAAATTACGATTTTCCGGCTTAGTTTAAAATTTTGCCAACTTGTAAACTAGTATAGGCTTCCTCCATTTGAACTACTCCCTTCCTCCCAAAAAGAAAAGGGAAGATTTATCTAAATTTAAATGTATCTGCGATATCCTTAGAATGGAGGGAGCAGTAATAGCCAGTGGTTTTCGACTATAGTGATCCTTGGGCTGCTGAACCATTAGTAAAATTATGAGAAAATCCCACTAATTAATTGCCCTTGGTTTTGACCATTTTGACACATGTACTCTACTAAACCATAGTTCATTATTTTTTCCAAATGGCCTCGTATGTTTGATTGTCAGAATGACATGGTAATCAACTAGATGGACAATATTATTTGCTAGACAAGCAGTGTTGTGTAGGTAGCCGCAATTCCCGTTGCAACTAAGAAGATGTCATAGAATTTGACCAAGTTTGATGGAATTTTGACACAACGTCACGCAGCTTGGTGTTCAGCTGCCACGTAGGTAGGCAGGGACGGCGCTAGCAGGGGACTGGCTAGGTGCTGATTTGACATGCAATTTTATCTAAATTATGCCCTCCTCCAAAAAAAATTACTTGTAGTTGGCCCTTCTTATGTCACTTTCCTAGCTCCGTCCCTGTAGGTAGGTCGTTCAGACATGTGAAAGCTTCCATAGATATACAAGTGGTGGCGTAAAGATGACAAGAAAAAATAAATAGAGCAAAAGCTGTCTTCAAATTCTAACTAATACATAATCAGATTGTATTTTTTTATGTGTAGATTGGATGATGTTCGTTCCTATCTTTGCATTATATTCGAATAGAGACAAGAGTGGTCCATCCATTTGGAAGCTTCCCTCCACATGCATGAATAACAGTAATATGGAATGCCGTGATCATACATGATCGCAGCGTACGTTGTAGCTAGCATCTACACTTAAAATTGGAGGGGACGTTGGTCTTTTGTGTGAGACGGATGCGATGCCTGAGGCTGAGAGTTGGTGCGGATGGGCGAAATGCACATGGTGCCATGCGTGATGCGTAGGTGACGGGCCATCGGCGCCTTTGACCCTTCTTCTTAGTCGAGGCGAGATCGATCGGGTTTCTGCAGAAAATTAGTTTTAGTAGAGTCCGATGGGCGGACTGCAGTGTAATTAGGGAGCCAACTTTTTGGTTAGTAGCGTGATGGCGACGCATGTCGATTTCGCCTAGCATCAATTCCACACGGATCGGGCGCCAGGTGTGCGCCCAGATTAGCTGTGAGGTCTCCGTTCCGCTCACTGTTCTATCTTCTACCAGCCTGCCCTGGACCTGCCTTTCGTTCTAGTCTAATAACGTACGTCTCCATCGGTTCTGGCCGCTGGCCTGCCCCTCCATTGATCTCACAGATTGCTAATTTGGTCAGATCAATGTTTCCACGCCGTACGTATGCATGTGTATTCTACCGGTATCACAAATTAATGATCTTCGGTTTAACTCTTTTTCTTTAAAATGAGACATAAGCTTTGCTCAATCTACTATTAACTAAGGACAAGAGAATTGTCATGGTAATTAAGGAGAAATTGAGCGAAAACCTTCAAAATAAAAGCCACATGCAGAGATGCCACGGAGGCGGAGCTCATGGCAATCGAGGAGAGAGTGCAACTAGCCCTTATGGTGCTCTACACGGCCACTCGTCGTGGAGACCGACTGCGCTCAAGCAATTGAGCTACTTAAGGAGTTAACACCTAATACTTCCATCTACGCTTTTAGGATTTCTGCTATACAAGATTTATTACATGAAAGGAATATCAAGATAGCAAAAGTGAGTCGTGCGGCTAATGCGGTCAGCCACGAGCTAGTTAAGATAGGTAGGGTTAAACATAGGTCGGTTGTGTGGTTTATGGACTTGCCCCCACCCAAGTGCCAAGCCATAGACCAAGATTGTAATTAATCCCCCTGTTATGTAATATATAATTCCTTTCCCCGCAAAAAAAATCCACATGCAAACTACTCTCAAAGGAAGACGATATCTCAGGCATCAAACGACACATAGGGTCTTCCCTTGGAGGTTTTAACCAAAGAGGCCAAAAAGGACACGACGATCGTAGACCGGTTTACATGTGTTACTATGGTGGTAATCTTCCCTTGCAATGTTGAAAGGACCACATGTAATCCATTCAGCTAGGCCAGATTTTTCTTTAAACGAGACAAAAGATTTGCTATTTTTATTAGTAGAGAAGAAGTTTAGAGGGTTTTTTTTAGCACAAATGCCTAGAACAAGCCTTAAGACTTTAATAAAAGCCCACTCTTCAGGTATGACATAGCTCAAATATTTTGTGACGGCTAAGCACCAAGCCATATCCTCATCTTTGATCTAAGCGATGACCATGCTCGCGGTGGATTGGTGATGGCGAAAACTCTAGGGTTGCGCTCCTTCCAAACTTCCCAAGATATAAGCAGACCAAGGATATCATTTCTTTCTTATGTTGCCCTCTTGATAAGGAAATATTTGTCCACCACACATCAATGTAAGGCTTGTTGTCTCAAGACTCCATAGTTCTCTCATGGATGCCCCACCAAGAGAGGATCTCTCTCCATATTCGCTTGGTAAATCTATAGTTGTACATGAGATGCTCCGTCGTCTCTTGGAATTGGTTGCATAGGGTGCAGTTTTGTAATATCCCAGTATTCGAGATGATTGCGGGGCAGATTTTAGAAAGCGATGTGCATTGCATCGTAAAATCTGGGGAAATTTCACGCTTTATTGAAGAACTCCATCTTAGGGGGGGCAAGTTTCTCTCTCGACACCAGATAGGGTTAGGGTTTCGAGAGTGCGATAAACTTGGACCTATCTAAACTCAATTAGGGTTTTTTAGAAGAGAGGGGAATAATTTCTTTCTCAACTTAAGTTGCATGATTGAATTCAAACAAGTTGTGTTGAATTTCAAATTCAAACATCAATAAGTATATTATAATCCAAATATGAGACAATTCATTAAGTAATTGGAAATTCAATAATATAAAGTAATTGGAAATATAATTAAAGCTCATTATAGAAAACATTGAGGTTTATTGATTAACACACATAATACATTGTTAATTACAATATCCAAATTGAATTATAAATATTACAACTCATTACAGAAATGAATGAATAAAAAAGGAAAACAAAAGAATTACAAGTATTAACAGAATCTTAAACTAGACAAGTAAATCTTCATGATTTGCTTGATCAACACTTGATCAATCTTCATTTGATCATCCAAACCATCCCTGCAAAACAAAAACAAGGAGTCCAAGCTAGAGGACCAAGTCCAATCTTCATGGTTAGTAAAATAATATCAAGCTACCAATGGAACCAAGCCAGAGGACCAAGTCCCAACCTGTGAAGCACACAGGCAGCTCACAAGGAGTGTTGCATGCCTCACATCACACACTGACCAGGGGAGGAACAATCAGGAAATGCACTGATGTCGACCAAGGAAGTGAGGAGAGAGCCAGTATAAAACCTTTTCACCAGCAAACCCTAGGATCCCATCGACAGGATCTTTGCAAGGGTAAGAACGGCAAGAACTCTAGAACAGGAAGAACAGCCAAAGCCATTCAAACTATCCAAACCAGCAAAGCCATCCAGAGCAGTTCCACTCTGAACTGTTGTTGTTGAGCAAGCCATAAGCAGGAGATCATCACAAGCTAGCAAAGGAGGAGCAGGGCAAGCTCTGATCATCAACCAGAAGCAAATCCTCTACATCAGCATATAAATCTAGGAGCTGGAGTGAGGTATACACAGATGATCATGAGCAAGCAATAATTTTTGCTCATAAATAAGCATATGCATACATCACAGAAGCAGAAAAGGGTAGAACACCCTGTTTGTATCATCACTTGGTTGCTAATCCATTTGGTGCAAGCAAACATGAGAGAGGCTAGCAGGAAATCACCCAAGGGAACACTGGTCGTGTCAGCATAGTGACACAACCAAGGAAATCCAACAAGGATTTGATCCTATTTAGCCAACCAGAGTCACCTAGCACCTAACAACTAGCTACACCATCAGATCTGTAGAAATATATGTTTTCTGCCAGTATTTTTCAACATCAAAAGCTTCTGGCAATCAAATATGATCAACTAGCAAGCATTTATCCATAAACAGCAAGCCACCTGAGGTGGGAGCTACCAAAACAGCAAGGTATTGCTGTTGAGGTCACCTCAACCACACCATCAATTAAACCATCAAGCCATGCACACTTATCATCACCCAAATGGGTTCAAAGAAGAGCTAGGGTCCCCAACAATTGTTGGCATCCTTCTAGCTCAATCAAATTAATCATAAGATTCATCACTGCAAGCAGTTCATCTCATTTATCCATTAAATCATGATAAGCTATACAGATAAATGAATTACACAAGCAACCAGTAACTGGAACACTGACAAATGAGTCAAATGAACACTGCAAGCATCAGCAGGTGCTGGAGCAAGCAAAAGCATGCATCAGCACAGGCTCAAGTGTCACACAAACACAAGGAGGAGCCCTAAGGAGGCACAACCATAGATTAGCAGGAAACCACCAAGCAATTGATGATCATATGATCATCAGGGCTTGACAGAGCATGCAAATACATGCTAGTGCCACAATAAGCAACTATTGCATCACAAATAATTATTTAAATCATTTATAATTGTATCCAGAAGCACACCATCAAGGGGTGGAGCTAATTAGTCAATAAACAAGCTCAACAGAGCTTTACAATGAAGCAAAGCTCAAGGAGCACCTCACAAACAGTACTGGTTCTTGCTTCAAGCAAGAAGTACTCACTGTAATCAAACCAGTGACACATAAATGGATGGCACAAAGATATAATTAAGCCATAGCAACAACCAGAGCCCAGCAAGCAAGCAATTGAATAGGCTGTAGCATGACCAGAAGCATAGCAGGAGCAACCTAGCAGGCCATGAGCATCACAGGATGTTCATGAGAAATTACACATGAAGTACAGCAGCAACATTGGCAAGCACAACAATAGAGCGAGGCCATGGCAAGTAGAATAGCAACAGCTAACACATCATGGAAGTAATAGAGGCAGCCATAGGCGCGCAGCAGCAGTACACGCAGGGGCAAATGCAGAAACCATGACACAGCACGACGCAACAGCAGCACGGCAAGGCTAGCATCTCCAGGAGGGGGAGCAGCACCAGGGACTAGAGCATGGAGAAGATGAGGAGGAGGATCAGATGAGAGAGAATGGAGAGGGCACTTACAGGCGAGCAGTCGAGGTGCTCAGCCATGGCGGCCACGGAAGCACATATCGGGGGCACGGCGGCGCCAAGCCAAGTCGAGCCAAGCCAAGCTACCACGTCCAGCACCGCCACGGCAGGGTTCACGGCGGCGCTCAAAAACCAGGAACACCAGGGAGCGGCGAGATCGTCGCGGATCCCGCAACCCTAGCGCACGGGAGGGTTAGCGGCGAGGAATGGAGCCTCGAGAGACGAATCGGCGCGGACCACCCTGACAGCCATCGAACGGCGAGTTCAGCGTGATCCATCTCGTCGCCGGAGCTGGACGGAGGCGGCGAGAATAATTCTGAGAAGGCGGCGGCGACCGCGGGTCGCCAGAGCGCGAGGAGGTTACGGTTCGTCGAGGCGACGCGGGGGAGAAGTGGTGTGAGCGACCGAACGGGTCGGTTGGACCCGAGCGGGTCTAAACCAACCCGTTGGGGCTCCACTAAAAGATGGGCCCAGGGGCAAAATTGTCATTTCACAATTTTGCTAAAAATAGAAACTTTGAATTAAGTTAGAAAATTGATAAGAACTCTAAAAAATAAATAAAAATATGTAAACCACTCAGCATAAAATTCTCTATCATAATAAAATATGAAATGAAAATTTTGAGACAATTAAAAATTAAGTCATAATTAAATGCAAGGAATAAATATTTTTATCATTAAAAATAACACTTTATATTTTTAATGATAAAATAAGTCCATAAATTCATTTGGACTTAAAAACACCTTGGCAGTATTCCAAGGTAGTAATTTAATATTAAGGAGTCTTCTTGAAATTGTTCTTATTAATCACCTCTGATATGAAATAATAAAACACTGGGAAGGGGGAACTAAACCCTAAAAGCTGAAAGCATGCATATTTGATTCTTTAACCATTGCCCTTATCGGACAATGATGCTATCTTTCAGAAACAGAGGACAAGGGTCAGTCCACACCATCGAACTGCAACACTTTGCAGTCTTCAGGCAAGTTCATCGCTTGCTCATGTCATTTGAGTATTTTTACCAAATTACTTGCAAAGTACTATACTTATCACTCTTGCATGAAAAGCAAAAAATGCTAATTTCATAACTATGAATATGACTATGTGGTGGGCAATGGAACCATGGTATGAGTATGGTGGAGGTTCCATTGCAAGGGTTTGTATCCATCTAGGATTAAACAACAAATGTCGTCCAGTGATTTTTGTGCCGTAAAACTCGTGTTAGCCATAAGATCTGGAGTGGGACGGAGTAGTCAATTGTGCTTCTTCCTCTCGTGCATCAACGGATGCGCTTACCGTAGCAGTTGTATCTTGCAAGAACAACCGGAGGGGTGGGGAACCTCTAAGTCCCCATGGTAATGCGGTCTATGATGGGTTGCAACGACCAGCGAAGGTATCAGGTCGTCGAACCTGGTATTAGTCAAGGTCGGATGGTATCCAATGGATACACTGACCGGCGAGGACCCAAGGTCGGAATTGCAACAAAGGATGGGTGCGCGAGGTCGCGAAGAAGTATAGTTTGGCTAAGACCTTATACCGGGCCTCACACCACGGAAGTGTGAACGGGAAAGCTGCCCGGTTGGCACCAAGGTTAAGATCTCTTATGGGTAAAGAAATACACCTCTACAGAGTATAATGAATCGTGACCTGTCACTCCCTGTTCCGGGATTTGGAACTTCGAACGTTGTCGGAAAGAAACTCCATGAAGTTCTAGTAAACCGGTGAAGGCTGACGGACATAGTTCTTCGGAATAAAAGCAACCTTTTGAAGAAATGGTTATGAAAACATGCATTGGTATTAGATTTTCTGGTCTAATATCGTAGCTAGTGCATTAAACACCTCTTTCCTAATATGAACTTGTTGAGTACGCTCGTACTCATACCTCTTATAATCCGTTGCTTAGAATGTCTGAAACACCTCGAGGAGGCAACTGATGGACAAGGTGGAGCCGAGGAGATCTACTATGAGGAGCATGACCTCTCAGGTGGCGTAGAAGGCGTAGACTACCTTATCGTCTACGAAAACAGGGAGACATCCGAAGTAGACCAAGCCTGAGCTACCTTAGTGTTAGTGGTAACCGAGCAGTACGAACTCCTTAGTACTTAGCTGCTCGGATGGAATAAATGTATAACTTGATAAGACTCTTATATTGTAAGTTAAGTTGGGTTCACCTCGAACCCAGGAGTAAACCTCTCTGGACCCACGAGGAGCTCCGAGATGATGTATATATTTGGTTTGTAATAATATGTGAATGAGTTATGGACCAACTATGTTCTGTTGTACTACTCTGAGGGATGTAATATTTGCGGATTGGTACTTCGCGTATGTTATATCAACGACTGGCATACTACAACATGCAGTGGTATGCAGGGTCGCCACAGTTGGTATCAGAGCAAAAGCTTTGACCTTAGGTTGGAACCTAGTAAATGGGACAGAACATTAGGAGTCAAATAGGATTAGTAAAGAATTATCTAAAAATATGGTGTCTATTCACTTGAGAATAAAACATTCATATCTTTTAGTGCGATAATTCTTTATTATCACTATTTTGATGCATTATTACTAATATTATATTCTTTCTTATCCATAGCCAAAAATTGCCAGTTCACGTTCCGGACGTAACGTGAAAGTGAAGGAGTCCACTCTGAACGATTATGACGGAGGACTCGCTGACATACTTCGGGCAATGCTACTCTAATTCGGGTGTGATCCCCAAATCCGAGTAATGAAGTACATGTATTACGATGGTACAGTACTGACTAAATGTAGGATATGACTACAACTACCAGAATCCTTAGGGATGAGTGCAGTCATGCCTGCAGGAGAGGCTAGGACCATAAGAACAACATCTTATTGGCTCCGAATTCGCACATATACCACAAATGGAGGAGGACGATGATCCGATGCTAAATCACTTTAAGTTCGCCAAAAGAAAGCCTGCAGAAGCCGCTAAGTACATGGATAACTGCAGAAACCTACTGACATTGTTTTTTCAGTTAAACCAACATCTGTCGGGGGCAATTGATACAATGTTGGATGAGTTCATTGAGCCCAAGGAGGAGTCGAAGGGAAAGGAGCCAATGGAGAGTGAAGTTCATACACCAGTTTACTCAACTGGTGATTTTATTGACATAGATGCTCCAGAACCACAAACCACACCTATAAAACCTAGGTACTTTCCTAGTAGCTCACAAGGTGGATATGAGGGCGGAGAGGAATCCGGAAACCACCAGCGTTCGGAGACTCCTATTGAGATTTCCATGGGATGGCGTTGGGGATCATTCATGGGAACTGATAGTGATCCAGTGAGATGTAATCCCGAGATAGATCAAGACGCAAGGGCATGATCTAACATGATGCCCTTCAACCTTGCACTTGAAGCAGACAATCTTGGCTGGATCATTGACTTGTTCTAGGCCCTTCTTCTTGTTGCTCTTGTTCTTGGACTTGTTCTTTTTATTGGAGTTGAATCCAATTCCACTCTTGTCATTGGGGGATTGTTGCACACTTAGCATCTTGTCAAGTGCGGATTTCCCTTCATGACGCTTTTCCAAGTCTTTCTTCAAAGATAGGACTTGGGCCTTGAGCTCTTTGATTTCCTCTACATGGTTAGTGGAAATACAAGTACTAGAGGAAGTAGAAGCTTCATTGTTAGAGCAACAAGGCAAAGCAAGTAATCCAACACAAGGTGTATCACTAGTTTGACTAGATGGATTACTAGGACTAGCACATGGAAATATAGCACTTGTAGTAGAGATTATGCTAATGTCCACATGAGGCTCACAAGATGTTACATTAGTGATACTTGCCTCATGAGCTAACTTTAGCCCATCATAGGAGATTAGAAGATCATTATGAGAGCCCGAGAGCTTTTCAAGACTTTCTTCTAATTCCCTATAATTTCTAGTTAGCAAATCAAGTGAGCCCTTAGCTCAACATTCTCCTTTAAGATAGATGCTTCACAAGAAGTAGAGTTAGTAGCACAAGCATCATCAAAAGATTTTTCTTTTTCAAGCACATAAGATTCATTTTTTTGTGTAAGAAGAAAAATAGTATGCTTCTCATTTTTTAGCTCTTGTTTGAGGAGATTTATTCTTAGTCTCCTATCTTCAATATGAGACTCTAACTACACTATGGTTTCCTTGTATCTATTAATTGTTTCCATAGAGTGTTCGAGTGTAGCACGAGCCTCCTTATTACCACTAAGAGAAGCATACACAATTCCCATCTCTTGCAATAAGGAATCCCATTCCTCATCATCAACATCATCATCATCACTCTCATCATTAGAGAATGTGTTAGGAGTCAAAGTAGGAGATACCTTTGATCCATTTTCCATAAGGCACATGTGCATACCGGAGGATGAAGATGAGGATATTCTTGAATCCCCATTTGAAATCATGTCTTGATCCATAGAGTGTTCGGTTTCCTCTACATTGTTAGTCAACAAACCACTAGAGGAAATAGAAGCATTTTGATTATGGCAACAAGACAAGGCATGCATATCATCATGGGATTTATGTAGGGAGTTTATACATGATATGCAAGGACCATCAACACTAGCATGTAATACCTTTTTGGTGCTAGATGTGTCTAGGTCCAAAGATGAAACATTGCAATCGGATAGAGATGAAGGATCACAAATAGTGAGCACAATATCAACATTACAATTTCCATCACCACTCACCATGTCATTACCTTGTGTCTTGCACGTTGGTGAAGTGGAAGAAGATGATAAATCATCACGGCCGGAGGTAGAAGCAACTTGGAGCTCTTCATGATGTGAAGGGGAAGAGAGCTCCTTGGAGACACCACCGACCATGTGAGAAATGGATCCACCAAACATTTCCTTAAGCTTGATCCACATCTCATGAGATGACTTTCGCTTTATATATATCAAGAACCTTCGAAAATCTGGTCTCAAGGAGAATAAAAACTCATTAGATACTTGAGCTTCAAGATGTAAGTTTTTCTCATCCTCTAAAGATAGATTTTGAGGATCCATCGGAGGAGAAAAACCTACATCTAGAAATCGCTATATTTGGACACAAGGTCCGAAGATTACAAAGCAAGCGATTTCGCACAAAAGATAATTTGTGCCATCAAAGATAATTGTGTCATTGTGCACTATATTACTAGCCGAAATCTTTACTCTCAAGGCGGTGAAGCCTAAAACAAGGAGAGACCTTGCTCTGATACCAATTAAAAGGACGAGATGTCGCCTAGAGGGGGGGGGGTGAATAGGCGATTAAAAACTCTTACGGATTTGTCTTGTAAGAATGCGGAATTAAACTAATGTTTATTCTACAAGCACAAACCCTAAATATGCTAGGCTCACCTAAGTGTAACAATAAAAACTAGAGCTAAGCAAGATAGGCACAAGATATATGTAGCACAAGTGATAGCAAGATATATGTACTTCAAGCACGATGGCTATCACAAGAAAAAGCTCGTGTATAGAAATAAGAGCACGCGAGACGAGGATGTATTCCGTGTTCCCTTCCTTTGCAGAAGGTACGCCACGTTTGGAGGAGTGGAGGTCCCACGAAGGATTCCCCCACGAAGGCTCCCCTATTCTCCGAGCCAAATCCACGAAGGATAATGGCCCTTTCCTTATGGTTAGTTTTTCCTCCCTCCGGAGATGGCAAGCTCCACAACCTTCACAAGCTCCACGAAGCCCGGGCCTCTTCACAATCTTCCTTGAAGAGATCACCGGAGCACCAGCCCCAAGGAGGTCTCCTCCAAGAGTAACAAGCTCATGATCTCTCACTTGAATTAATCGTGGTGGAGAGCTCAACACAATGCAATGATGCAAAGCAAAGAACACTAGAGGTGTTCAAATCCTTCACACTCAAATCCCACCAAAGCAACAAATGCTAGGATGAGATTAGAGAGGAAGAACAAAGGAGAAATCAACAAATGACTCCAAGATCTAGATCTAAAGAGTTCCCCTCACTTAGAGGAGAAATGGATTGGTGGAGGTTGTAGATCTAGATCTCGTCTCTTAGATCCCTCAAGAATGAGCAAGAATCATGGGATGGAAGGGAGAGGAAGCAAGCTCAAGAGGTTCAACAATGGTGCTAAAAACATGCTAAAGAACCCTAGAAAACTGTTGGGGAAGAAGCCCCTTGATGTCTACTCACACTTCTTTTCCTGTAGATAGTGTTGGGTCTCCAAGAGCAGAGGTTTGTAGAACAGCAGCAAGTTTTCCCTTAAGTGGATCACCCAAGGTTTTATCGAACTCAGGGAGGAAGAGGTCAAAGATATCCCTCTCAAGCAACCCTGCAATCACGATACAAGAACTCTCTTGTGTCCCCAACACACCTAATACACTTGTCAGATGTATAGGTGCACTAGTTCGACGAAGAGATAGTGAAATACAAGTGGTATGAATGAATATGAGCAGTAGTAACGGCGCCAGAAAATAGCTTGCTGGCGTGCAGTTGATGGTAGTAATATTGCAGGAAGTAAAGATGTAGTAGAACAGTAAATAAGCGATGATTGAAGTATTTGGAAATAAGGCCTAGGGATCATACTTTCACTAGTGGACACTCTCAACATTGATCACTGTTATCACCAGATTTTGGACAAATCTAGAGGTGGGCCGTAAGAGAAATGGGCTTGGAAGACTACATGTGGAAGATCTCTGAAGCGGCCTTGCGCGGAGAATTTGGGCTAGTTTGCCCGTGTATCTTTAATTATAGTGGACTATATCTTAGATCAAAAGTTAGAGTTTGTCTCGTACACGGTGGGGATATTCCTGAATTAGAAAGTCCCGGACTATAAATATGTATCTAGGGTTTATGGAAAAAACAACAACTCACGTTCAACCCAAACAAACCAATCTCACGCATCGCCAACTCCTTCGTCTCGAGGGTTTCTATCGGTAAGCGACTGTGCCTAGATCGCATCTTGCGATCTGGGCATAAGCTCCGTTGTTCATGCGTTGCTCGTACTAAAGCGTCTTTGATGGCGAGCAACGTAGTTATCATAGATGTGTTAGGGTTAGCATAGTTCTTCGTATAACATGCTTACGTAGTGCAACCCTTGCATGTCTAGCCCGCCCTCACACCTATCTCGGGTGTGGGGCGGCACCTGATCATTATTTAGTAGATCTGATCCGTTACGATTGCTCCTTGTTCTCAAGGATTGTTTAATATCTGCAATAGTTAGGCCTTAAAGGGGGGAGGATCCGGCCCGTAGGGTGGCGTTCGCAAGTCCTAAACGGGATGTTAGAGGATCAACTTCATGTTGGTTTTTAGGCCTTGTTTAGGATCGGCTTACGATCACCGTGCGTGGCCGCGAGGCCAACCTGGAGTAGGATGATCCGATTATGCGGTGAAAACCCTAAATCGTCGTAGATCTCATTAGCTTTATCTTGATCAAGCAGGATCACCATATATTCGTGCACCCCGTACGAATCATGGGTGGATCGGCTCTTTGAGCCGATTCACGAGATAACAGAGCCGATCGAGGCTCGTATTTAATGTTTACGTGTATGCCATGCGAGAAACTAAGCGAGCATCCCCATCACCTTCCTGACAGGTATAGGTCAGGTGGCACGCCCTTGCACTTCGCATCGCCGCGTGTGACCAGAAGAGCATTGCGGGCCGTCGCTCGGAGGGTCTCAGCCAGCCGCAGCTCTAGGCTCTTCCCGGCTCTCGTGTTGACAGGCCGCTGCCCGCCGGTGGGTTTTGGCCGATCAACACATTAAGCACGCCGGTGGGACCATCATCTACATCAACCACATTGCCATCTACATCTGAGATGGCGGACGCCGCCAGTCACCTACGAGGAGCTGACGAGCTCAAGAAGAGATATGACGAGATCAAGGTCACCCTCGAAGCCGACCTCATCGGCTCTTTTGAAACCCGTTCCCATGGCATCGGATGGAAGGATTCTCACCACAGTGCACTCGATGGATAGACCTCTCTGCCCCGTCGGAGGAACGCACCAGGGGCCTGCGGCGGAGATCAACTACTTGGTGGCTCACTCGCTACACCGCCTGAAAACCTGGTCAACGTGTTGGAGCGTGTCGCTCTGCGCGTGATTCAGGAAATCATGAGCCACCAGTACTCGCGTCGGGACCAGCTCTCGGGATGCATCAGGAGAGTTGCCACTCCAGTCCGTCCACCGCTGCCATATCGTTGGCAGCACCAGCTGAAGTGCTTGGCTACCCGGCATTCGTAGTCTACAAGATCGGTGGTGACCCTAGTGACTATGTTCTTGAGGAGCGCCAAGGAGATCCCTCAAGGATACACGTGCACGTATGTGCCAGATTGCAGCAACTGGCCACTCTCAAACGCAGGCCACAACGTCAGGGACTCGGCGCAAAGCGGGAGGAACGTCGGCGCGAGCTTGAGAAGCGGACGTGGCTAACTAAGTACGCCACCGACGAAACTCCGAGCCCAGCTCCTGCGGTGGCTCGAGGCTGGAAAAGCAAACATGGCTGGCTAAGTACGCCACCCCGAATCTTGAGTGCAACTCCTGCAGCCAGCACAGCGGATCAGATCAGTACCATCGAGAGACCGATTCGGCATGGTGCCGAAAGAGAAGGCAATCGGCTATTCCAAGCCGTACCGATGAGTACGAGATGATCGCTGCCACCTAAATATCGGCTCCCTGACATTCAGTGGATCGGATGGCTCCAGCTCCATCGAGCACATCGGCCGATTTGGCGCAACTAGGACCGGCCGGTGTCGGATCAGCTACGCGTGAGGCTTTTTTCAGTCCCTCACGGGATCGGCTTTGGATGGCACCTCTTTGCCACAAACTCCATCCGGTCTTGGAAGCAATTGGAAGAGCAGTTCCATATGCAATACCATTCGAAGCCAGGAGTCCAACGATTGCATCTAGCACAACTACGTCGAAAGCGGAGAAACGGTGACGAGTACATCCGGCGCCAGGAATCTTAGAACCGATGTTGTCGGTTCGTATAAGCGAAAAAGGAAACGATCGAGTTGGCAGTGGCTGGCCTTGCAACACAGCTCAAGGACATGGCCTCCCAAGCAGATTATCTCTCGTGGCGCACATGGTTCAGAAACTATCGGCATATGAACAGCGCCACCCGGACCTGCCAAGACAAGTTCAAGCGTGCAGTAGTCTGGTCGATGCGAGAGAAGACGAAGTTCTGGAGACCAAGGAGTAGCGATGGCTGAGTGGACTTGGGGAGGAACCCCGTGTCTGCAAATGGGTAAAGCCACCGGGGCCACGAGGGATTTGATTTTGACGTGACCAAGACTGAACAAATCTTCGACCTCCTGCTCAAGGAGAAACGGTTGACGATTCCTGAAGGTCTCAAGTTCCCCACGGCGCAAGAGCTGAACGGAAAGCCATGCTGCAATCCCACAACTCGCCTCCCATGCCACCAACGACTGCGGGGTGTGGCGTCGGCACATCCAAGCGGCGATAGAGAAGGGCGTCTAATTTTCAACCAATACGCCATGAAGGTCGACACACCTTCTCCGCCGTTAACATGGTAGAAGTCACCTACCCTGAGGGTTGCCAGGATCCCTCGTTCGGTATCAACATGGTAGGACCAGGGAACCACCTACGGCAAAGATAGAGATGAGGCGAGCTCTCTCAGCAAGGACACGAGAGGATGCCGCTCACGCGATCGGCTCCATCATGATGGCAAGCGCTACGTCACAGAGGGAGAGGTGAAGAACATAAGATATCAACGACCTCTCTCGATCACCTCCTCAACAAATATGTGAGTCAGTACGACCAACGGCGACGGTCCAACTATGATGATGAAGGAGATCGTCGGCTAGAGAAGCCGAGAAGACATCGTCGGCGAGGATCGCGATGAGGAGGAGCACGGCGGCCGTGCCACGGACACAGGGAGCAAGATGACAACGCAGACCGGACTGCCCTTTCTTCGGACAACTGCGGGATTCGGGAATGAGCCGATTGCCCACAATCGGCAGCCAATGCAACCAGAAGAAGGAGGCAGCCAACGTGTCGTGTTCAAGCGCTTAGGGCCACTCCCGCCACAAAGCAGCGCGCTGAGTCACCTCGTTGGGCAGATCTTGAGGATTAGAAGACGAGGGACTAGAAGATGATGAAGACAGGTACCACCGTCCAAGGTGGTACGGACTCAGCCGTTCACAAAAACGCAGGGTTCAGCGGTTGCGCGGCTTGGAGAAGCCGAAAGGTTATACTTGCATACGCTAAGGAAGGCACGGCCTGATCTGGCTGCCAAGGTTCAGCGAGCCCTGGATGAAGAGGGTCGTCACGGAGAATGGAGTGGCGTCCCAAGCAAAAAAGCCGATGATGAAACATCGGCTGGCACAAACATGGTGCTCGTCTTGCCGACGGAGCTTAGTGCTCCACGAGTCTACGATGCACTCAAGGTGGACGACAGCAGGCGCATCAAGTCAGAAGTTGGGTTGGTTTTATCCAGCCTGACCGAGTAGCAAGATTAAACCAATGAGCAAACCGTGCGAGGCTGATCCTTGTGATCGGCCCCAAAAAAAATTTTGGAGGAACATTACAAAACCTTCATCGAACAAGCAATGTGGAGGCCGGTCCCAGCAATCGGCCAAAATTATCCTCTGCACATATTCTGCTTGTGTTCAGCAACGATCCACTGGGCGGCGGCCACGTCGGCAGATGAAAGTCAGCATGAATCTTTGCGAAGCCGACGTGCAAGTGCAGTGCCCTGACTAACCATGAAAGCCGATATCTGCAGTCATTTGGCAGATTCGGCTCGGGGGGCATATAGTCAGATGAACATATGCAGATAAACATGTGCGAACATGTGCAGACATGCGTGTAGAGAAACATTGGGGGCCGGTTAGGGAAAATCGGCCAAATAAAATTTTTTTTTCAGCCGATGCAGATACGTGGCCATCGACTCAAGAGGTACAATGGTTATGAGCAGAGGGTCAATGAAGCAGGTTTCCTTTTGCGAGTAATGTGCAGATCAGGTTAAGGGTGGGTTGCATCAGATCCACCAAAGGAAAGGAGCTGATCTGACCCGCAAGACGCGAAAAGTAGACTGAAGAAGCTCGGGGGGCAGCTCACCCTGAAGGTTCTCTGCTTTGGAGCCGATTTTGTTGAAATCGGCTAACTCTGCATAGGCGGTGCATTCGGCCGATCCATTACTGATTCTCGCCTCGATTGAGACTCGGGGGGCAGCTGGCCTGGTGGCTGCTCTGTTTTGGAAAGCCGATTGGAGTTGCATCGACTGGCCCTGCATGGTGATCTCCTCTGAATCGGGATAGGAGGCCGTCGATTTTTTACAAGTTTGGACTGTCCTGTTGCTGCAAGAGGAAGAAAGGGACTAGATTCTCAAAATAGCCGATGAGTAGTCATCGGCTAAGGGATTGCGAAAAATTGGGGTCATATACCAAATCGCAGCTTGAAATTGAGAAGTTCTTGGCCTACGAGCTAATCAACATGAGAGTCCGGCTTTATGGGCGTCCAAAAGAAAAGAAATCCGATACTTTGCTATCGGTCTTGACATGACGGGCGGAAGGAATGAAATTGGAGCAATTAAAAGAAGAATCAAAAGAACAATTTCATTAATTCAGAGGAGCGGTTTACAAGAAAGAGCCGATGGCTCTCAAAAGAGGGATCTAGTGCTTAGCGCACTGCTACTACTAGTCCTATTCTACTAGTCGTCGCTGTCCTCGTCGTCACCGCCGTCGATGTCGTCGGCGCTGCTCCCGGGAGCTCCTCGTCGCTGCTACCCCAGCTCGTGGCCGGAGCCTCTTCCTCCTCGTCATCATCATCGTCCTCGCTGTCCGCCCAGAGGCGGAAGCGCTTGGTTGGCGGGTACCCACGGAAGAGGAAGATTCATCTTCCTCCTCTTCTTCTTCTTTGTCGTCATCTTCGTCCTCGTCCACATGCGGGCGCTTCTTCGACGGGAGCTTGGTGGAGGAGAAGGTCTTGGCCTTCGCTACTTCTCCTTCTTTCTTCTCATTATCGGAGGGAGAGGGGGTTCACCTCGGAATGAGGCTTGTCCTCGTTCTTCTTCTTTGGCGAGAATTGGGGGAAGAGGTTTGAGAAGGAGGAGGAAGACATGGCTGAGGGAGAAGAGGGTTTTTTGGGTGCCGATGGCTGGAACAGAGGAAGGGGATGAAGAAAGCTAATCGATCGGCACAGTTAAATAATGAGGAGCCTGGTGGAAATTTACTGTCATTACAGTTTCCAAGGAGATGACGCCAGAGCTATCGAATTTTGCAGAGAAGCTGAGAAGACGGGGCATAATGATAACGGATACGCAATAGCTCAGCTGCTGCGACATGACCCGACGAGAAAGCATAATGATTTTGGAAAAATTATTTCCAAAACCGGGGGGCATGTGTTATCACCAGATTTTGGACAAATCCAGAGGTGGGCCGTAAGAGAAATGGGCTTGGAAGACTACACGTGGAAGATCTCTGAAGCGGCCTTGCGCAGAGAATTTGGGCTAGTTTGCCCGTGTATCTTTAATTATAGTAGACTATATCTTAGATCAAAAGTTAGAGTTTGTCTCGTACACGGTGGGGATATTCCCACGTTAGAAAGTCCCCCGGACTATAAATATGTATCTAGGGTTTATGGAAAAACAACAACTCACGTTCAACCCAAACAAACCAATCTCGGCGCATCGCCAACTCCTTCGTCTCGAGGGTTTCTATCAGGTAAGCGACATGCTGCCTAGATCGCATCCTGCGATCTAGGCAGCACAAGCCCCACGTTGTTCATGCGTTGCTCGTACTAAGCGTCTTTGATGGCGAGCAACGTAGTTATCATAGATGTGTTAGGGTTAGCATAGTTCTTCGTATAACATGCTTACGTAGTGCAACCCTTGCATGTCTAGCCGCCCTCACACCTATCTCAGGTGTGGGGGCGGCACCCCGCTTGATCATTATTTAGTAGATCTGATCCGTTACGGTGCTCCTTGTTCTGCAGGATAGTTTAATCTCTGCAATAGTTAGGCCTTACAAAGGGGGAGGATCCAGCGGCACGTAGGGTGGCGTTGCAAGTCCTAAACGGGATGTTCGAGGATCAACTTCATGTTGGTTTTTAGGCCTTGTTTAGGATCGGCTTACGATCACCGTGCGTGGCCGCGAGGCCCAACCTGGAGTAGGATGATCCGATTATGCGGTGAAAACCCTAAATCGTCGTAGATCTCATTAGCTTTATCTTGATCAAGCGGGATCACCATATATTCGTGCACCCCGTACGAATCATGGGTGGATCGGCTCTTTGAGCCGATTCACGGGATAACTGAGAGCCGATCGAGGCTCGCATTTAATGTTTACGTGTATGCCATGCGGGAAACTAAAGCGAGGCATCCCCATCACCTTCTTGACCGAGGTATAGGTCGGGTGGCACGCCCTTGCACTTCGCATCGCCGCGTGTGACCAGAAGAGCATTGCGGGCCGTCGCTCGGAGGGGTCTCAGCCAGCCGCAGCTCTAGGCTCTTCCCGGCTCGTGTTGACAGGCCGCTGCCCGCCGGTGGGTTTTGGCAGTCAACAATCACATAATAAAACCACTCTACACTCTCTTGTTGGATGATGAACACCATTAATTGTGTAGGGCTACAAGAGCACCTCAATGCCGGAGTTAACAAGCTCCACAACATTCGATGTTCATATTTAAGTAACCTTAGAGTGCATGATAGACCAACGCAATTATACCGAGTACTAACATAGCATGTACACTGTCACCAACAGACTATGAAAGGAGGAATAGATCACATCAATACTATCATAGTAATAGTTAACTCCATAATCTACAAGAGATCATAATCATAAACTACGCCAAGTACTACATGATGCACACACTGTCACCATTACTTCATGGAGGAGGAATAGAGTACTTTAATAACATCACTAGAGTAGCACATAGATTAATAGTGATACAAAGCTCATATGAATCTCAATCATGTAAGGCAGCTCATGAGATCATTGTATTGAAGTACATAGGAGAGATTAACCACATAGATACGGGTACAGCCCTTAGCCTCGATGGAGAACTACTCCCTCCTCATGGGAGACACAGCGGTGATGAAGATGGCGGTGATGTCGATGGAGATGTATGCAGGGGCACTTCCCGAGTCCCGGCGGCATGGGGCAGAGACTTCTGTCCCCCAGATCTTGGCTTCGTGATGGCGGCGGCTCTGGAAGGTTTCTCGTACCGTGGCTTTTCCGTATCGAAGATTTAAGTCAGGGGGCTTCTTATAGGCGAAGAGTCGGAGTCGGAGGGGCCACGGGGCCTCCTCACAGTAGGGGGCGCCCCCCCTTGAGCCGCGCCGCCACCATGTGTGGGGCCCCCAGGGCTCCCCTCTAGTCCCACTCTAGCTCTGTGGAAACTTGGGAAAAATAAGGTTAAGGCGTTGATTAGTCCAATTAGAATATTCCCTTACTAGGATTTCTGAAACCAAACAAGAAACGAAACGGCACTTGCATCTCGTCAATAGGTTAGTTCTGGAAAATTCATCAAAACGATATAAAGTGTGAACAAAACATGTAGGTATTGTCATAAAACAAGCATGGAACATCAGAAATTATAGATACGTTGGAGACATATAATCATCCCCAAGCTTAGTTCCTACTCGTCCTCGAGTAGGTAAACGATAATAAAGATAATTTCTGAAGTGACATGCTACCAACATAATCTTGATCATACTATTGCAAAGCATATGAGATGAATGAAGTGATTCAAAGCAATGGTAAAGACAATGAGTAAACAACTGAATCATATAGCAAAGACTTTTCATGAATAGTACTTTCAAGACAAGCATCAATAAGTCTTGCATAAGAGTTAACTCATAAAGAAATAAATTCAAAGTAAAGGCATTGGAGCAACACAAAGGAAGATATAAGTTTCAGCAGTTGCTTTCAACTTGTAACATGTATATCTCATGGATAATTGTCAATGCAAAGTAATATGATGAATGCAAATATGCAAGTATGTAAGAATCAATGCACAGTTAACACAAGTGTTTGCTTCTAAGATAGAAGGAATAGGTGAACTGACTCAACATAAAAATAGAAGAATGGCCCTTCGAAGAGGGAAGCATGGATTGCTATATTTGTGCTAGAGCTTTTATTTTGAAAACAAGAAACAATTTTGTCAACGGTAGTAATAAAGCATATGTATTATGTATAAGATATCCTACAAGTTGCAAGCCTCATGCATAGATTACTAATAGTGTCCGCACCTTCTCCTAATTAGCTTGGATTTACATGGATTATCATCGCATAACATATGTTTTAACCAAGTATCACAAAGGGGTACCTCTATGCCGCCTATACAAAGGTCTAAGGAGAAAGCTCGCATTGGATTTCTCGCTTTTGATTATTCTCAACTTAGACATCCATACGGGACAACATAGACAACAGGATAATGGACTCCTCTTTAATGCATAAGCATTCAACAACAAATAATATTCTCATAAGAGATTGAGGATTGTTGTCCAAAACTGAAACTTCCACCATGGATCATGGCTTTAGTTAGCGGCTCAATGTTCTTCTCTAACAATATGCATACTCAAACCATTCAACTCATGATAAATCACCCTTACTTCAGACAAGACGAACATGCATATCAACTCACATCATATTCAACAAAGTGTTGATGGCGTCCCCAGAAACATGGTTATCACACATTCAATACACAATAGTTTTTAAGCTATTTTTCCCATGAGCTATATATTGCAAAGACAAAGGATGGAATTTTAAAGATAGCACTCAAGCAATTTACTTGGAATGGCAGAAAATACCATGTAGTAGGTAGGTATGGTGGACACAAATGGCATAGTTTTTGGCTCAAGGATTTTGGATGCATGAGAAGTAATCCCTCTCAATACAAGGCTTAGGCTAGCAAGGTTGTTTGAAGCAAACACAAGTATGAACTAGTACAGCAAAACTTACATAAGAACATATTGCAAGCATTATAAGACTCTACATTGTCTTCCTTGTTGTTCAAACACTTTACTAGAAAATATCTAGACCTTAGAGAGACCAATCATGCAAACCAAATTTTAGCAAGCTCTATGTATTTCTTCACTAATAGGTGCAAGGTATATGATGCAAGAGCTTAAACATAATCTATATGAGCACAACAATTGCCAAGTATCAAGTTATTCAAGACATCATACCAATTACCACATGTAGCATTTTTGTTTCCAACCATATAACAATTAACGAAGCAATTTCAACCTTCGCCATGAACATTAAAAGCTAAGAACACATGTGTTCATATGAACCAGCGGAGCGTGTCTCTCTCCCACACAAGCATGAATTTATTCAAAAAAAATAAAAACAAATAGACGCTCCAAGTAAAGTACATAAGATGTGACCGAATAAAAATATAGTTTCAAGAGAAGAAACCTGATAAATTGTTGATGAAGAAGGGGATGCCTTGGGTATCCCCAAGCTTAGACGCTTGAGTCTTCTTGAAATATGCAGGGATGAACCAGGGGCATCCCCAAGCTTAGAGCTTTCACTCTCCTTGATCATATCATCCTCTCTTCCTTGAAAACTTCCTCCACACCAAACTCAAAACAAACTCATTAGAGGGTTAGTGCATAATCAAAAATTCACATGTTCAGAGGTGACACAATCATTCTTAACATTTCTGGACATTGCCTAAAGCTACTGGAAGTCAATGGAACAGAGAAATCCATTCAACATAGCAAAACCGGCAATGCGAAATAAAAGGCAGAATCTGTCAAAACAGAACAGTCCGTAAAGACGAATTTTTTAGAGGCACCAGACTTGCTCAGATGAAAATTCTCAAATTGAATGAAAGTTGCGTACATATCTGAGGATCACGCACATAAATTGGCAGATTTTTCTGAGTTACCTACAGAGGACCCTGCCCAAATTCGTGACAGACAGAAATCTGTTTCTGCGCAGTAATCCAAATCTAGTATCAACCTTGCTATCAAAGACTTTACTTGGCACAACAATGCAATAAAACAAAGATAAGGAGAGATTGCTACAGTAATAAAAACTTCCAAGACTCAAATATAAAATAAAATTGCTGTAGTAAAATAAACACATGGGTTATCTCCCAAGAAGTGCTTTCTTTATAGCCATTAAGATGGGCTCAGTAAATTTAATGATGCACTCATAAGAAATAGGGATTTCTATTTTCGTGCCCCTGGCTCCTTAGTTGTGCTCAATTTTCCCCAGCCCCTTAGTTTTTCCTCAGTTTTCCCCAAAACCTTGTCTGAAACCTGCAGAAGGAGCTCGGACTGAAGGAATCCCGTTAGTTGACGTTGGTTGGTGCTGGAAAGTGGGGCCGCTGTTGGTGCCCCGTAGTGGACACGTCTTCACTTATCCAGATCATCGTGGGACCCACAACTTGTCCACATTAGTGCGCCGGACCCACAGCTTACCCAGGTGACCGTTGCAAAATGGGAGCCCGAGCCAGCCCCCCGTGCCCGTGCCATTGCTTCCCCTTTCTTTCCCGCGCCCCATTGTTCTTCTTCTCCGCCAGCGGCAGCCCTTCTCCGGCAGGCGGGTGATGTCTAGTTTCTCTTCGACCTCCCGTTCTTCATGGCAGCAGTATGGACCCGTGCCTTTGACAAGATGCCCTGACTGCCCACGCCAGCGGTCGATCTGTAAGACGGACGAGAACGGCAACCGTGGACGTGAGTTCGTTGCATGCGAGAGCTTGCCATATAGAGAGGGGGATAAGGTTAGATCTCGCTCCAATTTCTCTGTTTTCTCTCGATTTTCTTGTTATTCCCTCGAATTTGGGATTTAGGGTTCACGTTGTTGTTTTCAGATCTTGAAGAAATGCAGGCATTTCGAGTGGATCGATGTGTACGTTCAGAGGCTTCAGTTGCAGGAATCAATTGGCGCTATTGGGGGCGCAATTTGGGAGGGGGACTTGCTGTAGAGAATGCGGCGGAGAGAGGAGCCGTTCCGATTATGCCTAATGCTCCCAATGCAGAACTGGTGGAAGTGAAGGGAGAACTGAAGAAAATGAACAAGCAGTTAAGGCAGCTGATCGAGTTGAAGAAGCAAGCTAACCTGATGGCTGGTTTTTTTTGTTGTATAATTACGATCGGATTCTTATCATTGCTCACCAGGCGCTAGAAGTTGTTACAAGGGATACCTTACAAATCCATTATTCAGTTACATGTACTTGTAGTTGTTTTCAAAGTTAGTGTGTGCATTCACCGAAATTACCAACTATATTCCCTAAAAGAAAAGGAAAGCTAAAGATAGTTGATAATTGTTAGAGGGGTGACAAATAATGCAATCACCGAAATCCGCAAATATGTATGCCTCGTGTTTATACCAAAATTATACCACTTTTAGGCCGTTTCAAAATACCAATACCATATCCCAAACTATATTCCCTAAAAGAAAAGGACAGCTAAAGATAGTTGATAATTGTTAGAGGGGTGACAAATAATGCAATCACCGAAATCCGCAAATATGTATGCCTCATGTTTATTACAAAATTATACCACTTTTAGGCCGTTTCAAAATGGGATCCCTTTCAAAATAGGGTCCCTTCAAAATACCAATACAATATCCCAAACTATATTCCCTAAAAGAAAAGGACAGCTAAAGATAGTTGATAATTGTTAGAGGGGTGACAAATAATGCAATCACCGAAATCCGCAAATATGTATGCCTCATGTTTATAACAAAATTATACCACTTTTAGGCCATTTCAAAATACCAATACTATATCCCAAACTATATTCCCTAAAAGAAAAGGACAGCTAAAGATAGTTGATAGCAATCACCGAAATCCGCAAATATGTATGCCTCATGTTTATAACAAAATTATACCACTTTTAGGCCGTTTCAAAATACCAATACTATATCCCAAACTATATTCCCTAAAAGAAAAGGACAGCTAAAGATAGTTGATAATTGTTAGAGGGGTGACAAATAATGCAATCACCGAAATCCGCAAATATGTATGCCTCATGTTTATACCAATACTATATCCCAAACTATATTAAGTGGCAAACTCGTTATTGCACATAAATAGAGGGGTGGGCATTCTCCACCGACAGAGAGAGAGGGGTGGCCACGAAGAGAGAGAGAGAGAGGTTGCCACGAAGAGACGGATAGGGGTATACTGCCCGTTAGATCAGTGGATCAACGGTTCGTGGAGTCGATCCGTGTGACAACGGCTCAACCAATCAGGATAAGTTTGGGCTTCTCGGAGCATTTGTGACAGTACTTGAGGGCAAAACTGAGTAGTACTAAGAATCCAAGGGCACATAAATAGTAAATAGACTAAGGGATTCAAACAAAAGAATTACAAAATGAAAAATGTGTGTTTTGTACAATATAATTCATATTGGGCTACATCAAATTATTTGCAATTCAAATATACATGAGTGTGAGAATTATGGCATCATTTAGACAAACTATGTTTTGGGAAAGATGTTTTGCAAAGGGGTTTGGGTGGAAAACCAATCATCTTCATAGCTACACTAGTGATTGAGAAGTGGCAATTTGTGGTAAAACTTGATTTATATATGTTTGTTAAGGTTTTCTAGGTGGCAGGTTGCGTAGGAAGACTCCATGAGTAGTTGCCACTATGTTTTAATTTTTTGGATTTTTTTGCGCATGAAATGACTCAATTAGCTATGTTAATCTCATTTGTTGACTCTCTGTTGACTAGCTACTTGAGGGTAAAACTGAGTATATTGCACTTGCCGGTCTAAGTCCTCGAGGGGAAAACTGAGTACAGATAAAATTTCTGTATAAGGCCGAGGTTATAACTGAGTACACCAAACGTCCCAGGGTTAGACTCGTGTAGCGGTGCACGCTGCAGCCGTGCATAGCGGACGCGTGTTGCGGTACACGCCACCTTCGTCTTTATAGAGCCCTCTTTCTCTCCCTCGACGCACGTTCTCACTGGCTCACTGCAACCGCCTCTCCTGTCCCATCATCTTCTCCACAACCGAAGAAAAAACCGAAGAAAACCGCCGGCGATGGAGAAGAATGAGATGCCCATTGTCGGCACATCAGCCGCCGCCCCCGTCCAGGCCCCCGCTGCTTCCAACGTAGCAGCCGGCGCATCGGCCGCCGCCCGTCCAGGCCCCTGTCGCTGCTTCCAACGTAGCAGCCGGCGGATCGGCCGCCGCCCGTCCAGGCCCCTGTCCCGCTTCCAACGTAGCAGCCGGCGGATCGGCCGCCGCCCGTCCAGGCCCCTGTCGCTGCTTCCAACGTAGCAGCCGGCGCATCGGCCGCCGCCACCGTCCGTCCCCCATCGCTTGGGACCCGTACGAACCAGTGCAATACGACGCGCCGGAGAACCCCTACGACACCAGCATCGTTGACAATGAGCCGGAGGTAACCCTTTGTTCCCTTGTTCTTATCTCATTTCAATCATTTTGTGTTAGATCTAGCGTTATTACGGTTCGTCTGTTCCTAGTTCAATCCTTTTGTGTTAGATCTTGCGTTATTACTGTTCGTCTGTTCCTAGTTCGATCCTTTTGTGTTAGATCTTGCGTTATTAGTGTTTGTGATTTGTTTTTGTTTAAGATTTGTGCCGATGATGATGAATATTTGGGCATAAATTGATTCAGGGTTTGGTCAGTAAACAATTGGTGTGTAAAATTTGTTGTGCATGATCTTTGGTTTGCTGACTCAAATCCTGGATATAAGTGTGTCCAATGTAACGAGGCTACCTCTTTTTTCGAGCCCATATTATCATGCATGATTTTGTTCACTCTCTGTTCCATCATCGTTGCAATTGACTCCGTGTTTTTTGCACGATCTTTGGTGCTACGTGACAGGTGCAGAGCAGCGACGTCGACAGCGATGACGAGTCCTTCCACACCAAGACTCGTCACGTCCTCAGGAGGCTGCAGTCCGGCCATTACGATGGCCCCTTTGCTCGAGGCATTTACAAGTGCCCCTTCTGCAACAGGAAGCTCCGCGCCACCGACTTCAACTCCCTGGTGAACCATGCTGAATCCATTGGCAGATGTGGCGCTAGAGTTGGAAGGACCGTGAACGTGCATGCGTACATGGCCAAACACAAAGCACTTGGGATTCACCTGCGCAACCTCCAAGCGAGTCACACGCGCTACCTGGAGGCGTTGAACGTGCCTACTGCACTCTCTGTATGTGACTGCTCTATCTGTAGAGCAGCTTAAATTCATGTAAAATGTAGCTTATGTTGGATCTATCGGTACTACTTTTGGATCTGTCCTGAATATATCTATGCTATGTTGGTTGCTGTATGCAGCTTATCCTATATTTTCTCTCTGGATTTGTGCCCTAGATTTCCTACCTGATTGGGTAAAAACGAAGGCATAAAGAAATGAATGGCGTTAAAAAACAGAAGGACAAGCTGCTCTAGATTTGCTACCAATTTGGGCTATCAAATATGAATGAGATCGAGCGAGAGAGAGAGAAAAAGGTACATTGAAAACTGCTAATCTGGGCGAAAGAGACAGAAACCACTCGTGCTCCCGTCCCGGACCCACACGGCTCCACACGCTACGGCCCCACATGGTCTCGTCCTGCCCCCCGCGGTCCCTACCCACCAGCCCCACACGACGCGGTCCCACACGACGCGACCCCACAAACGACACGACCCCACTCGTCAGCACGGAACGGTCAACTTAACGGATTCCTTCCGTCCGAGCTCCTTCGGGTTCAGACAAGGGCTTGGGGAAAACTGAGGAAAAACTAAGGAGCTGGGGAAAACTGAGTACAACTAAGGACCCGAGGGCACGAAAATAGAAATCCCTAAGAAATAAGAGTTGAAGCAAAAGAGAGCATCAAAAGGCAAATTCAAAACACATTTAAGTCTAACCCACTTCCTATGAAAAGGAATCTTGTAAATAAACAAATTCATGAAGAGCAAAGTGAATAGCATAGGAAAACTAGACAAGTGCAACTTCAAGATTTTCAGCAAAAAGAGAGGTGTTTTAGTAACATGAAAATTTCTACAACTATATTTTCCTCTCTCATAATAATATCCAGTAGCATCATGAGCAAACTCAACAATATAAGTATCACATAAAGCATTCTTATCATGAGTCTCATGCATAAAATAATTACTACTCCCAACATAAGCATAGTCATTCTTATTAATTGTACTGGGAGCAAATTCAACAAAGTAGCTATCATTATTATTCTCATCACGATAATCATCAAAAGGAGTTTTCATGGGTTAGTTGGGTTTTATAGAAGATTTGTGCCCAACTTTAGTACTATTGCTGCACCTTTGAATGATTTGACTAAAAAGGGTGTTGTCTTTGAGTGGGGCGCAGCCCAAGATCATGCTTTTGATGAACTGAAAAGATTGTTAACTTCTGCACCATTGCTTGCACTTCCTGATTTCAATAAGCAATTTGAGATTGAATGTGATGCTAGTGGTATTGGAATTGGTGGTGTGTTGATGCAAGAGGGTCGCCCAATTGCATATTTTTCTGAGAAACTTTCTGGTGCTAAGTTGAACTATCCTATATATGATAAAGAATTGTATGCTTTAATTAGAGTTCTTGAGGTTTGGCAACATTACTTGTGGCCAAAAGAATTTATCATACATTATGATCATGAAGCTTTGAAATATCTGAAAGCCCAATCTACTTTGCATAAGCGTCTTGCTAAGTGGGTTGAGTTCATTGAGTCTTTTCCATACATTATTAAGCATAAGAAGGGAAAAGATAATATTGTTGCTGATGCTCTATCTAGGAAGAATATGATATTAACTCAACTTGATGTTAAAATTCCTGGATTAGAGATGCTATGTGATTTATATGCTACTGATCATGATTTTGCTGAACCATATCGCTTGTGTGCTATTGGTAAAGCATGGGAAACATATCACATACATGATGGGTTCTTGTTTAGAGCTAACAAACTATGTGCTCCAGAATCGTCTGTGCGTTTGCTCTTATTGCAGGAATCTCATGCTGGAGGTTTGATGGGTCACTTTGGGCGTGAGAAGACGCTACTCATGCTAGCTGACCACTTTTATTGGCCAAAGATGAGGTGGGATGTGGACATGTATGTGAAGAGGTGTATTACTTGCAACAAGTCCAAGTCCAATGATGAGGTCTGAGACCCCGTGTGTGGCCCGATCTTGCGGATTGACTTCGAAACCAAGGGGGAAGATGGGAAAACGCGAGGAACACGAAGAACGCGATGAACACGAGGAACTCCGAGACTCACGCACACACACAACCCGATACACCCGATGCTTACCTCCGTGGCTCGATGGACCACACCAATAGAATCTCCGAGGAAGAGACACGCGGTAGAATTCCCCGGGGAGAGATTGGAGTTGGAGAGGAAGAACTTGGTGAGGGAGAGAGAGTAGCTTGTACTAGAATCTCACTCAACAAGTTCAAAGTCAACAACTAAGGTGCCTTGATTACAGAGGGATGATACCCAAGGGAGACTAAGCTCAAAGGTAGGTTTGAGTTCAAAACAAGTCTAAAGAGCTAAAGGGGTGCTTGGGGTGCTTATATAGTCTTACAAGGCGTCACAGGCCGAAAAGGTAAGTTCGGGCCAAAATATAGCTTAAGTCGTGCAGGCCGGTCGGGGGCAGTGGGCCTGTGACCAGGCGGGCCGGTTTTGACCGGGACTTGCGGCCTGGACGAGGCGGACGGATGGCCCGGAGGTCACGAGCGTCGGGAAGCACGCCGCGGGCGGCAGGCCGGTCACCGGTGGGGTGTCCGGTCGGGGCCGGTCTGACCGTTCTGGACCGGCCGTCCGTCTTCTCTTCCTTGCGCTCTTCGGGCGACTTCCTGTCCAGCTCCATGTCCATCTTCGTGTCCATCTTCTTGTCCAGCTGCTCCTCTCCTCCCTTTGACCATGGCGTATCCTCCTCTTGGTGACCTTGATGCTCCTTGTACCTAATGACACATAACACGTCGGCATGAGGTAGCAATCCATCCAAAGGTGTACCAAGATCAAGGGTGGTGAGGAGCGAGTTCACCTCATCATGTAGCGCTTTGACTCGGGCTCGTGTCATCGGTCCACTTGGGGAACTTGTTGGTCTTGGTGTAGCGACGTCGGTGACCGGGGCTACATCATCTCCCCCCCCTTGGGAAAGAGTCGTCCTCGACTCTTGCACCTCCTCATCTCCATGATAGGGTGACAAGTCCGAGACGTTGAACGTGTTGCTCACCAAGTACTTGGATGTTGGTATGTCGATGACGTAAGCGTTGTTGTTGATGCGTTTGAGGACCTTGAAGGGGCCATCTCCTCTTGGCTTGAGCTTGGAGTTGCGCTCATGAGGAAACCTTTCCTTCCGGAGGTGGATCCAAACGAGGTCTCCTTCTTCGAATATTCTTTCCTTCTTCTTGGCGTTGAGGCGGTTGGCTTGATGAAGAACATGTTCTTGTATGGTTGCCCTTGTCTCTTCATGTAGTTTCTTGACGGCGGCGGTGCGCTTGTCGAAGTCCATGTTGATGCGCTCGTGGAGGGGAAGCGGAAGTATGTCGAGTGCCGTGTAAGGTTCGAAGCCATAGACGACCATGAAGGGGCTCCTTGACGTAGTCTTGTGCTTGGCGCGGTTGTAGGCGAACTCGGCGTGAGGAAGGCACTCCTCCCATGACTTCAAGTTTTTCTTCACGAGGATGCGTAGGAGGGTGGAGAGGCTTCGATTGACCATTTCCGTTTGGCCGTCCATTTGCGGGTGCGATGATGATGAGAACAAGAGCTTGACTCCAAACTTCGCCATGAGCGACTTCCAAAGATAGCTCATGAACTTGACGTCTCGATCCAACACAATGCTTTGTGGTACTCCATGTAGGCGAACGATTTCCCTGAAAAACAATGAAGCAATGTGTGAAGCATCGTCGCTCTTATGGCAAGGTATGAAATGAGCCATCTTAGAGAATCTATCCACTACAACAAATATGGAATCATGACCATGCTTAGTGCGAGGCAAGCCTAGAACGAAATCCATGCTAATATCGGTCCATGGTGCATAAGGAATAGGCAATGGCATGTAAAGACCATAAGGGTTGGAGGTAGACTTAGCTTGTAAGCATGTTGTGCACCGACGGCAAAGGCGTTCCACATCTCGCTTCATCTTTGGCCAGTAGTAGTGGGTTGAGAGCATGGCATATGTCTTGTCACGGCCAAAATGGCCCATAAGACCTCCTCCATGAGACTCTTGCAAAAGCAATTTTCGAAGCGAAGACTCGGGAATGCAAATCTTGTTAGCTTTGAACAAATAGCCATCATGCAAATAGAAATCATCCACTCCTCGCTCAACGGAGCACTTCTCAAAAATGGGAGCAAAGAAAGAATCGGAAGGATAGAGTTCTTTGATCTCTTCAAGTCCCAAAACATGAAAATCCAAACGAGTTAGCAAAAGGGTGTTTTTGCGGGAAAGAGCATCCGCCACAACATTGTCCTTGCCCTTCTTGTATTTGATCACATATGGGAAGGACTCAATGAACTCGACCCATTTTGCATGTCGCTTGTTCAAGTTGTGTTGGCTTTTCAAATATTTCAAGGACTCATGGTCGGAATGAATGATAAACTCTTTTGGCCAAAGGTAGTGTTGCCAAACTTCAAGAACACGAACCAAAGCGTAGAGCTCCTTGTCATATATAGGATAGTTGAGGCGTGCGCCATCCAACTTCTCACTATAGTATGCCACGGGTTTGCCCTCTTGCATAAGAACACCACCAATACCAAGCCCACTTGCATCACACTCAATCTCAAAAGTTTTGGCAAAATTTGGAAGAACAAGAAGTGGAGCTTCGGTAAGGCGTTTCTTCAACTCATCAAAAGCATTTTGTTGGGCCTTGCCCCAAACAAATGGAACATTCTTTTTGGTAAGCTCATTCAAAGGGCAAGCGATGGTGCTAAAGTCTTTCACAAAGCGGCGATAAAACCCGGCAAGTCCATGGAAGCTTCGGACTTGGCCAACATTTGTAGGGGTAGGCCAATTATGGATGGCCTCCACCTTGGAAGAATCAACTTCAATCCCATTAGCGGAAACCACAAAACCAAGAAACACCAATTTGTTTTGAGCAAATGTGCATTTGGGAAGGTTAGCATAAAGCTTTTCATGGCGCAAGATGCACAAAACTTCTCTCACATGTTGCACATGGTCCTCGAGGTTTTTGCTATAAATAAGAATATCATCGAAGTAGACAACCATGCTCTTGCCAATGAGAGGACGCAAGATGTGATTCATGAGGCGCATGAAAGTTGATGGAGCATTGGAAAGACCAAAAGGCATAACGAGCCATTCATAGAGACCAAGTTTGGTCTTGAATGCCGTTTTCCATTCATCACCAATAGCCATGCGGATTTGATGGTAACCACTACGCAAATTGACTTTAGAGAAAATCGTGGCACCACTAAGTTCATCAAGCATGTCATCTAAACGCGGAATGGGATGGCGGTAACGAACGGTAATGGCATTGATGGGGCGACAATCCATACACATCCGTTGCGTCTCATCCGGTTTAGGCACAAGAATCACGGGAACCGCACAAGGGCTAAGGCTTTCTCGGACGTACCCTTTGGTGAGGAGATCTTGAATTTGGCGGTTGATCTCCTTTGTCTCTTCGGGGTTGGTGCGGTAGGCGGCACGGTTTGGAAGCGGAGCGCCGGGTATGAGGTCGATGCGGTGTTCTATGCCGCGGAGTGGTGGTAGTCCATGAGGGAGCTCGTCGGGGAAGACGTCTCGAAATTCCTGCAAAAGAGACAACAAAGACGGAGGAATGTTGGTTAAGTCGTTAGTCTCCGACGTGGGTCCCTTGCATATGAGCACATAGTGCAATATGGTGGATGGGTTCTCTTGGAGCTCTCTCCACTCACTCTTGGTGGCTAGAAGGACACTCTTGGGCTCACTCATGTATGGCTTGTGGCGCTCACTCTCTTTGTGGTGGGTCGCTCCCTCTCCTCTCATCTCACTATGGGTGCGGAGTTGTGCCCTCGCTAAAGCCTTCGCATTATCCGCGATGATTTGGCTAGGAGTCATCGGGCGCAACTCGAACTTCTTGTCGTTGACCTTGAAGGTGTATGTGTTGGAGAGTCCATCATGTATAGCCTTCTTGTCATATTGCCAAGGGCGGCCAAGCAACATGTGGCACACCGTCATGGGTACCACGTCACACTCGATGGTGTCCTCATAAGGGCCGATCTTGAAGTTGACGGTGACGGTATGTTGTATCTTGACGTTGCCCTTGTCACTCAACCATTGTATATGGTAAGGGTGAGGATGCTTGCGGAGAGTGAGGTGGAGCTTCTCACACAACTCGGTGCTCGCAAGGTTGTGGCAACTTCCACCATCGATGATGACCTTGATCGATTTTCCACCAATTCCAGCACGGGTTTGGAAAATGTTGCACCGTTGTTCTTCCATATCATGAGGTTGTGTGGTTAGCACCCTTGTGACCACAAGTGAGGGACTTGGGTCATGCTCACATAAGAGAGGATCTTCTCCACTTTCTTGCTCATAAGCTTCTTCACTTTCCACGGCGGCTTGCACAAGGGCTTCATATTCATCTTCATCAAGAGTCTCGATGTCACCATTCTCCATAGTGATCATGACCTTGGTGTTCTTGCACTCAAACGATTTGTGACCTTGGGTGCCACACTTGAAGCAAGTGACACTAGAGGGTCCCGTGGATGCCTTAGAGGAGGCGGTGGAGGAGACCGTTTGCTTCATTCGACTTTGGATAGTCGGCTTCTTGGAAGGTGTAGAGGATGCGTCGGCCTTGGCACTTGTAGCATAAGGAGTTGATGTAGTAGGAGGAGTCGATGTAGCGAGCTTGGAGGAGAAATAGGACTTGGCCTTGGAGTACTTGATGTCCTCAATCACTTGGCGCTCGGCCTTCGATGCTTGGTGGACTAACTCAACCATGTTGGAGTATGGTTGGAACTCGACAATCCTCTTGATAGGATAAGTAAGGCCATTGAAGAAGCGAGCAATGGTTTGCTCCTCGGATTCTTGGATGTTGGCTCGCATCATAGTGAGCTCCATCTCCTTGTAGAACTCCTCAACGGTCTTGGTGCCTTGCTTCAACTTTTGGAGCTTGTTGAAGAGGTCGGTCATGTAGTGTGCGGGGACAAAGCGAGCATGCATCTCCTTCTTCATATCTTCCCAAGTGTCAATAGGAGGTTCACCCTTTTCTTCTCGAAGAGTGAGGACTTGCTCCCACCAAGTGTTGGCGTAGTCTTCAAACTCGAGAGATGCCATAGCCACCTTCTTGGCACCGGAGTAGTTGTGGATGCGGAAGATCTTGTCCACCTTGAGTGCCCATGAGAGGTAGGCCTCGGCATCTTCTTCTCCCTTGAACTTTGGCATGGTGAACTTGAGTCTTCCAAACATGTTCTCTTCATCCTCCAAGGTTCTTCTACGAGGAGGGGCACCTTCATCTCTTGCGGCTAGAGGTGGAATAGGAGGTCTTCTACGGCCAACCATAGCATTGGGTTGGCGTTAGAGTTGAACACTTGCTTCACTTGGTTCACGGTGAGGATGTGGTTGAAGATCTTGTCGCGGTTGAGGACGATGCTCAATGTTGGGTCTCTCATCTTGATCATGGTGAGGCTCTCCTCGTCCACGTTGGTCATGGCGAGGGTGGCGACGAAGATCTCGCCGAGGTGGATCTTGAGGATCTTGGTCTTGGGGATGGCCATCACGCCCATGGTGGGCATGGCGATCCGCTTGGTGACGATCTTGTGGAAGGTCTTGAGCTTGTGGAGGACGCTCATTTGGACGAGCATGGCGATGTATTTCTCCACGCCTAGAGTTGGAGCGGGAGTCTTCATGACGAGCTTGGGGGCGATGAGGGCGATAATGGTCTTCATGCCTTGAAGAGGAGCTTGAGGATGAATGGCCACCATGAGAGTAATAGTCTTGTGGCGAGCTTGATGAAGAGGAAGTAGAGCGGTGTCGACGATGATGACCCAAGTTGGTGATGGCGCGCTCGAGGCTATCCATGCGCCGCTCCATGTTGGCATCATTGGCCGCCATTTGGCCATTCAAGTTGTCCGTAGCTTCACGAAGAAGAGCCAAATCTTGGTTCACGGTGGAGAAGTTGTGAGCCACCTCTTCGTATTGCTCATCGATGCGGGTCTCGAAGAGTGAGAGTTGCTCCTTGAACTCTTGTCGTTGCGTCCATAGGTTGTGTTGAGTAGCCAACCTCTCGGTGTTGCGGAGGATCTCTTCATCCCTATTGGTATCTCCGTTCCTATCCATGATGGAAAGACAAGAACTATGTTGTGTATGTTAGTGGAAGGAGACTACCTCGCACTCTTACCAAGGTAAGATAGTATTGAGGCAATCCACCAAACCGAAAGCAAGATCAAGTGTATCGGGGACACACGCAAAACCACACGCAAAAGCTAGCAAATATGGTGTTAGGCGAGTGTTGTGGAAAGCCAAAAGACAAATCCAAGATCGAGTATGTTGTTAAAAGTGGGTAAGGACCAAAAATCCAAATGTCAATGTGAAGATCACTATAAACATGGAAAAAGATGTGGAACACACACACGAGATAAGCGGGGTTAGTGCAACCAAAAGTGAGCGGAAAAGTGTATGTATAAGTGCTCGGTGTCACACTAACACAAGGAGAGCCAAAGCTTTGGTTGCAAAGGAAGAGACAACAAGATTCACACGTGGCCTCTCTTCTCCTATCTCTCTTTGCTTAAAAGCTTTTTCTCTTTTGTATATGGCGGCACTTGCACTCGTTTGTATCTTTGGTGGCACGTGGACACTTTGTATGTATGGGCGTATGGATGTATGGATGTATGGATGTATGGTGCTACTCGCACTCTTTTTGTGTTTTTGGGGCTTTTTGACGCACTATGTTAGCGTTAGCCTCGCTTTTGCTATCTTGCCACACGAGTGTTTGCTTGGGTGCCTTACTCAATGCGACACACACACCTCACAATGCGGGGCCACGTGCAATGTCTCGCAACACTAGACAAGCAATGCTCGATGGGATAGATCGCAAAAGGAAGAGGGGTTACAAGGTGAAACCTGCAAGTTATACCTGCGATGGTGGTGGTGGTGGTGGTGGTGGTGGAGATCGCCGGAAGACGAGGTCGACGGAGGTGGCGTAGCTGTGCCCGGTCTGGGGCCCGGTTGGACCGGCTGCTGGACCGGCCCGGCCGGTTGTATGGCGGTCGACCGGATTCTGGACCGGACCGGCCGGTCTGTAGCCCGGTTGACCGGTGCTCAACCGGATCGCACGATTTCTCTCTCCTGTGCTTCACGAAAACCAAGCCAAATCAACCAAATCGAGGGGAAACGATGGAATTGGAGGCTAAAAGTTGGGGAAATAGTAGATCAAGCACAACAACACCAGATCCACGGACCAAAACCACTCAAAAACCAAATCACAGATCGGTCAAGAGGCAATTTGGGGCTATTTTTGGGGATTTTTGGAAAATTTTCTAGAAACGAAATCGGGTGGGTGGAGGGTCAAATCCGTGGTAACCAAGAGCTGCTGATACCATATGATGAGGTCTGAGACCCCGTGTGTGGCCCGATCTTGCGGATTGACTTCGAAACCAAGGGGGAAGATGGGAAACGCGAGGAACACGAAGAACGCGATGAACACGAGGAACTCCGAGACTCACGCACACACACAACCCGATACACCCGATGCTTACCTCCGTGGCTCGATGGACCACGCCAATAGAATCTCCGAGGAAGAGACACGCGGTAGAATTCCCCGGGGAGAGATTGGAGTTGGAGAGGAAGAACTTGGTGAGGGAGAGAGAGTAGCTTGTACTAGAATCTCACTCAACAAGTTCAAAGTCAACAACTAAGGTGCCTTGATTACAGAGGGATGATACCCAAGGGAGACTAAGCTCAAAGGTAGGTTTGAGTTCAAAACAAGTCTAAAGAGCTAAAGGGGTGCTTGGGGTGCTTATATAGTCTTACAAGGCGTCACAGGCCGAAAAGGTAAGTTCGGGCGAAAATATAGCTTAAGTCGTGCAGGCCGGTCGGGGCCGGTCGGACCGGCCTGTGACCGGGCAGGCCGGTTTCGGACCGGGCTGTGGACCGGCGGAGACCGGACGAGGCTCCAAGTTCCCTGGATGGCACCCGGATGTCACGAGCGCGAATCCCGGTTTCGACCGGGCGGCCCGGTCAGGAGGCCGGTCAGACCGGGCTGTGGACCGGGTGATCCGGTCAGGGGGCCGGTCTGACCGGGTTCTGGACCGGCCGTCCGTCTTCTCTTCCTTGCGCTCTTCGGGCGACTTCCTGTCCAGCTCCATGTCCATCTTCGTGTCCATCTTCTTGTCCAGCTGCTCCTCTCCTCCCTTTGACCATGGCGTATCCTCCTCTTGGTGACCTTGATGCTCCTTGTACCTAATGACACATAACACGTTGGCATGAGGTAGCAATCCATCCAAAGGTGTACCAAGATCAAGGGTGGTGAGGAGCGAGTTCACCTCATCATGTAGCGCTTTGACTCGGGCTCGTGTCATCGGTCCACTTGGGGAACTTGTTGGTCTTGGTGTAGCGACGTCGGTGACCGGGGCTACATCATCCAAGCTGAAGCCTCACGGTTTGTATACTCCTTTACCGGCACCTACTACACCTTGGGAGGATATTAGTATGGATTTTGTGTTGGGTTTGCCGCGTACTAAGAGAGGCCATGATTCTATATTTGTGGTAGTGGATAGATTCTCTAAAATGTCACACTTTATTGCCTTCACAAGAGCGACGATGCGTCGCATATTGCTAACCTATTTTTCAGGGAGATTGTACGTCTACATGGAGTCCCAAAGACTATTGTTTCGATCGTGACGTGAAGTTTATGAGCTACTTCTGGAAGACGCTTTGGAGAAAGCTGGGGATGAAGCTACTTTTTAGTACTACTTGTTATCCCCAAACTGATGGTCAAACTGAAGTGGTGAATAGAACATTGTCACAACTGTTGAGATCCATGATCAAGAAGAACCTGAAGGAGTGGGAAGATTGTTTGCCGCATGTGGAGTTTGCTTATAACAGGGCGGTACATTCTACCACAGAGCTGTGTCCCTTTGAGGTGGTGTATGGTTTCAAACCCATTACTCCACTTGACTTGTTGCCTTTGCCTATACATGAGAGAGTCAATATGGAGGCATCAAAGAGGGCAGATTTTGTACGGAAGATACATGTGAAGACTAAAGAGTTGATAGAAAAGAAAGGCAAGAGCAATGCTGCAAGGATGAACAAGAAGCGCAAGGAGATTTTGTTCAAACCTGGTGATATGGTCTGGGTACATTTTCGCAAGGATAGGTTCCGAAGCTACGGAAGTCCAAGTTGCTTCCTCGTGGTGCTGGTCCTTACAAAGTGCTTGCCAAGATCAACGATAATGCATACTCGATAGATCTTCCAACTGATGAGTTTAGTGTCAGTAATACTTTCAATATCACTGATTTGACACCATATGATGGAGAAGACCTTGGAGCGTCGAGGTCAACGCCTTTTGAAGGGGGGGGGGGGATGATGAGGACATCCCTACCACACTAACTCCGTCATTGCAAGATGAAGACAATGCTGCTGTGAAGCTCAAGTCCAATGAAGTTAGGATTGGACCAATGACACGAGCTCGTGCGAAGCTACTTAAACAATAGGTGAACTTGTTCCTAATTAAGTGATACTTTGATCGACGAGAACTTTATACTACCCAAGTCGTATTACTTATGTATGATCCATTATGAAGAGGAACCAAGCATCGCACGAGGAGGAGAGGAGCAGCTGGACAAGAAGATGGACGTAAAGCTGGACATGGAGCTGGACATGAAGACATCCCATGGACGCACGAGGGAGGAGCAGGAGGCATGCGAGAGGAGGATCCAGTCGGGCGGCCCCGGTCATGCCGCCGGACCAACCGGTCCCAGGCCCGGTCCGACCGGCTGCCACACCGGATCAGCCCGGTCCAAACCGGACCATACGCTTGTGCCAACCGGGCCACTGTCCAGGGGCTCTGGAGCCATCACCCGGTCACCACCCGGCGCCGCATCCGGTTGAAACCGGGCCGGTCCGCCCAGTCGACCGGCCCCAGCCGGCCGAGTCCGAGTCCTCGACCAAATCTATTCTGGGTCGGTTTTTTTTTTCGACGGTCGTCCTGAACCCATATATAAGTGCTCAGGACGCCCCCAAAGTTACTTTAGACCACGTTTAAGATAAACCCTAGTTCATAGTTGATTGCTTTGCAACTCTATTGAATCTCTACACCATATTGCATTAATTTGGTGTAATTCTCAAAGTCTTGTGTGATCTGTTGTTCCATTGGGAATTAGAAGGTTGCAACTTACCCGCTTCGTGGTCGGCCACTACGTGCGCAAGTGTGTGTAGTTGCGAATATCTTGCAGGGTTGAGAGCTGTTGCATTGGCGACAGGGACCAATCGAGAGATCTCGTTGTGTCATACAAGTTATCATCCACTTCATCAAGTTATCTCTGCCGGTTCATCCAGTGATCATCATCACCACTGTTGCTTACTGATACGTCTCAAACGTATCTATAATTTCTTATGTTCCATGCTACTTTATTGATGATACTCACATGTTTTATACATACTTTATGTCATATTTATGCATTTTCCGGCACTAACCTATTGACAAGATGCCGAAGAGCCGTTGTTGTTTCTGCTGTTTTTGGTTTCAGAAATCCTAGTAAGGAAATATTCTCGGAATTGGACAAGATCAACGCCAGGATCTTATTTTTCCACGAAGCTTCCACAGAAAGGAAACGAAGTGGGGCGACGAGGCGGCGACACGCCAGGGCGGCGTGGCCCACCTCCTGGCCGCGCAGCCCTACTGTGTGGGCCCCTCGTGGCGCCCCATGACCTACCCTTCCGCCTACTTAAGCCTTTGTCGATAATAGTTCCAGTACGGAGAGCCACGATACGGAAAACCTTCCAGAGACGCCGCCGCCAATCCCATCTCGGGGGATTCAAGAGATCGCCTCCGGCACCCTGCCGGAGAGGGGAATCATCTCCCGGAGGACTCTTCACCGCCATGGTCGCCTCCGGAGTGATGTGTGAGTAGTTCACCCCTGGACTATGGGTCCATAGCAGTAGCTAGATGGTCGTCTTCTCCTAATTGTGCTATCATTGTTGGATCTTGTGAGCTGCCTAACATGATCAAGATCATCTATCTGTAATGCTACATGTTGCGTTTGTTGGGATCCAATGAATAATGAATGCTATGTTATGTTGATTATCAATCTATCATCTATGTGTTGTTTATGATCTTGCATGCTCTCCGTTATTAGTAGAGGCTCTGGCCAAGTTGTTACTTTTAACTCCAAGAGGGAGTATTTATGCTCGATAGTGGGTTCATGCCTCCATTAAATCTGGGACAGTGACAGAAAGTTCTAAGGTTGTGGATGTGCTGTTGCCACTAGGGATAAAACATCAATGCTATGTCTAAGGATGTATTTGTTGATTACATTACGCACCATACTTAATGCAATTGTCCGTTGTTTGCAACTTAATACTGGAGGGGGTTCGATGATAACCTGAAGGTGGACTTTTTAGGCATAGATGCATTTGGATAGCGGTCTATGTACTTTGTCGTAATGCCCAATTGAATCTCAAACTACTCATCATAACATGTATGTGCATTGTCATGCTATATTTATTTGTCAATTGCCCAACTGTAATTTGTTCACCCAACATGCTAATTATCTTATGGGAGAGACACCACTAGTGAACTGTGGACCCCGGTCCATTCTTTTACATCGAATACAATCTACTGCAATACTCGTTCTACTGTTCTCTGCAAGCATCGTCATCCACACTATACATCTAATCCTTTGTTACAGCAAGCCGGTGAGATTGACAACCTCACTGCTAAGTTGGGGCAAAGTATCTTGGTTGTGTTGTGCAGGTTCCACATTGGCGCCGGAATCCCTGGTGTTGCGCCGCACTACCACTAGTAGGAAAAGGCTCATCAGTGGCGCACTAAAAATCAATTCTGTGGCGCACGGGCGGTGCGCCACAGAATTCTCGCCACAAAAATAAGGTTTCGTGGCGCACCGGCCCATGCGCCACGAAACTTATTTCAGGCACCGGCGTGTGTGCGCCATAGAATTTTTTGAAATTAAAAAAAAAATGGCGGCCAGATCTAGATCTGGGGCCGCCGAATTTTTTTAATTTCGCTGGAAGGTAGCCGAAGGTGGGTGGGTGGGTGGGTGAAGGAGGAGGACGGCCGGAGGAGGAGGAGGAGGTGGTGGTGGTGGTGGTGGTGATGGAGGTGGTGGTGGTGGTGGTGGTGGTGGTGATGGAGGTGGTGGTGGTGGTGGTGGTGATGGAGGTGGTGGTGGTGGTGGTGATGGTGGTGATGGAGGTGGTGGTGGAGGAGGTGGTGGAGGAAGAAGAGGTGATGGAGGAAGAGGAGGAGGTGGCCACCGGAGTAGGTCGCCGGAGTAGTAGTAGGAGGAGGAGGAGGAGGAGAAGGTCGTCGTCGCCGGAGTAGGAGGAGGCCGGCCGGAGGAGGTCGCCGGAGTAGGAGGCTGGCCCCGGAGGAGGTGGTGGTGGTGGTGGTGGTGGTGGAGGAGGAGGAGGCCGGTCGGAGGAGGATGTGGTGGTGGTGGTGGTGGTGGTGGTGGTGGTGGAGGAGGAGGAGGAGGAGGAGAAGTTTGCATAAGAGGAGAAGTGAGGAGAAGTGGAGGAGGAGTGGAGGAGAAGTTTGCATAAGAGGAGAAGTGAGGAGAAGTGGAGGAGGAGTGGAGGAGAAGTGGAGGCGAAGATGGGTACTAGGTGCGCCACGAATTTTTTTTTGGACGTTAATTCTGTGGCGCATGGGCACTAGGTGCGCCACAGAATTTTTTCTTTTTTTGTATTTTGCAGCAAAAAAACTTTAACTGGCCGTAACTTTTTACTCTTTTCGAATTTGGAGATTCTAAAAATTGTCCAACGGGCAAGCCCGGGTGAATTCGGATGTAGATTTTTCGTGGGATCATTTTGATATATTATGCGTTTTTTTCGAGTTCGTATGCAACCAGAAAACCAGTTTGATGATTTTCCCACACAATTTTGCAAAAAAAGTCGAAATTCATGTTTGTTAATTTTCAGTGGTAAAAGATGACATAATACATGGGCATCTTGATGGAATTTATTTTTGAAATTTCTATATTTTTATTTTTCATTTTACAGAGGGTAAAATGGGGGGGGGGGGGGGTGGAGTTTTGGGGAAAAAAACTTCTGTGGCGCATGGAACTCATGTGCACCACAGAAATGTGTATTTTCTGTGGCGCACCATCCCACGTGCGCCACAGAAAGTCTTATTTCTGTGGCGCACCCAGGATGGTGCGCCACAGAATGTCTTATTTCTGTGGCGCACGTGGTCCTGTGCGCCACAGAAATAGTGAAACCAATGATTGGGGCTGGCCCCACCAAGTTTCTGTGGCGCATGGATTGTTGGTGCGCCACAAAATTAAGCTATTTCTGTGGCGCACCGTGCCTGGTGCGCCACAAAACAAATTTCTGTGGCGCATTTTTGGTGGTGCGCCACAGAAATAAGCTCCGCCTATAAGGGTTTTCCTACTAGTGTACACTCCGCCGCCATCAACCTTCAACGTGCTTCTTGACTCCTACTGGTTCGATAACCTTGGTTTCTTACTGAGGGAAAAACTTGCCGCTGTACGCATCATACCTTCCTCTTGGGGTTCCCAACGGGCGTGCTTTACCGTCACAAGCAGCAAAGCTTTTTCTGGCGCCGTTGCCGGGGAGATCAAGACATGCTGCAAGGGAGTCTCCACTTCCAATCTCTTTACTTTGTTTTTGTCTTGCTTTATTTTATTTACTACTTTGTTTGCTGCATTATATCAAAATACAAAAAAATTAGTTGCTAGCTTTACTTTATTTACTATCTTGTTTGCGTTCTCCATATTAAAAACACAAAAAAATTAGTTACTTGCATTTATTTTATCTAGTTTGCTTTATTTACTATTGCTAAAGTGGGTACTCCTGAAAATACTAAGTTGTGTGACTTCACAAACACAAATAATAATGATTTCTTATACCTATTGCTCCACCTACTACAGCAGAATTCTTTGAATTAAACCTGCTTTACTGAATCTTGTTATGAGAGAGCAATTTTCTGGTGTTAGTTCTGATGATGCTGCTGCCCATCTTAATAATTTTGTTGAACTATGTGAAATGCAAAAGTATAAGAATGTAGATGGTGACATTATAAAATTAAAATTGTTTCCTTTCTCATTAAGAGGAAGAGCTAAAGATTGGTTGCTATCTCTGCCTAAGAATACTATTGATTCATGGACTAAATGTAACGATGCTTTCATTGGTAGATATTATCCTCCTGCTAAAATTATATCTTTGAGAAGTAGCATAATGAATTTTAAACAATTGGATAATGAGCATGTTGCCTAAGCATGGGAAAGAATGAAATCTTTGGTTAAAAATTGCCCAACCCATGGACTGACTACTTGGATGATCATCCAAACCTTTTATGCAGGATTGAATTTTTCTTCGCGGAACCTATTGGATTCAGCTCTGGAGGTTTTATGTCCATCACTCTAGGTGTTGCAACAAAGCTTCTTGATAATATGATGATTAATTACTCTGAATGGCACACGGAAAGAGCTCCACAAGGTAAGAAGGTAAATTCTGTTGAAGAAACCTCCTCCTTGAGTGATAAGATTGATGCTATTATGTCTATGCTTGTGAATGGTAGGAAAAATGTTGATCCTAATAATGTTCCATTAGCTTCATTGGTTGCTCAAGAAGAACATGTTGATGTGAACTACATTAAAAATAATAATTTCAACAACAATGCTTATCGGAACAATTCTAGTAACAACTATAGGCCATATCCTTATAATAATGGTAACAGTTATGGTAATTCTTGTGGGAATTCTTACAACAATAATAGGAATACACCCCTGGACTTGAAGCCATGCTTAAAGAATTTATTAGTAGACAAACTACTTTTAACAAATCTGTTGAAGAAAAGCTTGGGAAAATTGATATACTTGATTCTAAAGTTGATAGTCTTGCTGCTGATGTTGATCTTTTGAAATCGAAAGTTATGCCTAATGAAAATAAAGATATTAAGCCATTTGCTACAGCAAAAGCCATCCAAGTTAGAATTAATGAGAATATTAGATTGATGGCCGAATTGCGTGCTAGGTGGGATAAAGAAGAAAATGCTAAAGATAACAATGTAGCTAAAGTTTGGACTATTACCACCACTAGTAATGCTAATGCTTCACATGTTGCTGCATCTCCTACTATCAATGGTAAAATAATTGGTGTTGGCAATGTTTCCACTTCTAATGCAAAGCTTGCAAAACTGCCTGAAACTGCTAAAACTGCTGAAACTGCCTGTGATAAAACTGCTGAATTTTTTTCTAATGTTGGGGATAATGATCCCATTGCTTTAGATCATAATGGTTTAGATTTTGATGATTGTCACATCTCTGAAGTTATAAAGTTCTTACAAAAACTTGCTAAAAGTCCTAATGCTAGTGCTATAAATTTGGCCTTTACAAAACATATTACAAATGCTCTCATAAAAGCTAGAGAAGAGAAATTAAACCGTGAAGCTTCTATTCCTCGGAAGTTAGAAGATGGTTGGGAGCCCATCATTAAGATGAAGGTCAATGACTTTGATTGTAATGCTTTATGTGATCTTGGTGCAAGTATTTCCGTTATGCCTAGGAAAATCTATAATATGCTTGACTTGCCACCATTGAAAAATTGTTATTTGGATATTAATCTTGCTGATAACTCTACAAAGAAACCTTTGGGGAGGGTTGATAATGTTCGCATTACGGTTAACAATAACCTTGTCCCCGTTGATTTTGTTGTGTTGGATATTGAATGCAATGCATCTTGTCCCATTATTTTGGGAAGACCTTTTCTTCGAATTGTTGGTGCTATTATTGATATGAAGGAAGGTAATATTAAATATCAATTTCCTCTCAAGAAAGGTATGGAACACTTACCTAGAAAGAGAATGAATTTACCTTTTGATTCTATCATTAGAACAAATTATGATGTTGGTGTTTTGTCTCTTGATAATACTTGATACACACTTTCTGCGCCTAGCTGAAAGGCATTAAAGAAAAGCGCTTATGGGAGACAACCCATAATTTTACTATAGTACTTTTGTTTTATATTTGAGTCTTGGAAGTTGTTACTACTGTAGCAACCTCTCCTTATCTTAATTTTGTTGCATTGTTGTGCCAAGTAAAGTCTTTGATAGTAAGGTTCATACTAGATTTGGATTGCTGCGCAGAAACAGATTTCTTGCTGTCACGAATTTGAGCAGTAATTCTTGTAGGTAACTCAGAAAAATCTGCCAATTTACGTGAGTGATCCTCAGATATGTACGCAACTTTCATTCAATTTGAGCATTTTCATTTGAGCAAGTCTGGTGCACCTAAAAAATTCGTCTTTACGGACTGTTCTGTTTTGACAAATTCTGCCTTTTATTTCGCATTGCCTGTTTTGCTATGCTTGATGGATTTCTTTATTCCATTAACTTTCAGTAGTTTTGTGCAATGTCCAGAAGTGTTAAGAATGATTATGTCACCTCTGAACATGTGAATTTTGATTATGCACTAACCCTCTAATGAGTTGTTTTGAGTTTGGTGTGGAGGAAGTTTTCAAGGATCAAGAGAGGAGGATGATACAATATGATCAAGGAGAGTGAAAGCTCTAAGCTTAGGGATGCCCCGGTGGTTCATCCCTGCATATTTCAAGAAGACTCAAGCATCTAAGCTTGGGGATGCCCAAGGCATCCCCTTCTTCATCGACAACATTATCAGGTTCCTCTAGTGAAACTATATTTTTATTCCACATCTTATGTGCTTTACTTGGAGCGTCTGTTTGCTTTTGTTTTTGTTTTGTTTGAATAAAGTTGGATCCTAGCATTCATTGTGTGGGAGAGAGACACGCTCCGCTGTTGCATATGGACAAATATGTCCTTAGTTTTACTCATAATGTTCATGGCGAAGGTTGAAATTGCTTCGTTAATTGTTATATGGTTGGAAACGGAAAATGCTACATGTGGTAATTGGTAGAATGTCTTGAATAATTTGATACTTGGAAATTATTGTGCTCACAAGGATCATGTTTAAGCTCTTGCATCATATACTTTGCGCCTATTAATGAAGAAATACATAGAGCCTGCTAAAATTTGGTTTGCATGATTGGTCTCTCTAAGGTCTAGATATCTTCTAGTAAGGATTTGAACAACAAGGAAGACAGTGTAGAGTCTTATAATGCTTGCAATATGTTTTTATGTGAGTTTTTCTGTACCGGTTCATACTTGTGTTTGCTTCAAATAACCTTGCTAGCCTAAGCCTTGTATTGAGAGGGATTACTTCTCGTGCATCCAAATCCTTGAGCCAAAAACAATGCCATTTGTTTCCACCATACCTACCTACTACATGGTATTTCTCCGCCATTCCAAAGTAAATTGCTTGAGTGCTACCTTTAAATTTCTATCCTTTGTCTTTGCAATATATAGCTCATGGGACAAATAGCCTAAAAACTATTGTGGTATTGAATATGTACTTATGTATCTTATTTCTTATTAAGTTGCTTGTTGTGCGATAACCATGTTCCTGGGGACGCCATCAACTATCCTTGTTGAATATCATGTGAATTGCTATGCATGTTCGTCTTGTATGAAGTAAGGGTGATTTATCATGAGTTGAATGGTTTGAGCATGCATATTGTTAGAGAAGAACATTGGGCCGCTAACTAAAGCCTTGATCCATGGTGGAAGTTTCAGTTTTGGACAACAATCCTCAATCTCTTATGAGAATATTATTTTTTGTTGAATGCTTATGCATTAAAGAGGAGTCCATTATCTGTTGTCTATGTTGTCCCGGTATGGATGTCTAAGTTGAGAATAATCAAAAGCGAGAAATCCAATGCGAGCTTTCTCCTTAGACCTTTGTACAGGCGGCATAGAGGTACTGATACGTCTCCGACGTATCGATAATTTCTTATGTTCCATGCTTGTTTTATGACAATACCTACATGATTTATACATACTTTATGATGATTTTATGTGTTTTCCGGAACTAACCTATTGATGAGATGCCGAAGTGCTAGTTCATGTTTTCTGCTGTTGTTGGTTTCAGAAATCCTAGTAAGGAAATATTCTCGGAATTGGACGAAATCAACGCCCAGAGTCTTAGAATTGGACGAAGCTTCCAGAACACCCGAGAGCCGCCAGAGGGGGGCCCTGTGGGCCCCACACACCAGGCTGGCGCGACCAGGGTGTGGGCCGCGCCCCCTATTGTGTCATCGCCTCGTCAGCCCTCCGACTCCGCCTCTTCGCCTATATAAAGGTCCCTGACCTAAATCATCGAGACGGAAAAGCCACGGTACGAGAAAACTTCCAAAGACGCCGCCGCCGCCAATCCCATCTCGGGGGATTCAGGAGATCGCCACCGGCACCCTGCTGGAGAGGGGAATCATCTCCCGGAGGACTCTTCACCGCCATGGTCGCCTCCGGAGCGATGAGTGAGTAGTTCACCCCTGGACTATGGGTCCATAGCAGTAGCTAGATGGTCGTCTTCTCCTAATTGTGCTTCATGGTTGGATTTTGTGAGCTGCCTAACATGATCAAGATCATCTATCTGTAATGCTATATGTTGTGTTTGTTGGGATCCGATGAATAGAGAATACTATGATATGTTGATTATCAATCTATTACCTATGTGTTGTTTATGATCTTGCATGCTCTCCGTTATTAGTAGAGGCTCTGGCCAAGTTTTACTCTTAACTCCAAGAGGGAGTATTTATGCTCGATAGTGGGTTCATGCCTCCATTAAATCTGGGGCAGTGATAGAAATTCTAAGGTTGTGGATGTGCTGTTGCCACTAGGGATAAAACATCGATGCTATGTCTAAGGATGTAGTTGTTGATTACATTACGCACCATACTTAATGCAATTGTCTGTTGTTTGCAACTTAATACGGAAGGGGTTCGGATGATAACCTGAAGGTGGACTTTTTAGGCATAGATGCATGCTGGATAGCGGTCTATGTACTTTGTCGTAATGCCCAATTAAATCTCACTATACTCATCATATCATGTATGTGCATGGTCATGCCCTCTTTATTTGTCAATTGCCCAACTGTAATTTGTTCACCCAACATGCTTATTCTTATCGGAGAGACGCTTCGAGTGAACTGTGGACCTTGTCCATTCTTTTAATCGAATACAATTTACTGCAATACTTGTTCTACTGTTTTCTGCAAACAATCATCATCCACACTATACATCTAATCCTTTGTTACAACAAGCCGGTGAGATTGACAACCTCACCGTCACGTTGGGGCAAAGTAATTTGGTTGTGTTGTGCAGTTCCACGTTGGCGCCGGAATCCCTGGTGTTGCGCCACACTACACTCCGCCGCCATCAACCTTCAACGTGCTTCTTGGCTCCTACTAGTTCGATAAACCTTGGTTTCTTGCTGAGGGAAAACTTGCCTTGTATGCATCACACCTTCCTCTTGGGGTTCCCAACGGACGCGTGCTTGTACGCGTATCAAGCTCTTTTCCGGCCGTTGCCGGGAGGAAAGGTAAAAGGTACTCACACTCCGGATCTCGGCTACTAAGCTATTTTGGCGCCGTTGTAAGTACTGAAGCTATTTCCTTTAGATCCTACAATTGCATCTTTTTGTTTCTTGTTTTACACTAGTTTGGCATAATGGAAAGCAACATGGAGCTTTTTATTCTTTTTCCTGAGTTAAGACATGGATGGTTTGATTCAAAAATTAAAAAACCCATGGAACATATTAGTATGAATACTTCGAACACCATTGTTGCTAATGATATGGAAAATTCTAAGCTTGCGAAGCTGGTTTTGATGAGCATGATCTTTTTAGCCCCCCAAGCATTGAGGAGAAAATTTACTTTGATGATACTTTGCCTCCTATTTATGATGATTATAATGATAGTAGTCTTTTGGTGCCGCCTGTTATGGAGGATAAATTTGATTATGATTACAATATGCCTCCTATATTTGATGATGAGAATAATAATAATAGCTACTTTGTTGAATTTGCTCCCACTACAACTAATAAAATTGATTATGCTATTGTGGAGAGTAATAATTTTATGCATGAGACTCATGATAAGAATGCTTTATGTGATAGTTATATTGTTGAGTTTGCTCATGATGCTACTGGATATTATTATGAGAGAGGAAAATATGGTGGTAGAAATTTTCATGTTACTAAAACACCTCTCTATATGCTTAAAATTTTGAAGTTGAGCTTGTCTAGTTTTCCTATGCCTGTTGCATTATGCCTACATAACTTGTTTATTTACAAGATTCCTATGCATAGGAAGCATGTTAGGCTTAAATGTGTTTTGAATTTGCCTCTTGATGCTCTCTTTTGCTTCAAATACTATTTCTTGCGAGTGCATCATTAAAACTGTTGAGCCCATCTTAATGGCTATAAAGAAAGAACTTCTTGGGAGATAACCCATGTGTTTATTATACTACAGTAATTTTGTTTTATATTTGTGTCTTGGAAGTTGTTACTACTGTAGCAACCTCTCCTTATCTTAGTTTTGTTGCATTGTTGTGCCAAGTAAAGTCTTTGATAGTAAGGTTCATACTAGATTTGGATTACTGCGCAGAAACAGATTTCTTGCTGTCACGAATCTGGGCCTAATTCTCTATAGGTAACTCAGAAAATTATTCCAATTTACGTGAGTGATCCTCAGATATGTACGCAACTTTCATTCAATTTGAGCATTTTCATCTGAGCAAGTCTGGTGCCTCTTAAAAATTCGTCTTTACGGACTGTTCTGTTTTGACAGATTCTGCCTTTTATTTCACATTGCCGGTTTTGCTGTGTTGAATGGATTTCTTTGTTCCATCAACTTTCAGTAGCTTCGTGCAATGTCCAGAAGTGTTAAGAATGATTGTTTCACCTCTGAACATGTGAATTTTTATTATGCACTAACCCTCTAATGAGTTTGTTTCGAGTTTGGTGTGGAGGGAGTTTTCAAGAATCAAGAGAGGAGGATGATACAATATGATCAAGGAGAGTGAAAGCTCTAAGCTTGGGGATGCCCGGTGGTTCATCCCTGCATATTTCAAGAAGACTCAAGCATCTAAGCTTGGGGATGCCCAAGGCATCCCCTTCTTCATCGACAACATTATCAGGTTCCTCTTGTGAAACTATATTTTTATTCCGTCACATCTTATGTGCTTTACTTGGAGCGTCTGTTTGTTTTTGTTTTTGTTTTGTTTGAATAAAGTTGGATCCTAGCATCCTTGTGTGGGAGAGAGACACGCTCCGCTGGTTCATGTGAACACATGTGTTCTTAGCTTTACTTTTAATGTTCATGGCGAAGGTTGAAACTGCTTCGTTCATTGTTATATGGTTGGAAACGGGAAATGCTACATGTGGCAATTGGTAGAATGTCTTGAACAATGTGATACTTGGCAATTGTTGTGCTCATGATTAAGCTCTTACATCATATACTTTGCACCTATTAATGAAGAAATACATAGAGCTTGCTAAAATTTGGTTTGCATAATTGGTCTCTCTAAGGTCTAGATAATTTCTAGTAAGGGTCGAACAACAAGGAAGATGATGTAGAGTCTTATAATGCTTACAATATGTCTTTTATGTGAGTTTTGCTGTACCGCTGTAACATCCCAAAAATTTCAAAAACAAACAAAATGGATTTCCCTAGTTCCAAATTTTGGAACCAACAAAAACTTTTATTAAATTAAGTTTGATGCATAGTAATCTTGTTTAATTCTTGTGCTATGGCTATGATTGCTTGTTATTAGTTTTTGAAATGATATTAAACCCTAAACCTCACCCCTCTTTTCACCATCCTAATTAAAATAAAATTAAAAAGAATTTAAATAAGAAAAGGCATATGTGCCTATGGCTATTTTTATAAAACTTTACCCTAGACCTTTCCACTTTATATAGAGGATTGGAAAACCTTCATAAACCTTATCTAGTACTTCTCAAACCAAATCCAAGTGGTTTCCAAAGAAAATAAAAAGAAACTAAAAATGCCATAGAGGCATATGAGAGAAAAGTGCAAATTTGTGAATTTGAGAAGATTGACCCTAGGACTTGTTGTGAATGGTTGGATCACTTCCATATGCCATTTCAACACTCAACAACATCAATTGGGTCAAGCCAAGTCAAATTGAAAATCAAACGCAACATATGCATAGAGGCATATGTGACACATAGCCATTTTCCCCAAATCTTGACCTATGCACTTCTACCTTGACCAAATGGTGTGAAACCATCTCTCAACCTAATATAACACTAAATTGACCCTAACCCATGTCCAAGTGAAGCAAGGGGAACAATTTACAAAAATAATAAAATTTGAACCTCACCTCTTATGTGTTATGGCCATTTTTGCAAATCTTTGATCAAGACCTTTTGAAATGGATTCAATGGTCTTAAAATGTTTCTAAACCAATAAGAATCACATTAGAGTCAACAAAAGTCAACTCAAATGAAGAGAAATCAAATAGGGAGAAAATCCCCAAAATTCACTCACATACACTTAGCCAAATTTGCAAATCTTCAACCAAGGCCACCAATGCTTGATCTATTGCTTGTAGAATACTTATATATGATAAACAAACCCAATTGCATCAAAGAAACCAAAATAAAATCAAAGCAAATCTCAAATTCAACATACATGTGATAATGGTCATGTGACCCTTTTATAAAATGTTACCCACTTTGCACCTCTAGCTTTGACTTTTCTTCAACCAAACTTGGTCAACTATGACCATGTCATCCAAGACCTTGTCAAAGTGAACAACTTTCATGTTTACCACCATACCTAACTTTGACCAGGTTGACCAGTAGAGATGTGACAAGTAGGGACTTTGAAACAAAGAGAAGATAATCCACTTTTTGAAAACTTGCAAAACAACACCAAATTGACCACCACCACCACCATTCCATCTCTATGAATATATGATTGAGATCCACCAAAGGATTTTCCAAAATTTGAAAACATTTTTCTTTCGGCCATTTTCACAAACACCTTGTGAGCAGAATCAAATATGAAGCCCATGCTAGAATTTTGGTTGGACCAAGTCCAACCCTGGCCCCTCTCTGCTGCCCTGGAACATCCTCTCACCCCTCAGCATCAGTCCATCCACTGGCCAGCCCTGCACCTGGCTCAGCTTGACCAGAACACCATCATGCCGGCCACCATGTCACTCCACATGCCATCCTCCTCTCCTCTCCCATCTTGCCGGCACCACCATGTCCTGGAGCTTGCCCTCACTTCACTGACCCTGCTGGTACCAGCCACTAACCAAGGAGAGACCAGCACCTGCCAGCACAGGACACGCCCATGTCAGCCAGTGACGCCAGGGTCGGCATGGTCGCGACGCAGAGCGCGCCAGAGCGCCACGGTGCCCCATTGACCTAGCCCTCGCCTCGCTATCAGCGTCCGCCAGGAGAGTCGCCATGACGCCAGGAACCTGCCAGACACGCTCCCTCTCTCCCCCGTGCCCTGTAGACGACGCTACGGTCGACGTCTTCCGCCACGGGCACAGGAACGCGAGGACGATGACGATCGCCACAGACCGCCATTTTCTGCGCCGTCAAGTCCCACACACTCACAATGACGTCACCTACCCGCCTGCGTTAGCTCCCAACCCTCTCGACCACTGTATCGCCGTCGTCACCCTGGACATGCTCACACCCCTTGGCCTCGACCGCCAGCTATAAAAGGAGGGCGCCCCTGCCTCAAAGCTCCACACCACCTTGCTCCCCTACCTCTCCTCGCTCTCCTCGACCTTTTCCCCTCTCCGATTACATCCCACCTCGCCGGAATTTCACCGGGGACCGCCGCCGCAGTAGCTTGACGGAGGAGAAGCTCCCGGCCACCACAGCCGCTCCCTCGACCTCTTCGTCGCCACCGTTTGCCTCGCCGACCTCGCTCACGACGTCGGTAAGCCACCCTCCTGGGCCCTCCTGCCCTCGCCGGAGCTCGACGCCTCGCCGTGGCCGTGATCGCCGATCTCTTGGCGGCCCCCCCCACCGTACGGTGTTTAAAACGTGACCGGTTTACTGTCAGCTGACAGCGCCAGCATAGCTGGGCCGGCCCAATTAGTTTCCCGCGCGTCTGTTTAGTTTGAATTCTTTAAATTTAATTTAACTCAAATTTGAATTCTGGTGCTGTGTTCAAAATTGCATAAATCCAAATCTACTAAGCCAAATTTGACTTATATTTTTAGAAAGCTTAGAGTTTTCTCTATCAAATGCCACTAGATTCAAACCTAGATCTCTTGTAGAATTAAAGTAGCAAAATAAACAAGACAGGGACTTTTCTGCCTTAGAATAATTATTAAAAATCAACCCTTTTGAATTTTGAGGTGATTCCACCTCTCATAATTCACATTTCACAAACTCTAATTGTTTATGTAAAAATATGATATAGGTTCTGTGTATGATCATGGCCTAGTTTAAAGATTGGCCCTATGGCTAGTTCTAGATCATTTAATTTAGGCAAGATAATTTATTAAAATGTATGAGAGCTTCCCTCTCATTTAAATCTTGTCTCAACTAATTCAACATGAGGTAGATACCATGGTTAGCTAAATCTCATATTGAATTAGTTGATGATATTAAATCATTACTATGTGTTATTAAAATGCATGAGGTGCACCACCTCATTTAAATTATGTTCAAAATTAGGGTTCAAATCTATGAAGTGTAGCACCTCATTTAAATCAACTTACCAAGTGGCCTAAAGTAATGTGATGACCCTTATTGTTTGGTCTCATATATGCTCACTTGAGGATATTAAATCAAATAGGATTTAAATAGCATGAGGTATGGAACCTCATTTAAATCATTTTCTCAAATGATAAGTATGAAGAGGTTGACTTTGGTCAACCTAGATCATATATTGTTCATGAGAGAATTTAAATCTTAATAAGATAATGAGAGGAAATTATTTCTCTAAGTAATTAAAAGTAACACCTTAATTAGTATGAGAGGAAATTATTTTTCCTAAATAAGAAAACAACACATTTACCCACTTAATAGTAATGAGTGATGCTAGTTTACTTGTGTAAATTATATGAGGTGTTTCACTTCATTTAAATCTTGTCCCAAGTACTTTCATATGAAGTTTGAACCCCTGGTCAAATACTCTCACATGAAATACTTGGAGATTTTAAATCATAATAGGCATTATTAAATGATATGAGGTATCCCTACCTCATTTAAATCATTTCTCAAATGATGATGATGAATGGTTGACTTAGGTCAACATAAATTCATGTGTGATGGTTTGAGAAATTAAATCTTAAAGAAGATTCAATGAGAGGAAATTATTCCTCAAGAACTATATGGAAACTATCATTTACATATAAAATGAGAGGAAATTATTCTTCCTCAAAGCAAGACCACCAATGCACCAAATTGTATTAATTGTGTGAATAGAATAGTTTGTGTGAATATATGTGATGTTTGGAATAGCCCATGAATTGTTTGGTGATTGTATCCTCGTATTCGTATTTTAGACGCTAGTACCGAGGAGTATCAAGAGGAGGAGGAGATCTACTTCCAAGGAGAAGAAGACCACTTTGATCACCTCAACAACCAAGGCAAGCTAACACCTTGCAAGCTAATATTCTTGCAAGATAATACTCTTGCAAAGTGCAAAGCTCACCATGAGCAAGGCATTACCCATTTACTTTGTGTTCATGATCCTACTTCCCAGTTTTACTTTTCAAGATTATTTACTTTTGTTTTATCGAAGTACTTTTTGATTCATGATTCACTGGGTTAGTATTGGATTAGTACAAGAGTATCAAAGTTAGCCTAGAAGCAAAGCAAATTACTTAGCACCCCTCATACCTAGATGCTAGTGCTAAATTAAGATTGGCTATTCTAGATGGGAACTTGTGTGTGTGAAATGACTTTGAAAACCTTGGAATGATGAGTCATTCTATTGAAAGATTTTGAAGGTGAATATGACTGGTGAATGACTTGGTGAATTTTACAAAAACTGATGGTTGGGTTCGGATGCGATACCATTCCAATTTTACAAGTACCCCCACAATACCTGATATGGGTAAGGCTTAGCTGGAAACTTATGTATTTTAGTATGGGTTCCCTCTGAACAAGCGTCATAGGGGTTATGCTTGAGGCTGCCTCCGTACTGGTGAAGTGATGTGAAATGACGTGAAATGAGGTGAATGTCCGGCCCAAGCCCTGTGCAGTTGGCTGATTGTCTTCTTGGGAGGCCAAGCTCATGGGGAGAGGTGCCTATACTAGAGTATGTAAATGAAAGGTTAGGATTGGTAGTTCGCGTCTGCGTACGATAAATCAGGGCCAGTTACCCCTGACGAACTATTGCAATTGTTGTGGCACAAGTGTACAACCTCTGCAGAGTTAAACCTATTCGAATAGCGCGTCCGCGGTCATGGACGGTTGGAAAGGCCACTGTTCGTCATCAGAACTTTTCAAAAATATGAAGGGTGACTTGTGACTTGAGTTTGAAAGGTGACTTTGACTTTGAATCACAACTGAGTTGTGGGAATGACACTAATGTTCCCACTTGAGTTTAGTTAGGCAAATGAAAAGTCTTGGTTTACTAAAGTGCTTATGAAATAAAACTGGCTTTATGCAAATAAACTTAGAGCTTAGCACCCCCTTACTCTAGTTGATAGTGCTTACATTAGTATTAGTTTGCGAGTACTTTAAAGTACTCATGGCTTTGTCCCTGGCTATTCAAATGGCCAGACTATGAAGAAGAGTACCGGAACCCGGAAGAAGGACAGGACGTCTACGACAACTAGGATCACTCCTGACGTCAACAGTTGCCTGTGGAATAGATGGACTACTACTACGCTACTTCGCTTCGCTATGTGTTTTGTAATTGATCAATAGATCAACTGGTATTGTAAAGACTGGATCATGTGATCCCTTGTTGTAAGACAATTATGCGTTGTAATGAATGATGTGTTGTGATATTAATCTATTATGTCTCGCAAAAACAATATTCCTGGGATTGCGATGAATGGCATAATAGGCATCTGGACTTAAAAATCCGGGTGTTGACAACCGCTTCATACTTGTGTTTGTTTCAAATAACCTTGCTAGCCTAAGCCTTGTATCGAGAGGGAATACTTCTCATGCATCCAAAATCCTTGAGCCAAACACTATGCCATTTGTGTCCACCATACCTACCTACTACATGGTATTTCTCCGCCATTCCAAAGTAAATTGCTTGAGTGCTACCTTTAAATTTCTATCCTCTATCTTTGCAATATATAGCTCATGGGACAAATAGCCTAAAAACTATTGTGGTATTGAATATGTACTTATGCATTTTATTTCTTATAAGTTGCTTGTTCAGCGATAACCATGTTTCTGGGGACGCCATCAACTACTCTTTGTTGAATATCATGTGAGTTGCTATGCATGTTTGTCTTGTCTGAAGTAAGGGCGATTGACCATGAGTTGAATGATTTGAGCATGCATATTGTTAGAGAAGAACATTGGGCCGCTAACTAAATCCATGATCCATGGTGGAAGTTTCAGTTTTGGACAAATATCCTCAACCTCATATGAGAAAATTAATTGTTGATGAATGCTTAAGCATTAAAGATGAGTCCATTATCTGTTGTCTATGTTGTCCCGGTATGGATGTCTAAGTTGAGAATAATCAAAAGCGAGAAATCCAATGCGAGCTTTCTCCTTAGACCTTTGTACAGGCGGCATAGAGGTACCCCTTTGTGACACTTGGTTAAAACAAATGTATTGCGGTGATAATCCAGGTAATCCGAGCTAATTAGGACAAGGTGCGGGCACTATTAGTATACTATGTATGAGGCTTGCAACTTGTAGGATATAATTTACATGATACATATGCTTTATTACTACCGTTGACAAAATTGTTTCTTGTTTTCAAAACCAAAACTCTAGCACAAATATACCAATCGATGCTTCCCTCTGCGAAGGGCCTTTCTTCTACTTTTATGTTGAGTCAGTTCACCTATTTCTCTCCATCTCAAGAAGCAAACACTTGTGTGAACTGTGCATTGATTCTACATACTTGCATATTGCACTTATTATATTACTTTATGTTGACAATATCCATGAGATATACATGTTACAAGTTGAAAGCAACCGCTGAAACTTAATCTTCCTTTGTGTTGCTTCAATGCCTTTACTATGAATTTGTTGCTTTATGAGTTAACTCTTATGCAAGACTTATTGATGCTTGTCTCGAAAGTACTATTCATGAAAAGTCTTTGCTATATGATTCAATTGTTTAATCATTGTCTTTACCATTGCTTTGAATCGCTGCATTCATCTCATATGCTTTACAATAGTATGATTAAGATCATGTTGGTAGCATGTCACTTATTATCTTTGTTATTGTTTACCTACTCGGGACGAGTAGGAACTAAGATGCTGATACGTCTCCGACGTATCGATAATTTCTTATGTTCCATGCTTGTTTTATGACAATACCTACATGTTTTATGCATACTTTATGATGATTTTATGTGTTTTCCGGAACTAACCTATTGACGAGATGCCGAAGTGCCAATTCATGTTTTCTGCTGTTTTTGGTTTCAGAAATCCTAGTAAGGAAATATTCTCGGAATTGGACGAAATCAACGCCCGAGTCTTAGAATTGGACGAAGCTTCCAGAACACCCGAGAGCGCCGGAGGGCCGTGGGCCCACACACTAGGCTGGCGCGGCCAGGGTGTGGGCCGCGCCCCCCTATTGTGTCGTCGCCTCGTCCGCCCTCCGACTCCGCCTCTTCGCCTATATAAAGGTCCCTGACCTAAATCATCGAGACGGAAAAGCCACGGTACGAGAAACCTTCCAGAGCCGCCGCCATCGCGAAGCCAAGATCCGGGGACAGAAGTCTCTCCCGGCACGCCGGGACGGGGAAGTGCCCGGAAGGCTTCTCCATCGACACCGCTGCCATCTCCACCGCCATCTTCATCACCGCTGCTGTCTCCCATGAGGAGGGAGTAGTTCTCCATCGAGGCTAAGGGGCTGTACCGGTAGCTATGTGGTTAATCTCTCTCCCTATGTACTTCAATACAATAATCTCATGAGCTGCCTTACATGATTGAGATTCATATGATGATGCTTGTAATCTAGATGTCATTATGCTAGTCAAGTGGATTTTACTTATGTGATCTCCGGAGACTCCTTCTCCCACGTGTGTAAAGGTGTGTGTGTGCACCGTGTGGGTCTCTTAGGCTATATTTCACATAATACTTATTCACTATTATGAATAGCATAGTGAAGTGCTTATTTATATCCCTTTATGATTACAATGTGTTTTGTATCACTATTAATCTATGTGCTACTCTAGTGATGTTATTAAAGTACTCTATTCCTCCTGCACGGTGTAATGGTGACAATATGTGCATCGTGTAGTACTTGGCGTAGGTTATGATTGTAATCTCTTGTAGATTATGAAGTTAATTATTGCTATGATAGTATTGATGTGATCTATGCCTCCTTCATAGTGTTATGGTGACAGTGTGCATGCTATGTTAGTACTTGGTGTAATTGCAATGATCTATCATGCACTCTAAGGTTATTTAAATATGAATATCGAATATTGTGGAGCTTGTTAACTCCGGCATTGAGGGTTCGTGTAATCCTACACAATTAGTGTTGTTCATCATCCAACAACAGAGTGTAGAGTGGTTTTATTATGTGATCAATGTTGAGAGTGTCCACTAGCGAAAGTATAATCCCTAGGCCTTGTTACCAAATACTGAAATCGCTGCTTGTTTACTGTTTCTGTCTGTCTGCCTATTTCCACCATCAACCACACGCCAGTTGTAGCATCAAGCTATTTTCTGGTGCCGTTATACTGCTCATATTCATTCATACCACTTGTATTTCACTATCTCTTCGCGAACTAGTGCACCTATACATCTGACAAGTGTATTAGGTGTGTTGGGGACACAAGACTTCTTGCTTTGTGGTTGCAGGGTTGCTTGAGAGGGATATCTTTGACCTTTTCCTCCTGAGTTCGATAAACCTTGGGTGATCCACTTAAGGAAAACTTCTGCTGTTCTACAACCTCTGCTCTTGGAGGCCCAACACTATCTACAGGAAAAGAAGCGTGAGTAGACATCAGGTACCCTTTGTGATACTTGGTTAAAACATATGTATTGCGATGATAATCCATGTAAATCCAAGCTAATTAGGACAAGGTGCAGGCACTATTGGTAATCTATGCATGAGGCTTGCAACTTGTAGGATATAATTTACATAAGGCGGAAAGTTTTGCGGCATTATTGGCGAAACAGAGAATGGCTCTCCCTCCCACCTCCCTCTCCTCCCTCTCCTCCCTCCCCTCACACCCCACCCACATCCACCTTGCCGGCGGCCATGACTTCTAGCTCGCCCCTCGGCCATGGAGGCGCTCTTGCATTGGGATTTCTCGCCCGGCCTTGCGGTCGCGGCGCAGGTGCGTCGTTTGTTCAACTCCCAGGTCCATTTCTCCCCTTCTGGATCCTCCAAGGAATTTTTTCTGGTGGTTTCTTTCTCCTCGGCTTGCTTTGATCTCTCGGAAGAAACAGTTGGTCTAGTTCTTCAATGTGTTTTGGGTGGTGACAGTTCAGGTTTTCGGGTTTTTCAACTCAGTGATCGCAGATTCAGATTTTCAGTTGCCTCTAACAAGGTTGGACACTTTGTTTATGGTCTCAAGGATCGGGTTTGGCCGGATTTTGTATGTCATTTCAGCCTGTTTCGTGGTGTTCCTCCATCTTCCAGTGTCTCTCAGGCGGCTGATTGCTGGTTACAAAATTCTTTCTCTGCCAAGAAATATGTTTCCTCTGACAAACAGCATAATGTGGCCATCAAACCTAACTTGGATGTTCTTTGGAAGTCTAGTACTCTAAAGAATTCTCAGTCTTTTGCTGCTAAGTCGGGTCGGGATGCTTCTCATTCAGGATCGGCGGTTTTGAATTCTCCACCGACAGTTCCTTCCAAGGCTAAGGCTATTTTCTTGTGTGGAGAAATTCCGTGTTATGAGCCTGCTACTTTGGAAGGCGTCAGTTTTCCTCCAAGATTTGCGGGGCCTAATTTCTGGCAGAAATGGAAAGGTTCTAAATTACCTTTTCCTTCTATTCTGATGGATCTTATCCTTGATCAACGGGAGGCTGGTTATGAGGATGCAGATATTGAGGTCAGTTTGAATTTTTTTGGTCTCCCCTCGAGCCAAACTATTAAGGAGATTTTGGGTTACTGCACGTTTTGTACTTCGACCTTGCATTCTAGGGCGGCTTGCCCTTTGGAAAATCCTCCGGTCGTGATCATGGGTCCTTGTGGACCTCTATCTTTTATGGTGGATCCCTCCCTCTCTGGACCATTACGATGCTGCTTCCGATGTCTTGATTTGGGTCATATTAAATCTGAATGTTCTAAACCCTTCAAATGTGTGGGTTGCTTTGGAACAGGCCACCGTGCCAAGAAATGTCCAGTCAATCCTTTATGTGCTCGCTGCAATCAACTAGGACACCTGGTTGAAGTCTGCCCCTCTATCTCTTGCTATAAATGTGGCAAGGCAGGTCATCAAGGCGCTCATTGTATTCAGCAGCAAATCTGGATTAAAAAGGCAGTCAGTACCGTTCCTATGGAAGTGATAGATGTTATTCCGCAGCTCCCGCCAAAAAATCCCAGAGGCAATATTTTGAGGCCGGTTTCCTATTCTGCACAGAAGCAAATATGGGTTAGAAAGAAACCGAATCTGCTAGTTATGGAAACCTCGGATTGTGACCCTCTTTCGACAGATTCTTGCTCTCATGGGTATTTAACCCCAGAGGCTTTGCCAGTTCTTGATTTGGTTCCTCTAGCTCATTCATCACCTTTACCAGCTATGGCAAACTTTCTTGTTCGCCCATGGCCGTTTCTCGAAGGAGCAGATGACATTGAAGCAGGTCCTGCTGACCGGTTGCAGCGCAACATGATGGTGGTGGATGATCCCCCCCTTCTGCATGAGGAATACGCGCTAGTCTTCATCAACCCTCAGGTACCTGATCATCAGCGCCAGTACTTCCTGGATGAGATATGTCGTGTGCTGCGTGAGGATTATAACTATGAGGTATCAAACCCTGAGATCTATCCGTGTTGTGTTGGGCTTATTGCTTTTGAGGATGCTGTCATTAGAGATCGGATGGTTAGAGATAGTCCGCATGCTTTAGATGAGGATTACACTTTTTCTTTGGTTAAGCATGATGAGGGACCCAACATGAGACAGCCTGTTTTTGAGTATGAAGCCTGGGTGATGATGCTTAGTTTCCCGCTAGATTATCAGACTGATCACTATGTGAATAAGGCAGTTTCTTTATTTGGCAAATTGCTTATCTGGCACCGTCCTAGAGTGAAGAAATCTCGTGTGTTAGTTAAGGTTTTCATCAATGAAGTTGCTCTAGTTCCTCGCAGTTTAGTGGTTAAGAGGATTTCTGTGCTGGGGGGTATTGGTCGGTCTTGGACAGTACCGATTTACATTCTTAATGGTCATCACACTAATTCTCTCCTGGTTAGCTCTGAAGAAGCTGCTCCTCCTCTCAATGCCTCACCACACCCATTCTCTTTGCCTTATCTGACTGTGGCGCAGCAACACCACCTTGAAGTTCAGGCATGGCAGCAGCAGCAGGTGGATCTGACCTGGATGGGCAATGCGCAGGCTGGCCAGGCTGGGCATGAAGGAGGGCTTGCGCAAGGTAATGGTTGGGGTGTATGGCCAGAGGTGCCACAAGAGTTTGTTGGTTATAACTTTAGGCACCTATATCAGTATGAGGGGCCATCTATGATGGATGGTGTGGTTGATAGTGATAACACTAGTGATGACCCTCTGGAGGCTTGGAATGAATATGCGGAGGTGGAATCTGCTGCAGATAGGGTTGAGCATGGCATAGTGGGGGTTGGTCTGAATTTTGTGAGAGCGGGTGGGGATTTCCATGACATGTTTGTACCAGAGATTGACAGTTTTCTTGCCTTTCTTGGTCGTATGATAAGATCAGTTTACACTAGGCGTATCTTGTATGTGGATCCTTTGCATGATGTTTCCTTTATCTCTGATCAGTCTATCAGTATGATGCTTAGAGGGCTGTTTGATTCCCTTGGCCAAAGGGCTCTCATTGCAGCTCTGAGAGGACCATACCTGAATTTTTCTGAGTTTGCTGCTCCGGCTAGAGTCACCCACGGTGTGACTATATCGGAAATACCGGATGATGATAGTGCTTGGCCAGTTGATGGGTTGTCTGATGCAGTGTTGGAGGAAGCAGTTGTGACTCCTGGCTTTTTTGATGCTGATGATCTGGTCTTACCTTTATCAAATATATCTTTGGTGCATTCACAGGTTCTTCAGGACAGCTCCTCTGGTGTTGCTTCTGACTCGTTGATCCTGCCAGATGTGCTTCCTCCTGAGCCGCTACTGCATGCGCCGGCCCCTGCTGTTCTGATCTCTGAAGCACCTGAGGCACCTGAAGCGCCGGTCCCTGCTATTCCTGCTCTTGATGCACCTGAAGCACCAGCTCCTGTGGCTGCTCTCGGACGTGGACGTGGGCATGGTAGGAGGCAGCCGACTCCTGCTACTGTGGTAGCTGTTCGTCGCTCTCCTCGGCTGCACAATGCTGGATATGTACATGAGGAGTACCCAGAATCCTCACGTGCCTCGTCTTCGACTGCCAAGGCGGATGTTCCGGCTATCCTTCAGATCAAGGAGTTGCAGCGCATTGGAGTGGAGCACTGCCACATTCCCCTGGAAGAGCTCTCTGAGGATCGCCTTCTTCAAGAGCCTGAAGACTAAGCTCTTGGTTTCGTCGTGTAATAATTTACCACGGTCTTTATTTTATTCCTACAATGAACCCTGTTAGTCGTTTTTGGCATGTGTTAAGTTGGAACATCCGTGGTATTAATAGTCCTGAAAAATGGCCTCATGTTAGTGCGAAAATTGAGGAGAGTAATGCATCCATTATCTGTTTGCAAGAGACCAAAAAACATGATTTTGATTCTGCCTTTATTCATGCTTTTGCTCCAAGGCGTTTTGATCAGTTTGTGTTTAGTCCCTCTGATGGGGCTTCTGGTGGTATTCTGGTTCTTTGGTCAAGTAATATTTTTTCTGGCAATGTTCTAATGATTGAATCCTTTGGTATTGTGGTGGAATTTACTTCTACACGTTCCAATGATAAATTCTTCCTAGTAAATGTTTATGGACCTTGTGATGGGTCAGCTAGAGAAGACTTTGTGGCCTGGCTCTGTCACTTGGATATTGAGGATGAGGCTATGTGGTTATTTGTTGGAGATTTTAATTTCTATAGATATGCTGAGAATCGTAATAGAGAGGGGGCTAATATTCAAGATATTTGTACTTTTAATGAAGTTATTAGCTATCTGGGTCTGATTGAATTACCAATCAAAGGTAGATCCTATACCTGGAGCAATATGCAGATGGATCCTCTAATGGTACAACTAGATTGGTTTTTTACTTCTTCAGCTTGGACCATTAAGTACCCTAATACCATGGTAAACCCTCTGGCTAAGCCCATCTCTGATCATATACCTTGTGTGGTATCTATTGGGTCTTCCATCCCTAAAGCAAACATTTTTCGCTTTGAAAATCATTGGATCCGTATGCCTGGTTTTATTGATGTGGTGAAAACTATTTGGGAGATAAACTGTCCAGGGGATAGTGCTAAATGTATATCTTCCAAATTTAAATTGCTCAGGAAAGCTCTGAAGAATTGGAGCACTAGTCTGTCTGTGCTTAATAAACTAGTGTCCAATTGCAATGAGGTGATTTTCATGCTTGATGAGTTTGAAGAGAAGAGAAAATTGCATATATCTGAGTGGAACTTTCGAAACATTGTCAAAGCTAGATTACAGCATATCCTATCTTGCAAACAAGAGTATTGGAAAAAAAGATGTACGGCTCGATGGGCTCGTTTGGGAGATGAAAATACCTCTTTCTTTCACTCCATGGCTACAATACGCTTCAGGCGTAATGCGATTTCTTCTCTGATCAGAGAAGATGGTTCAGTCGCTACAGAACATCATGAAAAGGCCGGCATTCTTTGGAATTGTTACAAACAGAGGTTGGGCATCACAGTTGGAATTGATCACTCCTTCAACTTTGCTGAATTTATCTCTCCAGTGACGGATCTTGCTCATCTCTCAGTTCAGTTCACTCATGATGAGATTGATAAAGTGGTCGCAGCTATGCCTGGAGATAGGGCCCCTGGACCTGATGGCTTCACAGGTCTTTTTCTCAAAATTTGTTGGCCTATTATCAAGTATGATTTTTATAGACTATGCCAGGATTTTTGGGAAGGTTCTGTTAATCTTCAAAGTATCAATGATTCTATTATTACTTTGATCCCTAAAATCCAGTCGCCTGAAGGTCCAAATGATTACCGTCCAATATCCCTTCTTAATTCTTGCCTCAAGCTGTTAACCAAATTGCTAGCTAATCGGTTATAGTCAAGGATTTTGGATATGGTTCACATTAATCAGTATGGGTTTTTGCGTTCTCGGACTATCCAGGATTGCATTGCATGGGCGTATGAATATATTCATCAGTGTCAACAAACTAAGAAAGAAATTCTAGTCTTGAAACTAGATTTTGCTAAAGCTTTCGATACTATTGAACATAGTGCCCTTCTGAAAATTCTTGAATGTCAAGGTTTTGACAATAAATGGCTGAGTATGATCAAATCTATCCTTGGTTCTGGTACTTCATCGATTTTGCTTAATGGAGTGGCTGGTAAAAAATTTGCCTGTAAGAGAGGGGTGCGTCAGGGAGACCCTCTGTCGCCTCTTTTGTATGTTGCCGGAGGAGACCTGCTGCAATCGATGGTTAACAAAGCTTGTGTGAGGGGTGATCTTTCTCTTCCTCTCCCGATCCCAGGAGCTGAATTCCCCATAGTACAATATGCCGATGATACTTTAATTATCATAGAGGCTTGTGAGAGACAATTACTAGTGCTAAAACATCTACTGCAGGATTTCAGTCGAGCTACTGGCCTGAGGGTCAACTACAGCAAATCCAACATTATGCCTGTCAATGTTTCCAATGATCGGATGATTGTCCTAGCCCAGACCTTTGGCTGCTCTATTGGAACATTGCCTTTTACCTATCTCGGACTTCCTGTTGGTACCACTCGCCCAACCATGAATGATCTCACTCCCCTGATGAGTCAAGTTGAAAGAAGGTTAAATGCCAGTGCACGTTTTCTAGGGCTTGGTGGCAGGTTACAATTGGTGAATTCTGTTCTCTCTTCACTCTCCACATATTATATGTGTACATTGAAATTACATAAAACCTTCATCAAATTTTGTGATCGGGCTCGAAGGCACTGCTTATGGGCTAAAAAATCTGATGATGGAGTTGTTTCGTGTCACTCTCTAGCAGCATGGTCGATGGTCTGCAAACCTAAGAAGAAAGGTGGCCTGGGCATTATAAATTTGGAACTCCACAACAAGGCCCTTCTTCTAAAACAGCTACACAAATTTTATCTGAAGGCTGATATCCCCTGGGTTCGCCTTGTCTGGTCGTTATATGGTAACTCTGTGCCACATGCTCGTAAATCCACTGGATCTTTTTGGTGGAGAGACGTGATGAGCCTCTCGGATGCATATCGTAGCATCACTACCTGCAGTATTAAGAGTGGTCAGTCGGTGTTATTCTGGAAGGATTTTTGGATTCATGATCAAAATCTTTGTGATGTCTTCCCGAGGCTTTTCTCTTTTACCTTGAATGAAGACTTGTCTGTCAAGGAGTATTTGAATTTGGGCCATCTGCAAGATATATTCATGCTGCCACTATCCATCGAGGCGCATGAGGAGTTCCAGTCTCTGTCACTTTTGGTGGCCGACACACAGCTCGTGGAGAATGAGCCAGATGGACGCAGATTTGCATGGGGGAGCCCTCACTATACGGCTGCCAAATATTATCAGTTCATATTCGCACCTCTGCCACAGGATGTTACCATTGGACATATTTGGAAGTTGAGAGCTCTCCCAAAATTAAAAGTCTTTGATTGGCTTCTTTTCATGGATCGGTTGAACACAAAGGATATGATGGCCCGTCGTCATTGGAACGTGGAAGGAGGTACTGATTGTGTGCTGTGCTCCTCTGCACAACTTGAATCGAGAGACCATTTGTTTTTTGAATGCTCATTTGCGAAAGAATGTTGGAACACTTTAAACATTCAGTGGGATTTGACTGCCCCCATCTCGCGAAGAATTGTGCTAGCCTCGGAGGCCTTCACTGGACCGTGCTTTATGGAGGTGATTTCATGTGCAGCTTGGAATATTTGGAAGGAAAGAAATGAGTTCATTTTTCAAGGAGTAATTCCTTCTCTGGCTAGGTGGCGGGTGAGATTTCAAAGTGACCTCTCGATTCATCAATACAGAATAAAACCTGCTACCGTTCAACCTCTCCTTGAATGGTTGCAGAATAGTTTTGTTTAGGCTGTTCTCTGTTTAGTTTTCCCTGTTTTGAGAGCCTCCCTTGCTCTCTTTCCTTCCCCCCATCTCTATGTATTTCTGTTAAACTTTGTTAGGTCTGTTTGACCACCCTATATATAAAAAAGAAAATCTACACCGTAGGGGCTTCCCCTACGGTCCTGTTCTTCAAAAAAAAAAAAAATTTACATAATACATATGCTTTATTACTACCGTTGACAAAATTGTTTCTTGTTTTCAAAATAAAAGCTCTAGCACAAACATAGCAATCAATGCTTCCCTCTGCGAAGGGCCATTCTTTTACTTTTATGTTGAGTCAGTTGACCTACTTCTCTCCATCCTAGAAGCAAACACTTGTGTTAACTGTGCATTGATTCCTACATACTTGCATATTGCACTTATTATATTACTTTATGTTGACAATATCCATGAGATATACATGTTACAAGTTGAAAGCAACCGCTGAAACTTAATCTTCCTTTGTGTTGCTTCAATGCCTTTACTTGAATTTATTGCTTTAGGAGTTAACTCTTATGCAAGACTTATAGATGCTTGTCTTGAAAGTACTATTCATGAAAAGTCTTTGCTATATGATTCAGTTGTTTAACCATTGTCTTTACCATTGCTTCGAATCGCTGCATTCATTACATGCGCTTACAATAGTATTGATCAAGATTACGATAGCATGTCACTTCAGAAATTATCTTTGTTATCGTTTACCTACTCGAGGGGAACTAAGCTTGGGGATGCTTGATACGTCTTAAACGTATCTATAATTTCGTATGTTCCATGCTACTTTATTGATGATACTCACATGTTTTATACATACGTTATGTCATATTTATGCATTTTCCAGCACTAACCTATTAACAAGATGCCGCAGAGCCAGTTGTTGTTTTCTGCTGTTTTTAGTTTCAGAAATCCTACTAAGGAAATATTCTCGGAATTGGACAAAATCAACGCCCAGGATCTTATTTTTCCACAAAGCTTCCAGAACACCGAAAGGGAAACGAAGTGGGGCGACGAGGCGGCGACACGCCGGGCAGCGCGGCCCACCTCTGGCGCGCGCCCTACTATGGGCCTCGTGGCACCCGATGTCTACGGGTGCTTTTATTCTTGTAGACAGTGTTGGGCCTCCAAGAGCGAGGTTTGTAGAACAGCAGCAAGTTTCCCTTAAGTGGATCACCCAAGGTTTATCGAACTCAGGGAGGAAGAGGTCAAAGATATCCCTCTCATGCAACCCTGCAACCACAAAGCAAGAAGTCTCTTGTGTCCCCAACACACCTAATAGGTGCACTAGTTCGGCGAAGAGATAGTGAAATAAAGGTGGTATGAATATATATGAGCAGTAGTAACGGCGCCAGAAAAGTGCTTGCTGGCGTATGGTTGATGGTGGTAATATTGCGGGCAGTAGAGATGCAGTAAAATAGTAAACAAGCAGCGATAGCGTATTTAGGAACAAGGCCTAGGGATCATACTTTCACTAGTGGACACTCTCAACATTGATCACATAACAGAATAAATAGATAGATGCTAGACTCTACACCCTCTTGTTGGATGATGAACACCACTAACTGTGTAGGATTACACGAACCCTCAATGCCGGAGTTAACAAGCTCCACAATATTCGATGTTCATATTTAAATAACCTTAGAGTGCATGACAGATCAACACAACCAAACCAAGTACTAACATAGCATGCACACTGTCACCTTCACGCTACGAAAGGAGGCATAGATCACATCAATACCATCATAGCAATAGTTAACTTCATAATCTACAAGAGATCACAATCATAGCCTACGCCAAGTACTAACACGATGCACACACTGTCACCATTGCGGGGAGGAATAAACTACTTTAATAACATCACTAGAGTAGCATACAGATAAATTATGATACAAAACACATTGCAATCATAAAGAGATATAAATAAGCACTTCACTATGCCATTCATAACAGTGAATAAGTATTCTGTGAAATATAGCCTAAGAGACCCACACGGTGCACACACTGTCACCTTTACACACGTGGGACAAGGAGTCTCCGGAGATCACATAAGTAAAATCCACTTGACTAGCATAATGACATCTAGATTACAAGCATCATCATATGAATCTCAATCATGTAAGGCAGCTCATGAGATTATTGTATTGAAGTACATAGGAGAGAGATGAACCACATAGCTACCGGTACAGCCCTTAGCCTCGATGGAGAACTACTCCCTCCTCATGGGAGACAGCAGCGTTGATGAAGATGGCGGTGGAGATGGCAGCGGTGTCGATGGAGAAGCCTTCCGGGGCACTTCCCCATCCGGCGGCGTGCGGAACAGAGACTCCTGTCCCCCGGATCTTGGTCGCGATGGCGGCGGCTGGATGGTTTCTCGTACCGTGGCTTTTCCGTATCGAGGTTTTAGGTCGAGGACCTTTATATAGGCGAAGAGGCGGCGTCGAGGGTCGAAGAGGCGGTGAGGGTAAGGCGGCGCGGCCGGGGCGGGCCGCGCCGGCCACCCTCTGGGCCCACCAGGCCTCCCCTCTGGCGACTCTCGGGTGTTCTGGAAGCTTCGTGGAAAAATAGGATGCTGGGCGTTGATTTCGTCCGATTCCGAGAATATTTCCTTACTAGGATTTCTGAAACCAAAAACAGCAGAAAACAGGAACTGGCCCTTCGGCATCTCGTCAATAGGTTAGTTCTGGAAAACGCATAATTACGACATAAAGTATGCATAAAACATGTAGATATCATCAATAATGTGGCATGGAACATAAGAAATTATCGATACGTCGGAGACGTATCAGCTCCCAAGCTTAGTTTCTGCTCGTCCGAGCGTAAACGATAACAAAGATAATTTCTGGAGTGACATGCCATCATAAACTTGATCATACTATTGTAAGCACATGTAATGAATGCAGCGATCAAAGCAATGGTAAATGACATGAGTAAACAAATGAATCATATAGCAAAGACTTTTCATGAATAGTACTTCAAGACAAGCATCAATAAGTTTTGCATAAGAGTTAACTCATAAAGCAATAATTCAAAGTAAAGGTATTGAAGCAACATAAGGGAAGATTAAGTTTCAGCGGTTGCTTTCAACTTGTAACATGTATATCTCATGGATAGTTGTCAATGCAAAGTAATATAACAAGTGCAATATGCAAGTATGTAGGAATCAATGCACAGTTCACACAAGTGTTTGCTTCTTGAGGTGGAGAGAGATAGGTGAACCGACTCAACATAAAAGTAAAAGAATGGTCCTTCAAAGAGGAAAGCATCGATTGCTATATTTGTGCTAGAGCTTTGATTTTGAAAACATATAGAGAGCATAAAAGTAAAATTTTGAGAGGTGTTTGTTGTTGTCAACGAATGGTAGTGGGCACTCTAACCCCTTGCAGACAAACCTTCAAAGAGCGGCTCCCATTTTATTTTATTTTTGTGTGGCACTCCTTCCAACCTTTCTTTCACAAACCATGGCTAACCGAATCCTCGGGTGCCTGCCAACAATCTCATACCATGAAGGAGTGCCTTTTTATTTTAGTTTTATTTAGATGACACTCCTCCCACCTTTGCTTTCTCAAGCCATGGCTAACCGAATCCTTCGGGTGCCGTCCAACAGTCACATACCATGGAGGAGTGTCTATTTAGTTTGATTAATTCGGGACTGGGAATCCCATTGCCAGCTCTTTTTGCAAAATTATTGGATAAGCGGATGAAGCAACTAGTCCATTGGTGAAAGTTGCCCAACAAGATTGAAAGATAAACACCACATACTTCCTCATGAGCTATAAAACATTGACACAAATCAGAGGTAATAAATTTTGAATTGTTTAAAGGTAGCACTCAAGCAATTTACTTTGGAATGGCGGAGAAATACCATGTAGTAGGTAGGTATGGTGGACATAAATGGCATAGTGGTTGGCTCAAGTATTTGGATGCATGAGAAGTATTCCCTCTCGATACAAGGTTTAGGCTAGCAAGGCTATTTGAAACAAACACAAGGATGAACCGGTGCAGCAAAACTCACATAAAAGACATATTGTAAACATTATAAGACTCTACACCGTCTTCCTTGTTGTTCAAACTCAATACTAGAAATTATCTAGACCTTAGAGAGACCAAATATGCAAACCAAATTTTAGCATGCTCTATGTATTTCTTCATTAATGGGTGCAAAGTATATGATGCAAGAGCTTAAACATGAGCACAACAATTGCCAAGTATCACATTATTCAAGACATCATACCAATTACTACATGTAGCATTTTCTGTTTCCAACCATATAACAATTAACGAAGCAGTTTCAACCTTCGCCATGAACATTAAAAGTAAAGCTAAGAACACATGTGTTCATATGAACCAGCGGAGCGTGTCTCTCTCCCACACAATGAATGCTAGGATCCATTTTATTCAAACAAAAACAAAAACAAAAACAAAAACAAACAGACGCTCCAAGTAAAATATATAAGATATGGCCGAATAAAAATATAGTTTCAAGAGAAGGAACCTGATAATTTGTCGATGAAGAAGGGGATGCCTTGGGCATCCCCAAGCTTAGATGCTTGAGTCTTCTTGAAATATGCAGGGATGAACCACCGGGGCATCCCCAAGCTTAGACTTTTCACTCTTCTTGATCGTAGTATATCATCCTCCTCTCTTGACCCTTGAAAACTTCCTCCACACCAAACTCGAAACAAACTCATTAGAGGGTTAGTGCATAATCAAAAACTCACATGTTCAGAGGTGAAACAATCATTCTTAACACTTCTGGACATTGCTCAAAGCTACTGGAAGTTAATGGAACAAAGAAATCCATCCCACATAGCAAAAGAGGCAATGCGAAATAAAAGGCAGAATCTGTCAAAACAGAATAGTCCGTAAAGACGAATTTTATTGAGGAACCAGACTTGCTCAAATGAAAATGCTCAAATTGAATGAAAGTTGCGTACATATCTGAGGATCACTCACGTAAATTGGCATAATTTTCTGAGTTACCTACAGAGCATTTTGCCCAGATTCGTGACAGCAAAGAAATCTGTTTCTGCGCAGTAATCCAAATCTAGTATGAACCTTACTATCAACGACTTTACTTGGCACAATAAAACACAAAACTAAGATAAGGAGAGGTTGCTACAGTAGTAAACAACTTCCAAGACACAAATATAAAACAAAGTACTGTAGCAAAATAACACATGGGTTATCTCCCAAGAAGTTCTTTCTTTATAGCCGTTAAGATGGGCTCAGCAGTTTTAATGATTCTCACATGGAGAGTAGAAAGTGGAGCAAAGAGGGAGCATCAAGAAGCAAATTCAAAACACATTTAAGTCTAACATGCTTCCTATGAAGAGGAATCTTGTACACAAATGAATTCATGAAGAACAAAGTGACAAGCATAAGAGGATAAAACACGAGTAACTTCAAGATTCTCAACATAAAGAGGGGAAACTTAATATTATTAAGATGCATATAACCATATTTCCCTCTCTCATAATAACTTTCAGTAGCATCATTGATGAAATCCACAATATACCCATCACTTAAAACATTCTTATCATGGTTCATATGCATAGAATTATTACTACCCACATAAGCATAGTCAATTTTATTAGTTGTAGTGGGAGCAAATTCAACAAAGTAGCTATCAAATATAGGAGGCATATTGTAATCATAATCAATTTCATCCTCCATAACAGGTGGCACCATAAGACTACTATCATTATAATCATCATAAATAGGAGGCAAAGTATCATCAAAGTAAATTTCCTCCTCAATGCCCGGGGGACTAAAAAGATCATGCTCATCAAAACCAGCTTCCCAAGCTTAGAATTTTCCATAGCATTAGCAACAATAGTGTTCAAAGCATTCATATTAATAAAATTCCCATTAGCATGCATATAAAGTTCCATGGGTTTTTTAATTCTCTCTTCAAACACATCATGTCCTAATTCAAGATAAAGTTCATAAAGATCTCTCATATTTTTGTTGTTTTCCATTATGCCTAACTAGTGTAAACAAGAAACAAAAAGATGCAATTGCAGGATCTAAAGGAAATAGCTTCGAGCACAAACACAATGGCGCCGAAAAGTACTGAACCGGAGTATGAGTGCCTTTTACCTTTCCTCCCCGGCAACGGCGCAGAAAAGTGCTTGATGTCTACGGGTGCTTTTATTCTTGTAGACAGTGTTGGGCCTCCAAGAGCAGAGGTTTGTAGAACAGCCAAGTTTCCCTTAAGTGGATCACCCAAGGTTTATCGAACTCGGGGAGGAAGAGGTCAAAGATATCCCTCTCATGCAACCCCAACCACAAAGCAAGAAGTCTCTTGTGTCCCCAACACACCTAATAGGTGCACTAGTTCGCGAAGAGATAGTGAAATATAGGTGGTATGAATATATATGAGCAGTAGTAACGGCGCCAGAAAAGTGCTGGCGTATGGTTGACGGTGGTAATATTGCGGGTAGAGATGCGTAAAACGGTAAACAAGCAGCGATAGCGTATTTAGGAACAAGGCCTAGGGATCATACTTTCACTAGTGGACACTCTCAACATTGATCACATAACAAAATAAATAGATAGATGCTAGACTCTACACCCTCTTGTTGGATGATGAACACCACTAACTGTGTAGGATTACACGAACCCTCAATGCCGGAGTTAACAAGCTCCACAATATTCGATGTTCATTTTTAAATAACCTTAGAGTGCATGACAGATCAACATAACCAAACCAAGTACTAACATAGCATGCACACTGTCACCTTCACACTACGAAAGGAGGCATAGATCACATCAATACCATCATAGCAATAGTTAACTTCATAATCTACAAGAGATCACAATCATAGCCTACGCCAAGTACTAACACGATGCACACACTGTCACCATTACACCGTGCAGGAGGAATAAACTACTTTAATAACATCACTAGAGTAGCATACGGATAAATTGTGATACAGAACACATTGCAATCATAAAGAGATATAAATAAGCACTTCACTATGCCATTCATAACAGTGAATAAGTATTCTGTGAAATATAGCCTAAGAGACCCACACGGTGCACACACTGTCACCTTTACACACGTGGGACAAGGAGTCTCCGGAGATCACATAAGTAAAATCCACTTGACTAGCATAATGACATCTAGATTACAAGCATCATCATATGAATCTCAATCATGTAAGGCAGCTCATGAGATTATTGTATTGAAGTACATAGGAGAGAGATGAACCACATAGCTACCGGTACAGCCCTTAGCCTCGATGGAGAACTACTCCTCCTCATGGGAGACAGCAGCGTTGATGAAGATGGCGGTGGAGATGGCAGCGGTGTCGATGGAGAAAGCCGGGGGCACTTCCCCATCCCGGCGGCGCGGGCAGAGACTCCTGTCCCCCAGATCTTGGCTTCGTGATGGCGGCGGCTCTGGATGGTTTCTCGTACCGTGGCTTTTCCGTATCGAGGTTTTAGGTCGAGGACCTTTATATAGGCGAAGAGGCGGCGTCAGAGGGTCGAAGAGGCGGTGAGGGGGTAAGGCGGCGCGGCCAGGGCCGGGCGCGCCACCCTCTGGGCCCAGGAGCCTCTCGGCGACTCTCGGGTCTTGGAGCTTCGTGGAAAATAGGATAATGGGCGTTGATTTCGTCCGATTCCGAGAATATTTCCTTACTAGGATTTCGAAACCAAAAACAGCAGAAAAAACCCTTCGGCATCTCGTCAATAGGTTAGTTCCGGAAAATGCATAATTACGACATAAAGTATGCATAAAACATGTAGATATCATCAATAATGTGGCATGGAACATAAGAAATTATCGATACGTCGGAGACGTATCACGCCCCCTGACCTACCCTTCCGCCTACTTAAGCCTTCGTCGATAATAGTTCCAGTACGGAGAGCCACGATACGGAAAACCTTCCAGAGACGCCGCCGCCAATCCCATCTCGGGATTCAGGAGATCGCCTCCGGCACCTGGGAGAGGGGAATCATCTCCCGGAGGACTCTTCACCGCCATGGTCGCCTCCGGAGTGATGTGTGAGTAGTTCACCCCTGGACTATGGGTCCATAGCAGTAGCTAGATGGTCATCTTCTCCTAATTGTGCTATCATTGTTGGATCTTGTAAGCTGCCTAACATGATCAAGGTCATCTATCGTAATGCTACATGTTGCGTTTGTTGGGATCCGATGAATAATGGATGCTATGTTATGTTGATTATCAATCTATCATCTATGTTTTGTTTATGATCTTGCATGCTCTCCGTTATTAGTAGAGGCTCTGGCCAAGTCGTTACTTTTAACTCCAAGAGGGAGTATTTATGCTCGATAGTGGGTTCATGCCTCCATTAAATGGGACAGTGAAAAGTTCTAAGGTTGTGGATGTCTTGTTGCCACTAGGGATAAAACATCAATGCTATGTCTAAGGATGTATTTGTTGATTACATTACGCACCATAATTAATGCAATTGTCTGTTGTTTGCAACTTAATACGGGGGGTTCGGATGATAACCGAAGGTGGACTTTTAGGCATAGATGCATGCTGGATAGCGGTCTATGTACTTTGTCGTAATGCCCAATTGAATCTCACACTACTCATCATAACATGTATGTGCATTGTCATGCTATCTTTATTTGTCAATTGCCCAACTGTAATTTGTTCACCCAACATGCTAATTATCTTATGGGAGAGACACCACTAGTGAACTGTGGACCCCGGTCCATTCTTTTACATCGAATGCAATCTACTGCAATACTCGTTCTACTGTTCTCTGCAAGCATCGTCATCCACACTATACATCTAATCCTTTGTTACAGCAAAGGTGAGATTGAAAACCTCACTAAGTTGGGGCTAAGTATCTTGGTTGTGTTGTGCAGGTTCCACGTTGGCGCCGGAATCCCGGTGTTGCGCCGCACTACACTCCGCCATCAACCTTCAACGTGCTTCTTGACTCCTACGGTTCGATAACCTTGGTTTCTTAGGGAAAACTTGCCGTACGCATCATACCTTCCTCTTGGGGTTCCTGATACGTCTCCGACGTATCGATAATTTCTTATGTTCCATGCCACATTATTGATGATATCTACATGTTTTATACTTACTTTATGTCATATTTATGCATTTTCCGGCACTAACCTATTAACGAGATGCCGAAGAGTCGTTCTGTTTTCTGTTTTTGGTTTCAGAAATCGTAGTAAGGAAATATTCTTGAAATTGGACGAAATCAATGCCCAGGGGCCTATTTTCACACGAAGCTTCCAGAAGACCGAAGATGATACGAAGTGGGGCCACGAGGTGGCCAAACACTAGGGCGGCGCGGCCCAGCCCTTGGCCGCGCCGACCTAGCGTGTGGGGCCCCCGTGACGCCCCCTGACCTATCTCCTCCGCCTACTTAAAGCCTTCGTTGCGAAACCCCCAGTACCGAGAGCCACGATACGGAAAACCTTCCAGAGACGCCACCGCGCCAATCCCATCTCGGGGGATTCAGGAGATCGCCTCCGGCACCCTGGAGAGGGGAATCATCTCCCGGAGGACTCTTCACCGCCATGGTCGCCTCCGGAGTGATGAGTGAGTAGTTCACCCCTAGACTATGGGTCCATAGCAGTAGCTAGATGGTCGTCTTCTCCTACTTGTGCTTCATTGTCGGATCTTGTGAGCTGCCTAACATGATCAAGATCATCTATCTGTAATGCTATATGTTGTGTTTGTTGGGATCCGATGGATAGAGAATACTATGTTATGTTGATTATCAATCTATTACCTATGTGTTGTTTATGATCTTGCATGCTCTCCGTTATTAGTAGAGGCTCGCCAAGTTTTTACTCTTAACTCCAAGAGGGAGTATTTATGCTCGATAGTGGGTTCATGCCTCCATTAAATGGGACAGTGACAGAAAGTTCTAAGGTTGTGGATGTGCTGTTGCCACTAGGGATAAAACATCGATGCTATGTTCGAGGATGTAGTTATTGATTACATTACGCACCATACTTAATGCAATTGTCTGTTGTTTTCAACTTAATACCTGGAAGGGGTTCGGATGATAACCTGAAGGTGGACTTTTAGGCATAGATGCATGCTGGATAGCGGTCTATGTACTTTGTCGTAATGCCCAATTAAATCTCACAATACTCATCATATCATGTATGCGCATTGTCATGCCCTCTTTATTTATCAATTGCCCAACTGTAATTTGTTCACCCAACAAGCTATTTATCTTATGGGAGAGACACCTCTAGTGAACTGTGGACCCCGGTCCATTCTTAACATCGAATACAATCTACTGCAATACTTGTTCTACTGTTTTCTGCAAACAATCATCATCCACACTATACATCTAATCCTTTGTTACAGCAAGCCGGTGAGATTGACAACCTCACTGTTTCGTTGGGGCAAAGTACTTTGGTTGTGTTGTGCAGGTTCCACGTTGGCGCGGAATCCCTGGTGTTGCACACTTCTCATCACCGCCATCAACCTTCAACGTGCTTCTTGGCTCCTCTGGTTCGATAAACCTTGGTTTCTTACGAGGGAAAACTTGCCGCTGTACGCATCACACCTTCCTCTTGGGGTTCCCAACGTCGCGTGATGTACGCGTATCAAGTTTTCGCCGTTCGGCGAAATCAAGACACGCTGCAAGGAGTCTCCACTTCCAATCTCTTTACTTTGTTTTTGTCTTGCTTTATTTTATTTATTACTTTGTTTGCTGCATTATATCAAAACACAAAAAAATTAGTTGCTAGTTTTACTTTACTTGTTATCTTGTTTGCATTCTCCATATCAAAAACACAAAAAATTAGTTACTTGCATTTGCTTTACTTATTTCATCATGTTTCCTTTTAATTTTACTGTAAAAGATATACCGGTGGGACAAGGGTCTATAATTGGAAGAGATAATATAGAAGAATTTTTCACCCATGTTAGTATGCATGAAGATCTTAAAGATATACCCCTTGCAAAAGCTGTCCCTACTTATGAAGATGCCTCTGTTTGTTTGGTACGCATGATGGAAGCTAGATTTATTAGTCTCAACCCCATGATACAACACATGTTTCTTACACTTTCTGATATGGAGAGGGGAGAGAAGAGAGATTTTGTTCTAAAAGTCCTAGTGCGAGAATTTGAGGATATAGCCAAAGAAGCTAGAAAAGTTTTTAGTAAGCATGAAAGGCTTGGTATGATCACTGATTTTAAAAGAACACTTGAAAAGATGGATATGGATAGAATTAAGTACACTAATAATGTTAATGATGGTGGGGAGATTAAAGCACCAATACCTTGTAAGCTCCTAGCAATGCATGAAGCTCTAGATGATAATTATGCTTGGCTTGTTCCTGAAAATTTGTTTGATGAAAATAGCAAGCCTAAGACTAATGAAAAGGGAGCCTCTGAAACTTATGTATCCAAAATACAATGCATGGTTGAGAAAACTCCAAACCCCGCTGTAGATGCATCGTCTCTTGATAATACTTGATACACACTTTCTGCGCCTAGCTGAAAGGCGTTAAACAAAAGCGCTTGTGGGAGACAACCCATGTTTTTACTACAGTACTTTTATTTTATATTTGAGTCTTGGAAGTTGTTACTACTGTAGCAACCTCTCCTTATCTTAGTTTTGTGCATTGTTGTGCCAAGTAAAGTCACGAATCTGGGCCTAATTCTCTGTAGGTAACTCATAAAAATCTGCCAATTTACGTGAGTGATCCTCAGATATGTACGCAACTTTCATTCAATTTGAGCATTTTCATTTGAGCAAGTCTGGTGCCTCTTAGAAATTCGTCTTTACGAACTGTTCTGTTTTGACAGATTCTGCCTTTTATTTCGCATTGCCTGTTTTGCTATGCTTGATGGATTTTTCGATTCCATTAACTTTCAGTAGCTTTCTGCAATGTCCAGAAGTGTTAAGAATGATTGTGTCACCTCTGAACATGTAAATTTTAATTGTGCACTAACCCTCTAATGAGTTGTTTTGAGTTTGGTGTGGAGGAAGTTTTCAAGGATCAAGAGAGGGAGATGATACAACATGATCAAGGAGAGTGAAAGCTCTAAGCTTGGGGATGCCCTGGTTCACCCTGCATATTTTAAGAAGACTCAAGCGTCTAAGCTTGGGGATGCCCAAGGCATCCTTCTTCATCGACAACATTATCAGGTTCCTCTAGTGAAACTATATTTTTATTCCATCACATCTTATGCACTTTGCTTGGAGCGTCGGTTTGTTTTTTGTTGTTGTTTTGTTCGAATAAAATGGATCCTAGCATTCATTGTGTGGGAGAGAGACACGCTCCGCTGTTGCATATGGACAAATATGTCCTTAGGCTTTACTCATAATATTCATGGCGAAGGTTGAATCTTCTTCGTTAAATTGTTATATGGTTGGAATCGGAAAATGATACATGTAGTAATTGGTAAAATGTCTTGGATAATGTGATACTTGGCAATTGTTGTGCTCATGTTTAAGCTCTTGCATCATATACTTTGCACATATTAATGAAGAAATACATAGAGCTTGCTAAAATTTGGTTTGCATAATTGGTCTCTCTAAGGTCTAGATAATTTCTAGTATTGGGTTGAATAACAAGGAAGACGGTGTAGATTCTTATAATGTTTACAATATGTTTTTTATGTGAGTTTTGCTGCACCGGTTCATCCTTGTGTTTGTTTCAAATAACCTTGCTAGCCTAAACCTTGTATCGAGAGGGAATACTTCTCATGCATCCAAAATCCTTGAGCCAACCACTATGCCATTTGTGTCCACCATACCTACCTACTACATGGTATTTCTCCGCCATTCCAAAGTAAATTGCTTGAGTGCTACCTTTAAAATTTCTATCCTTTATCTTTGCAATATATAGCTCATGGGACAAATAGCCTAAAAACTATTGTGGTATTGAATATGTACTTATGCACTTTATCTCTTATTAAGTTGCTTGTTGTGCGATAACCATGTTCTGGGGACGCCATCAACTACTCTTTGTTGAATGTCATGTGAGTTGCTATGCATGTCCGTCTTGTCTGAAGTAAGGGAGATTTACCGCTAGAATGGTTAGAGCATGCATAATGTTAGAGAAGAACATTGGGCCGCTAACTAAAGCCATGATCCATGGTGGAAGTTTCAGTTTTGGACAAATATCCTCAATCTCATATGACAAAATTAATAATTGTTGAATGCTTATGCATAAAAGAGGAGTCCATTATCTGTTTTCTATGTTTTCCCGGTATGGATGTCTAAGTTGAGAATGATCAATAGCGAGAAATCCAATGCGAGCTTTCTCCTTAGACCTTTGTACGGGCGGCATAGAGGTACCCTTTGTGACACTTGGTTAAAACATATGTATTGTGATGATAATCCAGGTAATCCGAGCTAATTAGGACAAGGTGCGTTCACTATTAGTATACTATGCATGAGGCTTGCAACTTGTAGGATATAATTTACATAACACATATGCTTTATTACTACCGTTGACAAAATTGTTTCTTGTTTTCAAAACCAAAGCTCTAGCACAAATATAGCAATCAATGCTTCCTCTGCGAAGGGCCATTCTTTTACTTTTTATGTTGAGTCAGTTCACCTATTTCTCTCCATCTCAAGAAGCAAACACTTGTGTGAACTGTGCATTGATTCCTACATACTTGCATATTGCACTTGTTATATTACTCTATGTTGACAATATCCATGAGATATACATGTTACAAGTTGAAAGCAACCGCTGAAACTTAATCTTCCTTTGTGTTGCTTCAATACCTTTACTTTGAATTATTGCTTTATGAGTTAACTCTTATGCAAGACTTATTGATGCTTGTCTTGAAGTACTATTTATGAAAAGTCTTTGCTATATGATTCATTTGTTTACTCATGTCATTTACCATTGTTTGGATCGCTGCATTCATTACATATGCTTACAATAGTATGATCAAGGTTATGATGGCATGTCACTCCAGAAATTATCTTTGTTATCGTTTACTCGGGACGAGCAGAACTTGGGGATGCTGACATCTCCGACGTATCGATAATTTCTTATGTTCCATGCCACATTATTGATGATATCTACATGTTTTATACATACTTTATGTCATATTTATGCATTTTCGGCACTAACCTATTAACGAGATGCCGAAGAGCCGTTCTGTTTCTGTTTTTGGTTTTGAAATCCTAGTAAGGAAATATTCTCGGAATTGGACGAAATCAACGCCCGGGGGCCTATTTTCACACGAAGCTTCCAGAAGACCGAAGATGATACGAAGTGGGGCCACGAGGTGGCCAAACACTAGGGCGGCGCGGCCCAGCCCTTGGCCGCGCCGACCTAGCGTGTGGGGCCCCCGTGACGCCCCCTAACCTATCTCCTCCGCCTACTTAAAGCCTTCGTTGCGAAACCCCCAGTACCGAGAGCCACGATACGGAAAACCTTCCAGAGACGCCGCCGCCGCCAATCCCATCTCGGGATTCAGGAGATCGCCTCCGGCACCCGCCGGAGAGGGGAATCATCTCCCGGAGGACTCTTCACCGCCATGGTCGCCTCCGGAGTGATGAGTGAGTAGTTCACCCCTGGACTATGGGTCCATAGCAGTAGCTAGATGGTCGTCTTCTCCTAATTGTGCTTTATTGTCGGATCTTGTGAGCTGCCTAACATGATCAAGATCATCTATCTGTAATGCTATATGTTGTGTTTGTTGGGATCCGATGGATAGAGAATACTATGTTATGTTGATTATCAATCTATTACCTATGTGTTGTTTATGATCTTGCATGCTCTCGTTATTAGTAGAGGCTCAAGTTTTTACTCTTAACTCCAAGAGGGAGTATTTATGCTCGATAATGGGTTCATGCCTCCATTAAATCTGGGACAGTGACAGAAAGTTCTAAGGTTGTGGATGTGCTGTTGCCACTAGGGATAAAACATCGATGCTATGTTCGAGGATGTAGTTATTGATTACATTACGCACCATGCTTAATGCAATTGTCTGTTGTTTTCAACTTAATACTGGAAGGGGTTCGGATGATAACAAGGTGGACTTTTTAGGCATAGATGCATCTGGATAGCGGTCTATGTACTTTGTCGTAATGCCCAATTAAATCTCACAATACTCATCATATCATGTATGTGCATTGTCATGCCCTCTTTATTTGTCAATTGCCCAACTGTAATTTGTTCACCCAACATGCTATTTATCTTATGGAGAGACACCTCTAGTGAATGGACCCCGGTCCATTCTTAACATCGAATACAATCTACTGCAATACTTGTTCTACTTTTTTCTGCAAACAATCATCATCCACACTATACATCTAATCCTTTGTTACAGCAAGCCGGTGAGATTGACAACCTCACTTCGTTGGGGCAAAGTACTTTGGTTGTGTTGTGCAGGTTCCATGTTGGCGCGGAATCCCTGGTGTTGCGCGCACTACATCTCGCCGCCATCAACCTTCAACGTGCTTCTTGGCTCCTGGTTCGATAAACCTTGGTTTCTTACTGAGGGAAAACTTGCCGCTGTACGCATTACACCTTCCTCTTGGGGTTCCCAACGGTCGCGTGCTGTACGCGTATCAGGTTCCCAACGGACGTGTGCTTTACCGTCACAAGCAGCACTTACTGATAAGATCGGGCCACCCCTTATCAATGTGTTGACCAAACTTGAATCTATTCTTCACTCTTTGTATTGGTCAACCTTGTATCTTCTCATGCACTATCATACTATCTTGAGGTGTATATAGAATTCTTCATTTGCTTGCATGCTCTAAATCTTAGTCAACCATAGCTCAACTTATGAGACTATCATGACACCGACTTAGAGCCATAACTTGAATTCTTCACTTGGAATCAAGCACTCAAGATCTTGATCACTCATTGCTTATCACATAAGCTAGAGCATGGCTAATATTGAGTTCCACATAAGAACTCCATCTTCATTTCTTCTTCTTGATCATATCATATATATATCTTCAAATCGATGATCTTGATGCCAATACACAAGGTATATCTTTATCTTCATGGCATCCATACTTGAATCCAACACATGGACTACAAGTAGTACCTATGGAATATTCCTTCATATAAACTCAATGAAAACATCAGTCCATAGGGGTTGTCATTAATTACGAAAACCACACATAGGGGCAATATACCCTTACAAGCTTTTGGCAATCAAATATGATCAACCAGCAAGCATTTATCCATAAACAGCAAGCCACCTGAGGTGGGAGCTATCAAAACAGCAAGGTATTGCTGTTGAGGTCACCTCAACCACACCATCATTTAAACCATCAAGCCATGCACACTTATCATCACCTGAATGGGTTCAAAGAAGAGGTAGTGTCCCCAACAATTGTTGGCATCCCTCTAGCTCAATCAAATTAATCATAAGATTCATCACTGCAAGCAGTTCATCTCATTTATCCATTAAATCATGATAAGCTATACAGATAAATGAAGTACACAAGAAACCAGTTACTGGAACACTGACAAATGAGTCAAATGAACACTGCAAGCATCAGCAGGTGCTGGAGCAAGCAAAATCATGCATCAGCACAGGCTTAAGTGTCACACAGACACAAGGAGGAGCCCCAGGGAGGCACAACCATAGATTAGCACGAAACCACCAAGCAATTGATGATCATATGATCACCAGGGCATGACAGAGCATGCAAATACTTGCTAGAGCCAAACCTAGCACCAATTCATGGATCAGATAAATGAAACAGGCCACAGTAAGCAACTATTGCATCACAAATAATTATTTAAATCATTTATAATTGTATCCAGATGCATACCATCAAGGGGTGGAGCTAATTAGTCAATAAACAAGCTCAACAGAGCTTTACAATGAAGCAAAGCTCAAGGAGCACCTCACAAACAGTACTGGTTCTTGCTTCAAGCAAGAAGTACTCACTGTAATCAAGCCAGTGACACATAAATGGATGGCACACACATATAATTAAGCCATAGCAACAAACATAGCCCAGCAAGCAAGCAATTGAATAGGCTATAGCATGACCAAAAGCATAGCAGGAGCAACCTAGCAGGCCATGAGCATCACAGGATGTTCATGAGCAATTACACATGAAGTACAGCAGCAACAATGGCAAGCACAGCAATAGAGCTAGGCCATGGCAAGTAGAATAGCAACAGCTAACACATCATGGCAGTAATAGAGGTAGCCATAGCCGCGCAGCAGCAGTACACGCAGGGGAAAATGCAGAAACCATGGCACATCACGACGCAACAGCAGCACGGCAAGGCTAGCATCTCTAGGAGGGGGAGCATCACCAAGGACTAGAGCAAGGAGAAGATGAGGAGGAGGATTAGATGAGAGAGAATGGAGAGGGCACTTACAGGCGAGCAGTCGAGGTGTGCAGCCATGGTGGCCACGGCGGAACACGTTGGGGGCACGACGGCGCCAAGCCAAGCCGAGCCAGGCCAAGCTACCGCGTCCAGCACTGCCACGGCAGGGTTCACGGTCGCGCCCAAACACCAGGAACACCAAGGAGCGGCGAGATCGTCGCGGATCCCGCAACCCTAGCACACGGGAGGGTTGGCGACGAGCAGATGGAGCCTCGAGAGACAAATCGGCGTGGACCACCTTGACCGCCATTGAACGGCGAGTTCAGCGTGACCCATCTCGTCGCCGGAGTTGGCCGGAGGCGGCGAGAATAATTCGGAGAAGGCGGCGGCGACCGCGGGTCGCCAGAGCGCGAGGAGGTTAGGGTTCGTCGAGGCGACGCGGGGGAGAAGTGGTGTGAGCGACCGAATGGGTCGGTTGGACCCGAGTGGGTCTAACCCAACCCGTTGGGGCTCCACTGAAAGGTGGGCCCAGGGGCAAAATTGTCATTTCACAATTTTGTTAAAAATAGAAACTTTGAATTAAGTTAGAAAATTGATAAGGACTCTAAAAAATACATAAAATATGTAAACCACTCAGCATAAAATTCTCTATCATAATAAAATATGAAATGGAAATTTTGAGACAATTAAAAATTAAGTCATAATTAAATGCAAGAAATAAATATTTTAATCATTAAAAATCACACTTTATATTTTTAATGATAAAATAAGTCCATAAATTCATTTGGACTTAAAAACACCTTGGTAATATTCCAAGGTAGTAATTTACTCTTAAGGAGTCTTCTTGAAATTGTTCTTATTAATCACCTCTAACATGAAATAATAAAACACCGGGAAGGGGGAACTAAACCCTAAAAGCTGAAAGCATGCATATTTGATTCTTTAACCATTGCCCTTATCGGACAATGATGCTATCTTTCAGAAACAGAGGACAAGGGTCAGTCCACACCAGCGAACTGCAACACTTTGCAGTCTTGAGGCAAGTTCATCGCTTGCTCATGTCATTTGAGTATTTTTACCAAATTACTTGCAAAGTACTATACTTATCACTCTTGCATGAAAAGCAAAAATGCTAATTTCATAACTATGAATATGACTATGTGGTGGGCAATGGAACCATGGTATGAGTATGGTGGAGGTTCCATTGCAAGGGTTTGTATCCATCTAGGATTAAGCAACAAATATCATCCAGTGATTCTTGTGTCGTAAAACTCGTGTTAACCATAAGATCTGGAGTGGGACAGAGTAGTCAATTGTGCTTCTTCCTCTCGTGCATCAACGGATGCGCTTACCATAGCAGTTGTATCTTGCAAGAACAACCGAAGGGGTGGGGAACCTCTAAGTCCCCACGGTAATGCGGTCTATGATGGGTTGCAACGACCGACGAAGGTGTCAGGTCGTCAAACCTGGTATTAGTCGAGGTCGGATGGTATCCAATGGATACGCTGATCGGCGCGGACCCAAGGTCGGAATTGCAACAATGGGTGGGTGTGCGAGGTCGCGAAGAAGTATAGTTTGGCATAGACCTTATATCGGGCCTCACACCACGGAAGTGTGAACGGGAAAGCTGCCCGGTTGGCACCAAGGTTAAGATCTCTTATGGGTAAAGCAACACACCTCTGCATAGTGTAATGAATTGTGACCTGTCACTCCCTGTTCCGGGATTTGGAAGCGAACGCTGCCGGAAAGGAACTCCATGAAGTTCTAGTAAACCGGTGAAGGACTGACATAGTTCTTCAGAATAAAAGCAACCTTTTGAAGAAATGGTTATGAAAACATGCATTGGTATTAGATTTTCTGGTCTAATATCGTAGCTAGTGCATTAAACACCTCTTTCCTAATATGAACTTGTTGAGTACGCTCATACTCATACCTCTTATAATCCCTTGCTTAGAATGTCTAAAACACCTCGAGGAGGCAACTGATGGACAAGGTGGAGCCGGGGAGATCTACTATGAGGATCCTGACCTCTCAGGCGGCGTAGAAGGCGTAGACTACCTTATCGTCTACGGAAACGGGGAGACATCCGAAGGAGACCAAGCCTGAGCTACCTTAGTGTTAGTGGTAACCGAGCAGTACGAACTCCTTAGTACTTAGCTGCTCGGATGGAATAAATGTAAAACTTGATAAGACTCTTATATTGTAAGTTAAGTTGGGTTCACCTCGAACCCAGGAGTAAACCTCTCTGGACCCAGGAGGAGCTTCGAGATGATGTATATATTTGGTTTGTAATAATATGTGAATGAGTTATGGACCAGCTATGTTCTGTTGTACTACTCTGAGGGATGTAATATTTGCGGATTGGTACTTCGCGAATGTTATATCAACGACTGGCATACTACAACATGCAGGGTCACCACAAGTTTCCACAATTTCCCCATCCCCTACGTTGAAGTCTATCCGTCGTCCACACTCTATTTTGCATAATCAATCAAGCAAGGAATTTTTGTTTCAGGTCGCCCAAACTTTCCATACCAAGGCGTTGAGGGTGGTTGATATAATGCCTTCAAATTACATCTTATAGGCCGATGAAGCAGATTTTTTCCATGATTAGTGAATTTCCAAAGAATGGTGTCGATGACATAATGCACAACATGTATATCAACTAGAAGGCCCCAAAGCTTGACAAATTATTCAATGGGTACCAATCCGAAATCATGAGAGATCTTAATTTGAACAGCGCGCAGGCACCATGTCTTGTGGGAAAATGCCACCAAGCCAAGGAGAAGTCCAAAACATTACCTTCTCTCTGTTCCCAATATTAGCTAGGGTTGTGGCTGCAAAAAACTTCCAATCTTTCTTGTTGCATGGGTTGCCAAGCCCAATGCAAGGTTTAGTTTCGTCAGTCCATTCAAGCCATAGACATCTTAACCTTAGTGCCACGACAAACCTCTCAAGGTGCAAAATACCGCGGCCACCAAGCTTAGTTGGGCGGCACACTTTGTCCCAATTGGATTTGCATTTGCCACCGGTCACTTTGGCACAGCCCGCCCATTGGTATGCACATAGAAGCACAATGATCCTTTCAATGACCTCCTTGGCGAAGTGAAGCACGGAGTGAACCAATACCCTTCTATCTGCCATGTTGACATTTTCCCAATTTTCAGAGGAAACATTTCTAGCAATTTTATCTTTTAAGTACTGTAGATTTGCTGTTTTGAGCCTAGTGAGTGCCAAAGGTAAGTTCAAATAACACATTGGAAAGGTTATTCTCTTTTGCCGGGAAAGGTTGTAGTGTGTCGTCAAGATCAAGGCGATCACATTGGATCGGAGCAACTAGACTTTTTTGAGAGTTGCACACAATCCGGTCACATCTCCAAACGTAGTGAGGATGGATGCAAGGCAAGCAATGTCCTCTTTCATCAGGAACACGAAGACCGCCACATCATTGGCATATAAGAAAGTGGGCGCTATCATTGCTCTACCATGAAGAGAGTGCAATCTTCCTTGTAGGGTAGCCTTCACTAGAATGTGGTTGATCGGATCAATAGCCAGGACGAATAGGAGAGGGGATGCCGGGTCGCTTGTCAGAGGCCTCCACAATGCTTAATCGAGTCACAAGCTACCCTATTAAGAAGAACTCTTGACGTGGAAGAAGAGAGAAGCGCCTAAATCCAATCTCAGAATTTTCTCGGGAAGCTACAATGTTGAAGAACGTCCAGAGGTAGTCCCATCTAACCGAATTCAATATCTTTTAATTATCAAGTTTGAAAAGAAGGCACGGAGTTATGGAGTGATGCAATTTGAGCGCCAGATTCATCACGACTCACGAGAGCCACGTATGTAGTACGGACTTCTATTGCCGCATCATGTGCAACAGCAACTACTCGCTTATAATTTGCTGCAGCTAGCTGGTGTATGCCCAACCTGTCATTCTTGGCATTTTCTTCAGTCTGTACTCTGCAGATGGAAGGTTCTTAGGCCAACTGAATGTGGCATAGTGTTTCATCATGTCCTGCATTCATTGGTTAAAAGTGCTAGGCTAGGCTAGCGTCCTGGAAGTACCAGTGTAGTACCATGCATCATCAGTTCATAATACATTCATGTACTTACTGTACTAGTTAGCTAGCTCATCGTGTTAGGTCCATCTACCACCTGTTGAGTTCCCAGATTTGTACGGTTCGTTGATTTGATTGGTAAGGAATTTCTTTGCGCTAAGTAGTTCAACTACCTGTTGTGTCGCTACTACGTAAGTAAACATGCATTCTATCACTCTGTTCCATAATAAGTTTAGTATGCTAAAATGGCTTATATTATATAACGGAGGTTATGCCACCATTTTCCTTCTGGCCACAAACAACTTATACGAACAATTTATACTGGATCACCATGCTATGCGAAGCAACTGTCATGCATGAGTAAGTACATAGATGCTCGCTTGATCTCAAATCGGGAGTAGAATTGCCCATGCGGCTAGCCATCTTATTTCGGACCTATGGGGGTATTCATGCATGAGAAGATTGCCTTAATTCAACCGGCCGCCACCGTCTTCAGGCCTTAACTAATTCCAACGCTTAGCAACACACGATCAGTCTCGGTCGTTAGGTGAACAATCGCTCTAGATAAGCTTCCGCACGCTCGATCACGAATAGTCGGTATACGAGCGGTGTAATTGTTTACCTCGTCCATTAGTGAGGTACCGGTCTCCCACGGCCGCCTCGACGGGTCGACAAATTTCTCTGTCAGACGTAACAGTCACTGAACGCGACGTACGTATTGACGGCGTTTGAAAACCCATGGATTGCGCTCGAATTTAACAGGAGCCTCACTCAATTTTTTTACTCCCTCCTATTCATATTGTCATATTAGTTGGCATCAGTGTATCTAGTACTAAAATATATTTAGATACATCTATATTAAAAGTAATTAGTATGCATCGAAGGAAGCAACAAATTACATTGAGTGAACGCGACAATTTTAGTTTCACATAGCAAATACATCGAGAGCCATCAGATTTCAGATTTTAGTTTCACAGTGCCAATTTTTAAAGGTGGCCATGCTTTGGCAGTGGCAACTCCTAGTGAAGAGAAGTGTGCCATGCTTTGGAAGTGGCAACTCCTAGATCTCATATTGGAGGTTTGTCTTGATGGCAGCAGGCGGACCGAGGTGCCATGGTGTGGTCGGGGTGATTTCGGGCGAAAGCCTAGCGTCCGGCGCCAACGGCAGCGATACATGTGGGTGTCATCACCCTCTTGGGGACGTCGTTGTGGTCACCCGCGCTACATAACTCCGGGTGAAAACCCTTGGCCGTCTTTTATCTCGGCGATGGCGGTGCTTTTGAATCGTCACCCTCTTGAGGCATCGACGTGGAGCTCTGGTACATTTCGGTCGTGTCATGCTGACATCAACAGATGAAGCTACCGGACGGCTAAATGGCATTCCTTCTCTATTGGGGAGCAGCAATGGAAATGCCTTACTGAGGAGGATCGATTACAACACTGTTGGTGAGGGGATCTCGTCGACTTGGGGTGGTGAGGGGATCTCGCCGGAGATGGGGAAGGGGGTTTTGTGTTAGTGGGCGGTGAAGGACTAATGGAAGTGGGGGCTTGGGCGGGGAGGGACGAGAGTGTCACTAGATGCAGGTGGCGGGGGTAGGGGGTTGTGATGGAGGATATGTCGTGGACCCGGTGTTGGGGAGAAAAAGACCTTAGGATCGGAGTTGTTGTTGGGCCCAGCCCACCATGCACTCCATGTGGTTGTTAGTTACTTCGCAGATGCAAAATGTGTTGAATAGGAGTTTGCCCATATTGACATGGCCAGTTCACAATGTAAGGAATGGTTTACAACCTCTGCAAAGCTAAATAGCCAATATATGCCTTGAGTTACGGAGTTTTATTGGGTTTTTTTTTGCAAGTACATAGGTTGTTTATAATCAATCAGACGCTTGTAGTTTTCGAAAATAAGATACATAAAATGAAGACATCGTGTATTACTCAAATTGAGACGACGATAGGACATTCACTTTCTTCCACAATTTTTTTTATCATGACTTAACCACTACCAAAGGTGATTACTTGGCCATTTTCTCCATAGAGTGTGCTGCCAAAAAGCACAGACCGGTGGTTTCTAAATGGAGTGTAGGGAGGGGAGCAATGATTCTGTCCAGCAATGAATAATCAAAAAAATTCCCTATTTCTTTGTATAGCTAAGGTTAGAGCTCCCTCCTTGAGTGACGATTGGCACGAACTTGCGAAAATCACAATCGTTGAATCGAGGGGATTGAGCTTCCAAGCGAAAGAAAACTTGCACAATTCAGAAAGCAGAGAGAAGAATACTTACATATGTTTCAAATTTATGTTGCATTAATGCTTCGCTCTACCATAACTTACTACCTTGTTCAGGAGTATGCATAATTCATGGATAATTACAGTGAAGGGCACATCTAAAGAATATGAGCATAACTTTTTTTTCGAGAAAGTGTGTATGAGTATATAACTTAACTTAATGGTAGATCGATGCTGCCGTCTCTCTAAAACTCAATCTTCTAAGCTTAAACTGGCCAGCCTACCGTCACTTGATGCAGGCGCCCGGCACGGTCCATTTGGCCTTATGCTTCTCCCAGTGCGGCATCTTCGTATAATTCTTCCAATCATCCAGCACACCCCTCAGGTCCCTCATTTTGTTCTTCAACCCAACGCAGCAATTCGCGTGCATGGTCACAATCTTCCCCAGATCCTTCCCGTAGCTACAGAACCCGCCCACGTACGCCGGGTCCAGGTACCGCAGCCGGACCCCGAGCTCCGCCACCAGCCTCTTCTTGATCATGTTGAACACCGGCTGCTCGTTCGGCGCCCCAGGGTACTTCCCCCTGGACTCGTGCCACAACTTCGTCATGGCGATGGTGCGAACATTGGGTTTCACGTGGAACAGCCCCGTGTTGGGGAAGTTGCCGAGGTTGTCCGGATCGCCGAAGTAGACGTCGGAGGAGACGGTCATGTCTGCGTACGCCGTCACGTGCTTGAACGGGTCGCGGAACCACAGGATGTCGACGTCGGTGAAGAGGAACCCGTAGCCGAGCTCGAGCACCCGGCGCTGCAGCCTCAGCTTGCTCCACACCATCTCCAGCCACTCCTTGGAGCCGAAGAACTTGGCGGAGGTGAAGTTCATGTGGACTCCCGGCATGGTGTAGAGGTAGCAGAGCCGGTGCACGGCCTGGCACCGGGCGTGTGCTGCCGGGTCCATGGAGACGACGAGCACGTGCGGGAGGAGCCGCGCCGTGCCGTCGCCGATGCGGAAGCTCTCGAGGAAGAGGTCGAGCAGGGAGCCTGGCGCCGCCCAGGCCTGGTTCACGCACGTGATGATCACGTTCCGGTCGTCCATCGCCGCCAGCGCCACCGCGGCCGCCAGGCCCCGGAACTCCTCCGGCTCCTGCGTGCTCTGAATGATCAACATTTACTGTTTTTGACCCCGCGCGGTCTGATATGATTAACGGTACATATAACTGACAACTGCATTTGTCTGACTCGCAAAAATTTATTAGACCAACAAAGAAGGTTGGTTACTAGTTAAATTCACATGACTAGTTGGTCAATTACAGTTGGTACAGGTACTGTACGCAGTACTGCAAGTTGTACAGCACCCTGAATTTGCTCCTGGAAAAAGCAGAAAATTTGGTTACAAACCTGAATTGATTAAACTAACCTCTTCTTTGCGATCTGTGCGTGGAGAATGACTTGGAGCGGCGGGATGATCAGTAGGAGTAGAATTGGCCTTCAAGCTGGCATTAGCCTGATGAACATGATGATCTTCTGCACCTACAGTCGGCGCCTGATTAACTGTACGTGCTGCTGTGCCGTTGAGGCGGTGGTGGTCTAATGATCTCGAGCCTGAGAAGTGCCCCGGCAACCTAGCGCGGCTGAGCCCCGCAGCAGGCGCCCGGTACTGGACGAGCATGATGACGGTGAGCGCGGCCGCGGCGCCAAGGACGAACGACGCCGCCTGCCGTGCCGTGGCTTCCGCCACCATGGCCTTCCCCGTCATAGATCACTAGCTAGTGATCGAACCGATGGTGTGTCCTGGTTCGGTATGCTAAACAACTAGAGTACTACCGAAGTACACTGATCACTCACCTCACATGAATGATGAGTAAGTACTATAGATGATAGGATTAGCTAGGCAGGACTAACTGGAGTCATCCCGGACCATAAATAGGCGGCTCCGGCCATCCCGCCGGTCCCCAGGGGGCTCCCATGAACATGACGTCGACTCGCCCTTAAACTAGGAGGACCAGTAGCATCGACTAGACTCCATCCTTGGGCTGCTCTGCTGACCTGAAATCAAGCAATAAAATATGAGAAAATGTCACCAACTCCCACACTTAGTTTTGACATTTTTGTCGACTTTTAAGTTAATTTACTCTCAAATTTTGGATATTCTAATTATATTTTTCCTTTCGGAAAACAGCTTGACACCATGAGTTGATACCATGTAACGACTTTTGACCCAATTTTTTCTCAAGCTATCAAGGCGGACCCATATATCAAAATGAGGTGGCAACGGATTTGACGGACATTTATTCACTAGGGGTTTATCCGATATGGTACGGCGGAGTGTGGACAGTGTGGTGTAGTTAGGCGCGCATGATTGACAATTAATAATGAAACCACATAATTTGACTGGGTTTGACGGAATTTGACCACACGTAAGCGTCGGACCACACCCCGAGCAACCCTAGCCATGGCCTAGGGCATAGAAACTATTTTTCCAATTTATTAGTAGAAATAGTTGTTTTGGAGTGTGGTTTAGTCTAATTACAGATATAATACAAAGGCCTAGGGTTTGGGTCGGATCCTGGCTCCGCCCGTGCCACACGTCATTGTTGTTCATCCATTCAACTAACACGTCGTCATAATAGTTGGATCCGGAACTTCAGTTTGAAGAAAAAATAGTTAAAAATTTGCAAGGGTTAATGGGTAAAATGTGGCACAAATATATAAAGAGGGTACTAGCAAAGTTATAATTTGGGACGCACAAAGTAGAATTTGCTTGCAAATTAATAATTTGGATAGTATTTTTTATGTGCACGTTTGATAATTTAGTTGCTATCTTGGCATTAATATTCGCATCGGAACAAGAGTGGTCCATACATTTGAAGCTTCTCTCTCCACATGACGGCAATGTATGTGCTAGCATCTATACTTGATAGTGGAATTCATGTTGGTATTTTGCGTGACGAATGCGATGCTGCGGTGGCCTTGCTGCGTGAGAGTTGGCGTGGATGGGCGAAATGCACATGGTGCCATGCGTGATGCGTAGGTATGACGGATCGTTGGCGCCTTTGACTCTTCTTCATCGAGGCCAGATTAGGACTTGATCCTTGGGCTGCCGACCTGAAATTAACCAAAAGATCTTTTTAGACAAATCCACGAAATCCTCCTTGCTGGTTGGTGACCTTTTGATAAATATTAATCCGCTTAACAAATCTTGTCTAATTTGAGCCCCCGGCTGTGACCTTGCTTGCGCCCATTGTACTATCCTTTTTCTCATCATGTGGACAGTTCGACCTCTCCTATTGCCAGATGAAGAACGACTTGGTAGCTGACTTTTTTTTCTTTCGAAATGGGGATTAAAATCTCGGCTTCTGCATCATGATGATGCACACTGTTTTTTTATTATAAAAATTAAGAGTACATTATTTGTAACAAATCACGCATCGTCCAGAATTGATACAAGAATCAACCAGCGTAAGAAATAAAACATAGAATGACTACACATCAACGTAGCCGCCCATTATGCCGTCAGCCAGCCTGGCACAAGATATTCTGAGCAACCATCTGTAGCCTTACGTGGTAGCCCACTAGAGGGACAATCCATGCATGCTGTTCATTTGGGATGTAAACATTTTGCCCGATTAAAATTACTTCCTTGAAAATAAGTTACTTTATACATTTTTTTTTAGAAACACAGTACAAACACAGATATTCACACGCACATATACTCACTCCTACGGACACACGTGCACCCTACCCCTATGAGCACCTCCGAAAGACTGAGCCGACAGATCAGATACTAAAATTGACGAAGTCACTAGAGGCGCCTCGCTATCAACGGGAACGTCACCTCCCACTGAATGAATATTCCGCCTTTATGAGACACATAGATGTCAAACCTGAAATTTAAACTATGATGGGTTGGAGGTACGACCACCCTCCTAATCATCCGACATCAGGTTGGTTCTCGTAACTTCATACATCCAAGTTACTTATTTCCAGACGGAAGAGTAACATGCATGTAGATTAATCACGGAGACACGCGTGCATGCATGTAGTAGTACTCCCTTCGTTTAGATTTAGTCTATATTTCAGATTAAAATTGTATTCTATATTAATCTATATTTTAGCTTTTAGTCAACAATAACACATAAATCGAACCGGCTCTCTCAATTGGATGTCACTAGTTTGAACATAATTTTGATTGTTTGAAATAGTACTAATAGACTTTGTCTGAGCTTTTAAAAAATATAGAATGTATCAGAACGGATATGGAGTAATATTGTGGCAGAGTGGATTACCACATTTCTAGGTTGTCGAGGTCTAACCAACAACATATTGTTAGTTGTACTCCCTCCATTTAATTATCATCAGTTTTGGGTTTGGTCAAAATAAGTTTTGATCACACTACTAGAAAAAGAACTAGCCGTAGGATGATCAGCAGTGACGTACCACTATATCAGTGGTTCACCAGAAAAAGTTGCTCCACTGCTAGCTATGTTATCAGTGGCGCATCAGTGACGCACCAAAAAGCTATGTGAGATAGGAGTGGTGGTGCACCACTGGTAAGTCTGAGCATTTTTTAAAATGGTGAATTTTTTGTACCCCTTAGCAATGGCGCACCATGGCACTGCTATCTGAATTAGCAGTGGCGCACTCTAACCCCCGTGGATCTTCTATCTGTTTTCAAATAAATAAATGAAATTGATAAAAAAAAGTTTAAAAAATCCTTCGAGATGTCCATGTGTTATGTCATATAGTTGAAAGAGAAATTAACAAAAATGAATTTTGATTTTTTTTGCAAAATTGTGTCGTGTATCGGTAGAACGGCTTTTCTGGTTGTATATGACTTCCGATTAAAATCCTTTTTATATAAAACTGTATCTATGCGAAATTTTACATCTGATTTCAACGATTAGATTCCCAAAAATCAAAAATAGAAATAGGAGTTTTTTTATCTTTAAGATTTTGATGGATTTTTTTTTATAAAAATGTTAGCAATGACACAATTCGGTAATCGTTAACTGCTCGGTCGGTTTGGGAGTAATGAATAATCGGAATTCAGACGATTAACGGATTTAATCATTCAACTATTAATCGGTGCAACCTACACAAATTAGTACCCAAAACATGTTTATATAAGAAAGAAACAAATAGTATATGTATCTCTATATGTCTGCACTACTTTTTTGAGCCCAAAATCTCATTAAAACATGTAGGCTTCTCCGATGTGACGTAATCTTCTTGGTCATGTGTTCCAAAGGAGCCATCATCCGCCACCATGTTCCTTCACGTTGCTTCTCCTTCTTTGTCCTCTGAAGTTTCTCTTTTTCCACTACCTAACCAGGTTACTGCCCCTCTTGCACCTCATGCACCACAACCAGCTACCCTATTTGAAGGCCTTCTAGAGCTCTTCGACAAGCTCCTCAAGGCGCGCAGTTGTGATCTTGTATCCAAGGTCTAGTCAGCAACGGTGAGCAATTGGTCCGACGGCGGGAAGCTAGCTCCTGGAGGCGAGAATGGAGTTGAAGCTTCACAAACCTACTTGATTTGGAAGTGGTAGCGGCTGCACGGGCGATCTGAGTTGAAAATTTTGCATTTTTGTTGATCAAAATGGACTAATTAATCGGGAACATTCCTAGTAATCGGGCTGGCAAATCAATTAATCGGGTTAAAGGACTAATTAATGGTTCATGTCTTGGTGCACCACTGCTAAGATTCCCTCCATCGAAATTCAATCTATGGCCGACCACCACCTACCCCTACTGCCTCCTAGCCTCCTTCTCCTTCACTCCATTCTCTCCTCCTTATCATCCACTTCATCCTCTCCTCCACTCCAACCTCCTCTCCTCCACTTCCTCTTCCTCCATCCTCTTTGGCGCCCACCTCCTTTCTTCCTCCTCGCCGACGGCCGGCCTCCTCCTCCCTTGTTCCTCTTCCTCCTCCTCCATGCTTCTCCTTCTCCTGCCACCCCTCCCTCCTCCTCCATCCGGCCACCTCCTTCCTCCTCCCACTCCTCTCCTCCGTCCTCCATCCTCCATCCTCTTCTCTCTTGCATCCTCCATCCTCTTCTCTCCTACATCCTCCGACATATCTCATGAGACAATAATCAGAGAATAAAAACGAGCAAAAAATGGGCTAGATGATTGGGACAAATAATAAAAAAAAAACGAGAAAAAAATCGTGGTAGATCCAGATCCAAATTTCAAAAATAGCAGTGGCACACCATTTCTAGTACTAGTGGCGCACCATGGAGGTATATCAGTGGCGCACCTGTAAGGTTAGCAGTGGCGCACCAAGTGCCGCGTCACTGGTATCTGGATTACCAGCGGCACACCACTGTTGCGCCACTGATGGGCGAAACCAGTGCGCCACTAATAGGTTTTTTTTCTAGTATGTCAAGTATACATAAAAATACTCCCTCCTCACCAACAATATAGTGCATATAGGATTTTAAAAAAATTCAAATGTTGTGAAGTTTGACCTAGTATGTTGAAAAAATATGAACAGCTGCAATATCGAAACAATACCGTTAAAATCATTATGATTTGCATTTTCGTATGTTATGCATTTAGTCATATAAATAGTTCTCTCGATAAATTTGGTCAAATCTAATATTTTTTGACTCTTCAAAAGAAAATGCTATATTGCTAATATAAGTGCGTATAATAAGAAAATAAAGTTATAAAGATTCAAACAATGATGGTTTACCATTCATAAGTGTTGCATTGATGTTACTATAAAGGTTGATATATTTTACTATATATTTGAACAAACTTATACTAAAATTTAACTTTAACTAAACCCAAAAGGAAGGGGTAAATACAGACAAAAAATGTATGTATGCGGGGCGTTTACTTTTCTTTAATCTATTTATATTGCTATTGATGACTATTGATAGATCAGTGAAATTTCACAAGAAAAACGAGAGACACCCCATGAGAAATACACTATATATGATGCATGTATTGCAAGCTTCTGTACATGTGACAATTATGGTCCATGGTCTCAATGATCTCCCACAGTGTCTGTCCTTTATATACGAGTGTATATTTCGTAGGATGGTGATATTGACTCTTCTTCATCTACGTATGTATACGTCCGGTGGAGTGCAGTGAAAATGTTAAATCAGGGAGGCCAACTTTTTGGTTGATAGCTTGACGGCGACGTATGCCGATTTTGCCTAGCGTTCTGCGCGGATCGGGCGCCCAGATTAGCTGTGAGGTCTCCGTTCCGTGCACTGTTCTATCTTCATACCCTGCCCTGCCCGGCAGCACACGTCGTGCTCGTCGTCGGGACCGGCCATCCATCGTGACGTGCCCCAAAACGACGGTGGACGTCTAGCCGGGGCAACGATCAATTCCGGCATGCATGCTTAATTGCTTATTCGGTCGTCGATCCGAGAACAATGTTTCCACGTCGTACGCACATGTATTCCACCGGTATCATAAATGTTGGGGAAAATTTCACGGATCCACAATCGATAGATGATTTTCTTCCCTAGAAAACGACATGCCATTTATCTGTGTACTGTTTCAAAGAAACAAAATCTCTAAGTTCGACAAAAGTTTCAACAAAATCTCTAACATATGGGTAATATCGTTCCAAAGAAAGAAGCAAGTCAGGTAACACGTGGCAGAGGAAGTTGTAACCAAACCTAGACCCAGGCAAGTTTTGTTTTGGTAACTTTTGCCAATTTTATTCAAAACAAATACATTTATATACAAACTAATAATTTGAACAACATGTAACATGTAGTTAGTAAACTGGCAACGTTCTCATTTTGCGTGGCCGCTTGGAGATTTGACTCTTTTTTATAACTTTCGGCCAAAATTCCATCATAATAATTTCTAAAACCATAATCGAGGATGATTTCTTATCCATGAAACCACATGCAATATTTTGGTATATATATTATTTCAGAGAAGTTTGACACAGTTCTCAACACCCCGAGCTTAGAAGTCAGGTGTCACGTGGCAGAGGAGGTGGTTCTCTCTCGTGTGGTTTTTTTTTACCAAATTAACCAGAACTTAGACAAACTTAAACCGCATAAGGTTTTTTTTTGTATGCCTTTTGTAACTTCTGACCAAAATATTTTAAAAATAACATTTTTATAAAACAATCTAGTAGTTCGAACAACATGTAGTGGGTAAACCGGGAATGATAGCTCATTCTAGGTAGCCGATTAGGAGGTTTTCACTCACTTCATAACTTCCAGCCAAACCTTAATCTTAATTTCTAAATTTTAAAATTATCTGAAGAAGTTAAAATAGTTATTCACATTAGTGTGCTTGTATTGACCTAATGGAAACCCCCCCTAGATTTTGAACCCCCCCTACTCCATAATAAGAGTCGTTGATTTAGTATAATTTTGTACTACATCTGTTCCAAAATATAGCTTTTGTAGGCTTATAATTTGGAACAAAGATAATACTCTCTACGCTTTTTCTGCGATAATACTTTCTACGTTTTAAACATGATGTTTTAGCTTTGTCTAAATATGCATGTATCTAGATGCATTTTAAGATCTGGAATTCTGGATACATACAAATGTTAGGGCTCATTTGATTCGTAGGATAGAAAAATCATAGGAATATAAAAAGTATATGATTGGAATGTCATGGCTACTTAAATCCTACGGAAGATGAAGTGTGTTTAATTGTAGCAAAGAAATTTTTTCATGAGTTATAACCTCATGTTTTTTTCTATAAGATTTACACTACAAGGTTCCCTAGAAATTGTTCAAATCTGATATATTCCTACGAATCAAACAAGCATGAGATGAAGTGTATTTCCTATCAAACAAGAGTGTGGATTTTGTACACCCAATCATGGGTGTGGGTGTACTTTTTACAAATGTATTTCATCAAACAACATGTGTAGGATTTTTTTTATAGGATTCAAATCATACACAATTCCTATAAAATTTCTATGAATCAAAGAAACCCTTATCCTTTTTAGTACGAATGGAGTACTAAATTATGCACGGAGTAACTATTTTTGACTTTGCATGATTCAAATTAAGGACCATGTCGCAACAGTTTTTAAGGATCACGAGAGGGAGCCATGTAGTAGCAGGGATCGCTGCTGTTGGATCATGTGCAACAGCAACTACCTATAAATAATTCGGTGCAGGTGCAGCTAGTCAGTGTATGCGCATTGCGCAATCTGTCATCTTTGGCCTTTTCTGCTATGTAGGGACTCGCGTTGTGCTGACGGCGACGTGTTCTGTACATTGGTAGCCACGTCCCAGCGACGGGCGCTGGGTTTGGGGTCTGTAGATGGAAGGTTCCATCTACAGACTGAATGCAGCACAGTGCTTCAGTTTACTCAGTTTGCGATCTTGTCTGCAGTCGTTCATTTATGGATTGGTTTGCGGAGGAGAATCTTGCGAGAATTAATGTACTGCTAGCCTAGCCTACTTAGGTGGCCTGCTGCACCGTGCATGCATGATTAGTTCATAATGCGTTCATGTACTTGCTGCTGTGCTAGCTCGTCGTGTTAGGTTCATCTACCACTCGCTGTGGTTGAGTTCCCTGATTCGCTGTACGGTTCGTCCATCGACTGCGAGGATTTGGTTTCGGACCGACTGGTAAGCAGTTCAACTACCAGTCTGGCATCGCTAGCTCCTCCATAGCACCATTTCCCATGGGGCTACAAACGAACAACGTCTCTTACGGGAGCACACAGATTAAGAGCCTGTAGTAGCATCAGTAGCAGTATTGCTTCTACGATTTGTAGTAAGTATCGTGGTTTTAATTATAGATATACACTTATGCATCCGTCCTCGGCGCATCATGTACGATGCATGCAATACGAACTGTTCTCCAGGAAAGTAACTAAACATCCCTCTCTCGCCCTTAATTAATTCCAAACGCTTAACAGCATCTATCGGTAGGTGCGCGATCGCTCTTCCACACTCGAACTCGGTACGTTTCAGCGCCAGTACGTGTGCTTGATTGATTGCATACATCAGCCCCTACACTATGCATTTTCTTCCACAACAGCGACGCGTCCACAGGTTTCTCCGTCGGATGTGGACGCTGCTCAACACGCGGCATGCTTAAGGCGTTTGCTGATTTTCTATCAATTCGATCTGGTCCTTGTCCGGGTACGTAGAGGCCCAGGTCAAAAAAACTCGTTTAAGAAAGAGCGTCGTACCGTGCTTACCTAATTACGTTCTCCAGAGACTATGGCTCCACCTACATACTCGTTTTTTGACACTGAGGATATAGACACGTCCTGTGCATCGAAAAGATACATACAAGCTAATGAACTCTTAGCAAGCACTTTCATCATCGACATCGAACCGCTGAGCAACCTTCATGATATAAATCTACATAAACTGTGTCCTTTGTGTCATCGACGCCACCATACTGTCAGACTGCGCCTCCACCCCTGCACCTGTCGAACATCACACGAACATCGTCGAGACATACTGCGCCACGACGCCGAGACTCTCGCCATCGTCGATGCGGTAGTAACAACACCACTCCTCCAAATCAGACCCCCTTCAGGCATCTAGTGCTCCAAAACGGTGACAGACAACAATACCGAAAGTGTCGTCATCATCCGATCCAGGATTAACCGAGATCTAGGGCAGTTTCCCCTTCCCCCGGAACGTAAGGTCGTATGTAGGTGGAGGCGCCAGGCAGTTTAATTGCCTTTCATCTCGAGCTATGGAAATTTTATATTTTGGATGGCCGTGAAAATATTTCAGAATAAATGCAGTTTGTTCTTGCCGTGGAAAATTAATTTTCTCTTAGAAGATTAAAATCGAACACCTCTTTTTCGGGCAATGCTCAAAGCACATAAGCCTTCACGGCGAGCAGTAGGCACCGGTCGCCAGAAATGGCAAACCGATTATCTCGAGCTATGGAAATTTGCAATTTGGACGTCCATGGAATAAAGGATATTTTAAACACAAAAAATGCAATTTGTACTCCAGCTGTGAATTATTTTTCTCATATCAGATTTAAATCGAACACCGCTTTTTCAGGCAATGCTCAAAGCACCTAAACTGTCAGTAGTAGAAAAAGGGGCTTCCATACCACCCCATTAGTCTTCAAAATATTTGAACCGCGACTAATGGGGTCTTTAGTCGCGATTCTGCAGGCGAACCGCGACCAAATGTCTGGGCCCAGCGTGCTCAGTCGATAGCTAGTGGACGGGTGGGCCTTTAGTCGCGGTTGGCCTGGCCAACCACGACTAAAGGTCCCCAGGCCTGACCCGCGGGCCTTTAGTCCCGGTTGGCCAGACCAATCGGGACTAAAGGCCCACCCCTATAAATGCTGCAGCATCACTTCACTTGTGTGTGAGAGCAACTTGGTGTTCCACTTCTATTGACAAGGGGTGGTGGGTTTGGCTTTGATCCTCTTATGCACACAAGGTGTTCGATGAAATGCCCGAGAGCATGATATGAAGTGTCCGAGCCACACTTAAGCTTTCTCTTTTTTTTCTCCTCGATCGCGGTTAGCAACTTGAACCTTTCATGTGTCATCGATAAATATGCATGTGCAGTTCATAGTTTAATTTCTAGCTAGTTAGTTTATCAAATGCATGATGGTACTTTATATGATAATAATGCAGATGAATCGGCAATGGATGTACGGTAACCGACTCTCGGGCGAGTTCATTACGGGTTTGAATGATTTCCTCACAGTGGCTAATGCGAACAAATAGTGGGGTTTTGTTATATGTCCATGTGCTGAATGTAATAATAAGAAGGGTTACTCTTCCTCAAGAGTCGTTCACATGCACCTACTTCGGCGCGGTTTCATGCCAAGCTATAATTGTTGGACCAAGCATGGAGAAAGAGGGGTTAGAATGGAAGAAGATGAAGAAGGGGATGATGTCGATGACAACTATCCTGATCATTTCGGTGATACTTTCATGGAGGATGCTGAACGAGGGGAAGCATAAGGGGAAGGTGAAGGGGAAGATGAAGAAGAGGCACGTGATGAGCCTGCTGATGATCTTGGTCGGACCATTGCTGATGCACGGAGAGGCATGTGATCGGGGACCTCCTACTTTTTCGCTTAAAGCATGACGAAATCTCCCTCCGCCAGAACAAGTGGCTTCATAGGCCACTCCAATGCGGTCCAACAAAAGATATTGTATTTTCTTGTATCTTGTATCTTTTTATTTTATATTTTATATTCTATATTTCTTTTTGTTTCCTTTTTATTTACAAATATTTTCAAAATATCATCAATTTCCAAAAAAACATATTCAAAATTCACCATTTCAAAAATTAAAAATCCTAAAACAGTAAGGGAAGTAAAAAAAAGAAAACAAAAATGAATTGTCCAAATTTTCAAAATTGTTTGAATTCTGAAATTGTTTAAATTTGAAAATTGTTCTGATTTGAAAATGTCCAAACATGAGAAAAGTGAAAAATAAAAAAGGTCAGAAACCGAAAAAATCTGGATCCAACCAGTAGAAACATTGAAAACCGGGAAAAAGTGAACCATGAAAAATAGAAAAAAAATCCAGAAAATCAAGCTAGAATGTTCCAAAATGTTCCGAAAACCGAGATAAACCAACACACACCAGACTTAATGGGGCGGCCCAATTCGAACATAAGGCCAATAGCTACGGTCGTCAAATAAGAACTTTGGACCTCCTAGAGCGCGATTGGTTGCCGGGGTCTGATTTGAGAATAACTATGTCACGGAGATGGAAAACATTGCGCGTTCACTTTGTCTGGTAGTCTGGGTTGCATATAGTGGTACACAAGTGTTACTTTGTTTGGTTGGTCGCATGCTTTTCTTCGATTCACCTGTATGACAACATGGTGACATTACCTCACTCATCACAAGCATCGTCACGTTGGCGATCACGAAGCAAGACACCACCATGGCACCGCCGGTCACAATCATCACCACATCTTCGTACACCATGACATCGCCGTTCACGCCGGGTCACAAGCATCACCATGTCACCAACCACGTCGCCGAACACCACCATGACACCATCGGTCACACCAGTCACAAGCATAACCACGTCGTCGACCATGAAGACGAACATCACCTTGACGCCGTCGTTCATGTCATCGTTCACGTTAGCCGGACAACACATGCCAATGTGGTCACGCCCAACATATCACGACAGCACGCGGAAATAACACCATGCCACCACCGACGACGATAATGGCCACCACCATGGATTATCACCTCTCGCTTCTCACCTATCATCACCATGTCGCCGTCCATGAAGATGACAAGTGAGAAGTTGAGAAAGAGTACTTCAAAATATACTCACACATATACACGAATTACAGTATACTAGCGAGTCATTTATATGTCCGTCTATGTCCACCGAAACAAAAATCTTACAACATGAGAGTCATGTGGAATGGTGAGGTGAACATACTCCTCAAACGTAACTTCAAACGGTTTAGCGTCTGCGACAAATTTGGCAAAATTTGCTCAAAAAATTTATTCACGAAATTTACGATTTACGACTTACGAAACTGGAAACCAATTGTCGGAATTGATTCATATCATCGACACACATATTTTCATATATAGCTTATTTTGTATGATTGTGTTGATTAGAAAAGAGGGAGTGTGAAGTAGTTCAAGGAGTACAAAGGTTGCATAGCTGGAAAAGCACGAGTGAAAAGAACAGAATAGGTCCGATAGAAAAGGTCCCAACACTCCTTTGAGAACCAATTCGTGTAAGAACACGAAGAAGCTCAGAAAACCAAACGAAATAAAAACTACACCTCAATACGAGCCAAAGAAAGCCTAAAATAACGGACATGAATTTGGTGCACATGGGCACCAGTGCTCCCTCCACTTTTTGCTTTTTGAAAAATTTAAAACCTCATATTTTTATGTTTTGAAAAATTATGACGTTAAACATGTAGACAGATACGTTCATCAGAAGCGTGTCCCGGTAAAAATACTTTAAATATTGGGAAATACAAAAAACAAATTTGTCTTTTTATGTTATTCAAAATACAAAGTATTTTTTAATGAGACTTTTGTTCATACACCCCACCCGTATATATCTATCTAGGTATTTGACGTCATAATTATTTTAAACTTACAAATGGGAGATTTTAAAAAATTAAAAAAAATCTAAAACTGAGGAGAGCATTGGTGCCCATGTGACACTTTCCGCAAAATAACCCAGATCGCTTCAAGTGAGCGAAGCCTTCCCTCTCACATTTGTGGTACATGAGCCTAGTCCGTATCTAGAGACCAAGGAGCCAGTGCAGGAACGACGGCAAGGCCACCTCTAGAAAAACAACAATCAGCTTCAGCATAAAACTGAGGAGAGCATTGGTGCCCATGTGTCAAAGATATTTTTCGCAAAATAACCCTATAGATCGTTTCAAGCGAGTGAAGCCTTCGCTCTCACATTTGTGGTACATGAGCCTTGTCCGTATCTAGAGACCAAGGAGCCAGTGCAGGAACGACCGCAAGACCACCTCTAGAAAAACAACAATCAGCTTCAGCATAAACCGTTCGTGATTTTTTTCAAAATAATTAAATTTTAATGTTTCCTAATTTAAAAAAAATGTTCACTTTAAAAAATTGTTCATGATTTTTAAAAAGTTTAGATTTTGAAATTGTTCACCGAATAATAAGTTTTGAATTTAAAATTATTCACCGGCTATTAATGGTTTAGATATAAAAATATTCACCATGCAAAAAGGTTCATATTTAAAAATTATTAGTTTTTTCTAAAAAAAAGTTTGTGATTTTTTAAGAAACAGATTGTACAATTGATTTGACGAATAAATATAAGAACTGGATAAAAAATGTGAAAAGAAGGAAAGTACAAAAAAATGGACACACAAAGTTAAACAAAACAACAAAATACAATGAAAAATGAAACATAAGAAGAAAAGGAAAATCGAAAAGAAAACATGACTGACCTAAAATGCCGAAGGTGCTACGGGTGAGCACACCATCCAACTCGCTGCAAGCTATAGATAGTGCCCGTGTAGGAATTGCTCGATCATAGGGCATCGCAGTGATGTGAAGACTTCAGTGTTTGGACCATTCCGTCTACATACGGAAGTCCTTTTTGTTTTCCAGCTCTAGTGCTTCTACCATTTTAAAAGGATTAAAAGGTATTTTACAAGTTATTAATAAATTTAAAAATAATTATAGAGATTGTCAATGATACATCTCAAAATCATGCAAAATCTTAACCTGAAATTATATTTTTTGAGTGAGACAAAAATAATAAAATCTGATATATTTTGGTGATTTGAAAATGTACTACTCAGATTAACACTTTTATCATTTTAGTGTAGCTCAGAATATATATTATTTAAATTTTATATATTTACTATATGCGAGTTTTTTCTTTCAGAATTTTGTGAAACTCAAAAGTATATTTTTTATTTTTTAAAATACGAGATCAATGGTGTTTCATGTGCACCAAATCTCCATTCGCCTACATAGGCATTTTTGGAATGGGCCATGTGAGTTTTAGAAAATTTTTTCGCGGGCATGCGAAAAGCGTGCCATATCTTTATAGAAGAGAGCAACAACAATTACAAGAAACCAGAGGGGGATGTGGACATCTGCCCTTGGTCAACCCACACACACCACCCAACTCGACGCCTACTCTCGCAACATGACTCTCCGCTCCCCTCCTCTCGCAGTCCCCCAAAAGGCTGAACTCATCCATCACACTATCAATGGTTTGCTCCGTGGAGAGCTGCCTGTCCAAGTTCCCGAAGACCCGGGCATTCCTTTGCTTCCAAAGCGTCCAGGCGATCAGCAGGACAAATGTGTCAAAGCCTCGCCTATCTTCCCTCCGCAATCTCTTCCTCGTCTCTGTCCACCATCTCTCCAGGTTGGTGTTCTCCTGCGGTTCCTGGAGCTGCGAGCCCACTCTCCTCAAGCAGCCAAACCAGACCATCCTGGCGTACGGGCACTGCGACATGATGTGATCAACATTGTCCTCCTCCTGGAGGCAGGTGACGCAGGGATCTGGGTGGTGAGTTTCAGAATTTGATAATGGGCCATGGGCCAAAGACCAAAATGCCAAAAATTCCAGTAAACTATTATGATTTGGGGGCATTCCATTAAACTGCATCTCACGCCTAGATTTATCCTCATGTACAAGGATTTGTTCAATTAAAAATAAAGTTGAATTCCTTCGGTTCCATAGCATTTTCTTCTAACTGGAGAAATCAACTTGGTCTGGACTGCACCATCCTTTCGTCCAAGAAGCAGTTATTCTTAGTAAATTAAGCATAGCTCTATTTATGGTTTTAAAGGTTTGACTATATATACAAGTTAATGGAGAGGAGCCACGTCTTTTCTATACAAGTTAATGGAGATGAGCCATGTCTTTTCTATACAGGTATGCTAGCATGACGTGCGAAGGGAACCCAGGAGGCGGCGGAAAAAGGCACAAAGCCCATCTAGGGTTTCGTCCTCCTCGTCGGCGATACCGCCGGTCCGCTTCGCTTCCAGTGGTCTTGGGGCCTTGGAGGTGTGGCGGACCACGGTCCCCCCGGCGGGGAATTTCCGTTCTTATTTTAGTTTGCTTTTCAGTCTCTGTTTTGGGATGGCGAGGCGACGGCTAAATCCTAAAATCAGAATAAGGTCCTCCCCGCCCTATCCTCGCTCCGGTGGTGCATCTAGCGCCGACGGAGGGAGCGTGGAGTTGTGTGCCTGTCGGATCTCCTAGGATACGGTCGGTTTTCGTGTTTGTTGGTGTGGTTGTTGGTGTGGTTTCATAATAGTCTCTTCCGATCTACGGTTGTCATCATTGGCGATGGAGAAGGCTATCACTAGGTCGCTGAACGACCTGGTGCCCACCGACAACACCCTCCCCATCGACGCCGCCCTCGAGTGGTCCAGGCGGGACTGGGAGCGCCAGGAGGTGGAGCAGCAGCGTCGGCTGCTGGACATAGCCGCCGCGCGACAACGCGCTGTCCGCGCCGCTGGACCGTCCGTGGCAACGAACGCTGCGCCCAGGCACGTCGAGCTGATCAAGCTCGAGGAGAGCAGCGACGACGACATGTACCGGCCGACACCGCCACGCGCCGGCGACCCTGGCCAGGGTTCGAGCCGCTGGTATGAGGCGGCGCCGCCCTAGGACGCTGCCAGCTCGAGCGACGACGACGACGACGACGTGGACTACACGGCCTTCTACCGCCATCTCGGCATGTAGGAGGCCGCTATTAGTTTATGTTAATGTTTCCCTGTCGCCAAATTCAAATATATGTACGAATTCGGCCTATATACGTACGAACTCGCCTATATAAGTTAAATATCACTAAATTTCGCTTATGTTTGCACGAGTTTCGCCTACTTCTGTCCGAATTCGCCGAATTTTGTCAAAAACTTTCATCCGCCCTGGGCTCGCCGCTGGGAAAATGGGCCTCCCTAGACCAAACTTTCATCCAATCTGGTGCTAAATAGCGCCGGATTTCAGCCTGAGAGCCCAACGGCTGGAGATGCTCTTAGGGACTCAGCTTCAACGCCTGTACCAAAGTCTCAAGGTAACTTAGCTCATATATCTGCCATCCATTACTCATCGGACGGTCAGAAAACCACCGAAGGCAAAATCCCCAGACTTGGCTGCTTTAGTACAGACTTACGTACAGTGGAGAGAGAGAGAGAGACTCTTTCAAGGAGGCTTATATATGCTTTAGCATGTTGACTTGGACATGGTGTTTTGGCGAGGCCGAGATTGATTTTCCGGCGCCGCTCGCAACGGAGGCGGGAGGCGAGGAGTTTGATGGCTGACGGAGAAGCGCCACCGTGGAGAGAGCGCCTCCACTGTTCCATCCCTGGAGATTTTTCCACCTCGACTGCTCCCCAGTTGGCCATTCTCACCGGGGCGTCGAATAGCGCTCCTCCGGCGACGTCATAAGCGTTGGAGCCGTCACGGTGTTGCTCGCCCAGAAGCTCGACCCAGCGCCGCCCCCGTCACGAGCGCGTTCCTGTCGTTGTGGGCGTCAGCGTTGGTGATGCCGTGCCAAAGCTACGTCCCTGACGCCTCTGCCGTTCGGGATCAACCACGCGCACGCGACCTCGTCCTCCCCGGTGCCGCCGCCCGCGCCGTAGCTCTGAGAACACAGCCGGTGCAGCGTCTACACATGCGCTTGCCCCACGAGGCCACGACGGCCCCGTCCTGCCACAACAGCTCCACGAGAAACAAATCATTTGGCTCGTAAATTACGGGATATGCCTCTTCTGCTGAGGCACCGGTCTCACTCGCCCCATCATCATCCATGGTCAGTGCGCTTGATCCTGGTCGCTCGTTGTCTGTGCTAAAGCGGCCAAGTCTGCCAATTTTGTCTTTGGTGGTTTCTTGTGCTTTCTTTTGGTTTTCGTGGTATGATCTAAACACTGGTTTTGTTTATGCTACAAATGAAATCAGGGAGCTGTCTCCCTGTGAATTAAAAAAATATGTGGGCTGAGTCACCGTGAGATTTAGGTACAACAAGTCACTGAAGCTGAATCCGTACATTAGGGCTGAGTGCAAAGCTGGCTCAAGTACGTTCCAGCACGAAACATTGGTGCTGGAAGGCGTACACACGTAAAACTGATGCGGTGGTGGTGCCACGCGTCGGTCTTCTAGCAAATTCATATTTTAAAATGTTCCAAGCCCCCCGCAACAACAGAGCCACCCAACGTTGTGTCGAAATTCGAATTTTCAAAATGCTCAAGCTCGAAAGCTCATGCAGGCACAAGCCCAGCACGAGCGGCGAAGGGAGCCTGCACCGGACGAGAAGATGGTAAATAGAATAAATAAATACTACCTCCGTTTCAGAGAATAAGACGTTCTTGTTTTACGTGCTTTTTTGCTTGATTAAGAATTACTTCAAATATATAAAGATTGTTTGTATGAGATCAACATCACTAGAAAGAACTTTTCAATACGAATCCAACGATACTAATTACATATAATATAATCAGGATTTTGTTGCCTAATTTTTGTAGTCAAAGTTTGTCTTAAAATACGCGTACACCTTGTTCTTTGAAACAGAGGTGGTACCGCGCAATCGGGCCGGCACCCCCAACTGCCCCAGCAGCAGCGTCCTATTGACCAGCAAGGATCCTTGAGATCTGGATGCCCCGGGTGGAGGCTTTGCTGAAGAGCAACACCGTCTGCAACTCTGAGACAAAGGAGAAGAGCGACAGGAATCCGATGGGCAGGTACAGGATGAAACCCATCGTGTCGTCGTATGCCCTCCCGAGCTGCACGATGGAGTCCCACATCCTAGCTGCCTTAACCAAAGGGCAGCATGCTTGCGCAATCTGCGAATGACAAATCATATCGCAATGAGATATTAGGTCTGCCTTAGCTTTTCAATCAACTGTTTGAGAATTAACAGGCTCTCATTAATTGATTTTTTCCGTGCCATGCATGGCTGGCTCGTGAGGAGGGATGCTGGATGTCTTTTCCGATTTTAATATTTTATGCATAAAATAAGCTATAATAACAGGCTGATAAGTAGGGGTTTCACTTACCAGAAGAATACACCAACCGGCGGGGATGAAACCAAGAATACTAGCGAGAAGGCCCGAAATTGCGAGCTTAAGTACCAGCAACAGGACGATCACCAGAGAGACCAAACCAAGAAAGATAAGTCCATAGACAATGCGGAACGCAAGCTGCAGGTCTCTCCCAAATCTTTCTTGTCCTATTGAAACCATCTGAAAAACATGGAACAAGCTAGTTAACACGCATCCAGCTGATAATTTATTAAGCATCGGAGGTACGTGAATGGACCAAATGAAAGGCCAAAGTCTACTACCTTCAGAACGAATAGAACCACGAACATAAGTAGCCATGACAATGCATATACCTACGAAAATCAAGTTAAAAGAAAAAGGGAATTACAATAGTGTTCCACAGACTACAAAAGAAGAAAAACAAAAAAAAATATATGGAAAAAACAATTAGTACCAGAATGCCTCTGCTGCTGTGACCTATGTTTAGATAGTACACAATGGCATACTGATAGATCAAGAAACGAAGCGACATGATGATCTCCATGACAAGAGCACGGATGCTACTATTCCTGAAGTGCGCATGCTCGCTACTCCACCAAGCCTCCCAGCCTTGTTCCACAGACATGCCAAAACCCCCTTTTTTCCCCATCCACTCCCTCCAATCCATCCAGTCAGCAACCACCTTCTGCCGGTCAAAACATGACGGGTTGAAGATAAACGGTGTGTAGAGCCAAGATGCAACCAGGAACCATATGGAGAAGATGACAAATTGGTGCAATCTGGAGCTGTGGTAGGACCTTCCGTAAGCTTGGTACACAACCAGAAGTATCAACAGCTCAAATCCTTTAACGAAGTGGCTACGGGAGTACATGCGATAATTCTCCGCAAACTTTGCATGGTACACAACAAAGCCGCGTCCTCCAGGAATGTATTTAGTGCCACCATGGAGTATTGTTCTCCCATAGTAGTGAGTTCTTGTGCCAAGCTGGAATGTGAAGAACACAGAGGCCAACTGAAGCTGCATCATGACAAACTCTATTAATGCTGAGCGGAATCCCTGCTCTACGCCTATTTCCATGACCATTGGGAGGACAAGCATCAAACCAAGCTGGAAGACAGCCTGTAAAGCTAATGCATTTTCGAGAGGCTTGCTGCTCTCTTCAATACGGGGATCCAGCAACATAGACCTTTCCAAGCCACTCGCAACTATATATAACCTCCCATACAAGAATACATAAACAGTAAGTACAGTAACCTGGAAAAAAATGGAGCAATGGAGCTTAGTACCGCAAAATATGGAAAATGAACATATCACATGTTAAACACCAAACTATATCAGTGCTAAATGCCCACCTGATTTCACAAAAAAAAACTACATATGTTAACTTGCATAATAATTGAAATTTTGGAAGATGGATGCAATTGCACATTCTGATTACAGATTGAACATACTGTTGCATGAAACAATAAATGGCTTGAGTTAGAACATCTTCACTTATATCTTCTTTTCATTTTGTCAAAAAATATGTAAACGAATTTACGCAACTTTGGTTTCACTTACGTTTTTAGCAGGCCTCTCTCCTACCATGCCCCGTCATAAAGTTAGAATATCTTATGCATCTTTAGGGAAAATTTTCCACATAAATTCTTACCATGCTACTAAAATAAATCCCAACTGTAGAAAAGTAGAAAGATAGCATTCTATAGAAGTCAAATCCATGTCCAAGCCGATAGACGTCGCGGCTCAATGTTTGTTCAGCATTTCCATGGGCCACCTTAGCTTCAAAGTTTGAAATATGATTCATTACTACATCACGCCCCTTACCAACTTCCATGTACTCATGATGTGTAACACATCCTCCTCTCATTATTGAATTGAAACCTAAGAACAACGAATTCAGTAACTTCTTTTACACAAGGGGTGACTGCAAGGTGTTTGTATGAGGTGCAGAATTACCTGAAAAGATATCTCCATTTAGATTTATAGTCTTCGAAGCTTTACTTATGCCACCCCTGGTAATATGGAACAGTCTGTCGAAAATATCAGGATGGCCATAATGGAACCGTACCCTGTAACGCATTACAACAGTTACAGATACAAGTAGCCTCGTAATCAAAAGAAAATACACATCTTGCATGCCAAACTAAGAAAATGCTGAACAAGAAAAAAATCAAAAAAAAAAATTTGAACAATGATCCTTGGCTTCATCTAGTGATTCTGCTAATTACCCTACCAGCAAGGTCTATGCTCAGACATATTTCTGCTACAATTTTTCAATGGAGAATTGCTCCTTTCCCACTCTTTAGACTTCATCACACCCAGCTTAAGCCTTCAAAATAGTCTAGGTCACGATGAAACTACTAGGAAGTAGGAACTACTAGCTATGTTTCACCATGTTATCCTCAGTACAATATGTGCACAAAGGAATCAATAAATTTATTGAAAAATCATATCCCTATTAAATGGCATACCAACGAACCGACAGCTCCGAAAGCATTTAGTTAAATAGGGTTATTAAGTAAAATATGGCTATAACTATGTACATCTTGATTATCTCAACGGAAATATTGAAACAAAGCTTCCCAATATTGGACACTCACATAGTGAAACGGCTGGAGTTGTGATTTAATATTGGTTATCAGATTTCTCATACTATAAATTGTCAGGACATCGCGGACCATCTGACAACAGCTAAGCTGGAATTAGTAATTAGGGGGAAAGTCCAACCTACCTACCTAGAAACTGTCTCAAACTACAATAATTACAGCTTTTAGAGGACAATAAAATGCCAGCATTGCTCAGCCTCTGCTGGATTTGTGGAACATAGTGAGTTAGTGAGAGACAGCTCGAGTGGCCTTTTGTGGACATGTTATTTTGATGATGGTTTGTATGTAGAAGTTTTGTGGAGCATGATATCTTCAAGCAACAACCCGCAGGACTAAGCAGTGGGAGTCTGACACCTTGAAGAAAACAGATGCAACGTTTTACCAATTTTGGATGCATAAATTTCTTTCAAATTACAGGCCTTTTTGTGTTCAGTGTGGAGGCTGTTTTCTGGCCTTTGTTCTTTAGGTGCAGATGGCCCAACATCTAGTCAATGTCTGAAGAACCAAGTGCTTCCACACATCAGCCATCAAAAAGAACCTCCCTACCACCACAACAGTGTCCTTCGACCGTCCAGTGGTGCAATGACCTAGGAGTTTAAGATTGTCTGTGGAGTACAAGACTGTCTTCACCTCAGCCCACACGTAGTGGAATGCCTAGTTCAACTTGGGAGTTTGCTCCTATGTGCTATTCTGCTACTTCACCTAGCTCCTCATCAGTTCTTCACTTCATTAACGGCCTACTAAAACACTAGTATTTAGCAGGCAACAACAATTTCACACTAGTTAGAATTGTCTCAGTAAGCTAATTGCTGAAAATGAGTTCAAACTACTTTGCCATTGTCATGGTCTGACCAAATCAAAAAACTTGAAGGCTGTACGTACATAAACTCGTATCTTTTCAATGCAATGACCTGCAAAACTATTTGCATTTTCTCAAAGAATAAAAACAAAAAAATAGTATAAGTGGATAGCCAGTACAGATAGATTCACATTGACATTGAAAGTGGTGGATACACAGTTTTGATATTCAAACAGAAATAAGATTTACATACTTGAGAGGATTAGCCAGAACTCGTTGTCCAATCGTAACAAAGCCTGTCTCTTGATTCGAGAAAAACCAAGCAAGTGATGATACACTAAAATAGAAAATAAACATAAGACAATATATGTTAATAACAGAAATATTTAACATGAATGATATGAGGAGGATATATATAAGATAAAGGTCCTTTAAAACCCCGCGGCTTATATGCGTAGTCTGGATAAGACCCTAATTTTTCAATCTATGTTCTTTGCACCTTGAACATTAGAATCCCTGCCCATCCCAACCTTGGACTTGTTTGGCACACCTTGAAAAGAGTGAATACCGATGATGCCTCTTGCTTTCTCACTTGCATAATAGTCCCTCCTTCCAAAATTACATTGCCTATTACTTTTAGTCAAAGTCAAACTTTATAACGTTTGACCAACTATATAGAAAATATATCAACATCCACAATGCCAAATGCATATCATAATAAAATATATCTCATGATGGTTCTAAGAACATTCAGTTGATATTGTAGATGCTGATATTTTTTTCCATATACTTGGTAAAACTTTGTAAAACTTGACTTAGAAAATGTGATTTGGGAGGGAGGGAGTAGCCCAAAAGCCCACTTCATCTTTTCCCCTCTCTGAGTCTTTCTCATCCTAAATCTGGACTTGAAAGAATTCAACGCAAAAGGAAGAAAAGGACAATAGATTTTATCCCTGGTTAATTTTTCTGTTCTTCCTTTTTTTCCTTTTATTTTTCCACATGGTTTTCTTATAAGTGCCTCCCGGGGTGCCACACAAGCTATACAAAAAACTTCTCTAACTACACAAGCAACAAAACGAAAAGCCACAACAGGAAGCCACAGGCTATAAGCCTAGAATCGTGTTGTTACCAAAATAGAGCAGCCGATCGCTATCAGGTGAGATTAACGCCTCTCAATGTAATCAAGGAGATTCATCTTGGTGTCAGTTCAAGCTGCGCTCAAGAGGCTGCTGAACTAGAAGGAACTTCCTAATTGACGCGCTCCACACAAGTACTTGCGAGTGATATACCCCATGTCTGACATGCTAAATAGCAACAATGTGAGGCTGCTTCCTGCCACAGTCGTGGTGGTCGTATAGGAAGGTCAGCGAGAGGGAGGGAAAGTCTTGGTTATGTTCACTTCACCCCTGGTTTGTCAAATAAGCTCAAGATGATTGACAGGGATTCTGGAGTTCCGAGTGCAAAGATCACAGATTGCGCTTAAAGTTTTATTTACACCATGAATATAATCATAAAGAAATTTGGATAGATGGACATACCTTCCAGTAAAAATATTCTCACGGAGACCTAGTATAGTGGGTTTACCCTTGCCATACTTTACACTCCGAAACTCCTCCAGGATATTTCTCATTTTAAATGCCTCTTGGAGGTAATTATCCTACGAGAGAAGAAATGATTACTAGTACTTTGTTATCTTAGTAACTACTGTTCATAAATATTAGCTAGGAAATGTTAGTCCCAACTGATTCCACATACTATCCCTATAGCGTGTACGTGTATGTGCCAACATGTTTATGATAGAGGCTTCCGTTTCTACGTACATTTAAGATGTATCAGAACCAAAGGTGTTATGCACACAAGTCACAACCTGGCACAATTTTAAGACTCAGCGCTATCAACTCCCGCTAATGAAATTGTACTTATAGTGTACGTTTAGGGGGTGAAATTATCCCATCCAACAAATGAATGTTTTTGGCATGTGCTTGGACAAATGCCAAGAAAGGGTTACATCTATTATTTATTTATTCTATAAAAAGAAAATGGAGGCAGTTGAAGGGTTTGCGTTGTAGGGCCAAGAGCTCATAGGGACGGACCAAGTCCAAGCAAAACATCAAGTCAAATTATTAGTCTGGCTGAATCCATGTGTTTGTTAAATGTGACTAGATCACCTACAAACAATATAAGCTAAGAGTGGTTGATCATGGAACGCAGCATGCACAATGTGGAATGAAAATCGTACCTGATTCATATCAATGGCCTGGAGTGCTTCTCCCCTAGTGAAAATTATGGCATGGTTTTGATTTTCAGCTCTTCCCTCTCCAATACTAGGGTTGCCCGGAAGCTTGATGCGGTAAATTTCCTGAATCAAGTTGGAAACACAAAGCTTGAAAAAAATCACTGCATTAAACACAGACACACACTTTTTTTTTGAGAACTTCGGAAGGGGTTTCCCCCTACCTAAAATTTTAATAAAGGGAGCTAAGGCAGCTCAACGTTGTACATGCAAGAGAATACAGGGAGGGAAAACATCTAGAGAAAAAGCAAAAACACAGAGAAGGGAAATTATACAGTCCAATCTGCTAGCCAATGTTGGATAGAAGCCTTCTCCTCATGTTTGGCTCTAAGAGCCCAAAGTTTGCAGGTGTCCATGCATTGCTTGGCTACTATGTGAACTGGGGTTTCCACATCATCAAAAACTTTTCTGTTTCTTGCCAACCAAGTGCTCCACAAAGTAGCTGTAGTGAATAGACTCCAGGCATTCTTTTTCTGAGCCAGGCATCTCTCCCTTGCGGTGTCATAGATATTTGTAAGCTTCTCGCAGCTGGTTAAATTAATCCCTAAGAGCGCAAGGATTTGAACTGTTCTACCACAATTCAGAGCAAAATGTTCAGTAGTCTCCCTTTCCTTGCAGCCAAAGGGACATCTCTCATCATCCACAAAATTCTGACGCAGTAAAACAACTCTCACTTTAATCCTTTGATCAGAAGCCAAGCAAAAAAATTACCTTTTTTTGGTGCTGCACATCTCCATATCAATTCTGCACTTTCTTGCCTGATACCGCAGTTCATGATGTTGTATAGGTTGCTAACTGAGAAAGAGTCTGTTTTGTCAAATCTCCAGCCCCTCTTGTCGCCTTGTAAGTATTGCAAATTACAAGTGCCCAAGAACCGAAACAGAGCTTCCTTTTCTTGATCGGCCCGGTCTGAGGTGATATGGTTAAAAGGAATAGTCCAAACTCTGTCCTCCAGCAGTCCGCAACTGAGATATTTGGCCTATTGGTGTGTGAAAATAAAGCTGGAAACTGGAAGCAAAGAGGACCATCAGTCATCCATTTATCTTTCCATAATGAGGTACTAATCCCGTTACCCAGCTGAACACATGTAGCATTTCTGTAGGTGTCAATCATCCCCCAAAGCTGTTTCCACGCTCTGGTTTGGGTGGTTGGCCTGTCTCCAAAATCCTTTCCTTGCAGGTGTGTAGCCACCACCCATCTGGCCCAAGGCGAGTTGGGTTGAGTTAAAATATGGTGGACGAATTTTGTCAGCAAACAATCATTTTGGATTCGTAGGGTTTGTTGTTGAATTCACATAAGCATTTGATTCTGAGAAATGTGTGCATATAATTTGATGAGAAAGTACTGACAATGGCCACGGTGTCCTCAATACACATAGGATCGTGCAAAATCTAGTATTGCACACACTGCACTGAATTGAGCACTATGCAAGATCAGTGGAGATGGCACTGGATTATGGACGACAGGTACACTGCCAAATGATGTTACAAGACCATTGCTTCTCCTAGGATTGATTGAGTGTAGTTGCTGGAAGGAAATTAAACTTGCAAGTCTTGGATGTCTGGTCACATTAAAATCTTTACCTGGCTTCATATTGTGGCATAATTTGTGCTGAACCACTTAAGGCTAACACACCTGCCAACAGGCCTATGTATTGTATGATCAAAGCAATGGTATGTTGCTTTACTTGGTTCTGCAAGAGCCGAAAGAGAATCCCAACGACTTTGTATTGATCACTTCCTAAAACACCGTACTACATCGCTCCTCACAAGAGGCCCCCCAAAAAAGCTACTTCACCAACCTCCTTGCCTTACTGGATGTTTCTCTAGTGAATTTGCGGCTTCTTCAAGTAGTACGGACATTGGAATATTGGAGGAGCTCCCCACGGCTTCTCGTCTCGTGGCAGCTTGGTCAGGGCCAAGGGTTAGCTATCTGATCTGAAGTCTCGCGCCTAGATTCAGGGGTTTCCTCAACGATAGCCGGCAACTTCATTCCCGAATCTCGAGATCGGCCTTCTTAGCCTTGGTGGCTCCTCATGGTGCGAGGCTGCTTTGCGCATCAATGGCAACCACATTTCGGTTGCGTGCGGCTCACAGGGCCGTCGTGGAAATATCTGATCTGTTTGGAATGGTCATAATGTTCTAGACACTTGCTGGAGTTTTTTTGAAATGGGGGCAAAAGCTTTGCCCCAATCTACTAATTAAGAAGGAGATAATTGCCTAGTTTATTTACGGAAAACCGGTCGAAAACCAATACAAAAATACCACAACAAACTACTCACAAAGGAAGAAAACCCCATGCCCAGAAAGACAACCCGACAAACTCTACCAACACATGCTGTTCTAGACACTTGCTGGAGTTGCGGGCTATGGCAACCTTTATGCCCGTTTTAGACCACACTGGCTTGTTCACAGAATCACAGTTGAGTCGTTGACGGTGGTGTGGTTGATAAGGTGTGCAGGGTGCCATATTTGTGTCCGGCGGCAGTCTACTAAGGCTAGGAGTTACTATGGTGGTACCACCCCGACAATTTGGGGCGGCACCACCTGATGGTTCTTTCAAGCATTGGTTCCTCAACTCCAGAGCGAAATCACTAGGTCTGCCCTTAGCTAGTCATACCTAGCAATGGGGGCAGTGGGTGTCACTTCCTGGTTGAAAGCATTGACTTGAGCCTTTACTGGCTGGAACCACGGCAATCACGGAGCGTGTGTGTCGTTTTCTATTTGAAGGTGTTTCTATTGGACAGCCCTTCTTGCGGTTCGCGTGTTTCCATCGGTGGCGAATGAAGCTGAAGACTAATTGTATGTTGATGCTCACTGTGACGTGATATTTATTGTATCATTGTGTATTTCTTTTATTTTTTGAAATAGTTTTAGGCTTTATGCATCCTAACTATGTAGGGGTTGAAAATGGTTTTGGAATGATTGTATCATCTTGATATAATTATATGAGATCAATAAAGCTTTCTTATCTTAAAAAAAACACATCTGACTTGTGGAACATGTATCACTCCAACATACCCAACATCAACATTTTCGTAGATGAAATACATGTCAACCTCGATGTGGTTTGTCCGTCAATGATGTACTAGATTGGAGACGACAGACAACGTTGTCATATATAACAGCATGATACTCAACTTCACTAGCATATGGTGCCTACCATTTGGATGACCAGGGCAATAGAGGCTTTCGAGAACAAAGGTTGGTGGCGGCTAGTGCTAAGTGTGTGCACAATCTTGTCTCCCTAGTTTTCTATGGGGTTCTAGGTAGAGCTTACACCAAGATCTTGTAACCTTGTTCCACACTGTTGTAAGATTTTCTTCTATCAACGCAATGATGTGTAATCCTTTTGCGTATTCTCTAGAACAACTAACAACTTCAAATATAAATGTTGACTTAATAAAGAACGTTTATCTAGGAAATGGTACTTAGAATGTAGCTCTCTACCTTCATAGTCAACTACAATTCAGTAAATCATTATGGCCCAAACAAAGTTCGGTGAAATATGTATCTTTAATTTCAGTAAATACCTCATCATACTTGTCACCTACTCCTTTGACAAGAACAGAATAATATGTCTTAGCTATCGTTCCATTTGTAGTCAGAGCTTCTACCTCATCAATATAAGCAACACGTAACGATGGGTACCTGCGCATTTTAAACATCAGTGCTTGGATTGATGTAACCTTAATATTTAATGGAGTAGATAACTTTTCAAAGTTGAAAGCACTAGCTTTGTACGTTATCATGAGATTAAGGATATTCAGATAGCGAGCTCTCTCTTTAGGGTCCTTGGATAGCTTTTGCATGCCATATACTTGACACGAGACAACATAGGTGAATTTGATATCAGCAATGGCCTGTGCCATGTCTACCATTGGCCAACGCACTTCTGAGGATGGTGTTCTTCCTAACTTTTCTGCCAAATGTTAAACTAAGTCAAAATATACACAGATTACAAATGTTGGAAAATGAAGGATTAAGAAATAATCTAACCAAGATTAGTTTTATCTTGAATACACTGAATCTCAAGTGCTCTCCTATAGTGCATCATTCCTCTAACTAGCGAAGGCACAAAATAATTAGATAACAAGTTGGTTTGACTATAAAAATATATAGAACAAGTTAGATGCAGTTATTGTAGTAAAATAGCTGCTAACTTTACCTGTTCTGCTTAGCGTTTGTCCCCTATAAGATGCCCAGGGACAAATATCATCCATCTTTAGTCTAAGTGAATCTTCATTCTTTGGATCAAAATTTATCCGCTCAAGAAAATTGTTCCATTCATCTATTACCATGGAGTTTCATGATTATCTTCATATATATAATTTTTTTTACTACAGAAGATGATTATCTTGCTCTGTTGTAGAAAGTACCTGGAAACATTTTCCGTAGATAGAACAATATTGATATTCCATCCTCATTCTCTTTACAAAGATCTTCTGCCGAAAATAGCACACCTTCTTTGTAGTATGGAGTCAAAATACTGGTAGAAAAAATCAATATATTGTTAACTCAGTTTTTGTTCCAACAAACTATTATTATAGATGTATGATTTGACATAAAATATTTTACTAATGGAGATGTTAGTAGTTGACTGTAGAATTAATACAGAAATTATTACTCCCTCCGATCCATAAAAGGTGTCCTGGGTTTTGTTCAAATTTAACAAAAAATGAACTAAAACCAGGAAACTTATTATGGATCAGAGGGAGTACCTTAAGATGGAGTGCAAGTAGGTACATGCTGGTGGGTGAGTTGGGTTTCTTACCTGAAGGACATCATTTTGTGGACGTCTGGAGCCCTTGGCATTTTCATAAATAGGGAGTTTGCAAAGAAAATAATCCTACGCCGAGCTTCGGAGTTTGTTGGTACATATATTGTAGATTCTTTCATTGTTAGTAACAACTGAAGCCTGACACACTGCTAAGACAGGATTCTAACAAGTGTTTGCAAACTTGCAGAACATAAATTTACTAATGAAATAAGTTGCTTAAAAGGAAACGTGACCTTCTGTCTGAAAACTTCATCATTTATTGATTCCAGATTTGGATTTGCAAACAGTTCATATATATTTTCACCCTTCACAATACTACATGATTCAAAAGAAAGATGAATGTCAAAAATTAATCCTCAAGAGAAAATTTCAGCATACATCTTACCTTTCACTATTCTTCATAATATCATTCAACATTATTTCCATTATATCTTGTAACAGATTGGTGATCTGTGTCTTTATGGTGCCAATATCCACATACCCTTTCTATGAATAGATAAATCAATTTTTTGAAGTGTTAGAATGAAAAAATGAGAAAGGCACAAAAAGATAATTGGTTAAAAGAACACAGGGACATAGGTTATCAGTACCAATAATACATTTAGCAGTTTTTCAAAAATAGCACTTAGCTGACGAAGTTTCCACAAATGGAAGTCTTTCACGACGGAGTGGCTACGTATGCTCATATCAATGCTGTCACGGATTCGGTCAACAATTCTGTACTCATGAAGAGATGAAATGTTATTAATTGAATTTGATAGGCACACAACAATTGCTAAATTGGTTATGCTACTATAAATAAAGGCATGTTCAAACATCAAGCTATGGGGACCAAAGGAAAGATAGCTTACATCTTATCACTTGGTACTGCCATAAGGCTATACAAGAGATTTAGCAATGTCTCGTAGCATTCCAGTATAGCGTAATAGGTATATGGATCCTTCTTTAACATCTTTATTAACTCCTCATCCTTTTTATTGCCTCCGAATGCCATATCAAGTGCAATTGGAATCTAAAATATTATGCAATGAGCACCGTAGTACTGCCTCAGGAAGAAAATTGAGTAGATCAACTAGTGGATGACTGAAAGATCGTACCTTACAAGCAAGAAGGAAAGGAGGCCATTGAAAAACACTAGTGTCACCAACAGATGATGGAACAATTAGTAAATTCCTCTCTCTATAAATAATCACACAATCTTAGAATTAAGCATGCCAATAAAAAGGAAAGAAAGAGTAATACTGAATGCAAACCTATTGCTTATCAGGTCTTCATGTCGCAATGAGCTAATAATTGCATTCCACATGACAGAAAACTCCCCCATATGCAATCCATAGTCCTGGTACAGGTGAGAGTTCACACAGAAAGTACAAAGAAACAACAACAATAAATCAAATCTCACGTCAACAAACAAAAGAGTTTGAAAAAAATCTGAAATTTATAGCAAATCTTGGTGCTTTCTTCTAAATGTGCGCTTTGAGAAAAAAAAAATTCAAGCAAATCTGGACCTGGAACTGGTGTCTCTTTGGTAGACTGTCATATCTAGGAACCAGAGTTTTACTAAAAGCTCTCGGGATTGCCTCAAACTTTGATCTTAACATCCCAAGGGTTCCGATCTGCATCAGGCAAACATTCGGAAACACATACTAGTAGTAACTAAAACGTGTACACTATAAGGGCAAAAATAGACATATGTCACTAACCTCACCCAGGTGGCTGAAAGCACCGTTCAGTCCACCATATAGCGCAGAAAATATGGCATACCATATTTGTGTGTCAATGAAGTATACCTATACGAAAAAATCAGATAAACATCTTCACAATGGGATATTGAATAAAACCCCTAAAGTCATGAATTGATACATACCATGACAACCGGTGCCCATAAAGTGGTAATAACACCTAAAATTTGACGCACTATGAAAAGTTAGTATCCTATCAGTACTTGCAACATTATGCAGAAGAATTAGTACAATATTGCCTTACTATAACATATAAACTTACAGTATGGAAAAGGCTCATGCCATGTGTGATTCTCCCGTTCTGAAAACAAATTTTTCCTGGTAGGTCCAACCAGAGGACATATCTGCCAAAAAGTGATCACAATGGCTCAGGACTTACATGAAACATAAATAACTGAGTAGTCAGAGAATATATCTGACATAATCAAGTAATACTAAGTTCCTAACCCCGTCAAACATGCATACCCCAAGAATTGTGTTTGAGAACAGCCCTTAACAATGGATAAAAATATTCAAGAGGATTGGCTTGACCGAATCCTGGTTAAGAAGGAAAATATGTTTTGCCTGGATGTAATAATTGTACCTAACTGAGAGGTATTTGGTTGCTTAAAAACTGTAAGATGCTCTCAAAATAGAGTCTTGGAATTTATTTATTTTGTTTGAGCCTATGGAGAGGACACACACCACTACCCTAATATATAAGCCCCTCTTGTAGAGCTGCTTGCCGGCTGTTCCTTAAACCGGATTGTGTCTAACAGCCTAATTAGATCGGTCTGTCGATTGATGCATCTGGCCGCATTAGGTCGCTTACAGATCCACCAAGTGGTGAGTACAATCAACATAATGAGCCCCAGGTGGTTCATCCTCGCTTGTCACCCCCTAAATAATGAGCTTCTGTAACACAGCTACAAATCTATCGGGTTTCTGTTCCCTCTCACGACAAACTTGCCATAGGGATCGTTTGGTAGGGACTAAACTAGTGCTTTCAATCTGGATGGTAATTTACCTGGAGATTGGAATGGCTAATGGGAAGAGGCCCTTGGTTGTTTCGTGATGCAGGTGATCCGGCGTATTATGCATTCCACAAATTGCCTCCCATGTCGCTCTCCTTTGGGCGACAATAGGGGTACCACCACGGCACCACCACGAGACCTTGGCGCCGCCTCCTACGCGTTCATCCTCACCGCGGCCGAGGGCAGCGACCTTGTGACAGCGGGCATCTCTGCTCCCAAAGGGGGCAAGTTTCTATAGATCAGGCTCTCACATTCCCCTCCACTGGATCTATTCCCCGGAGGCTGCCTTGCATCCGGCGACTTCGTCTGGACGGAGGAGGCTGCGACGGCCAAGGGAAGAGGGCCCTGCGGCCGCACTGGTGCGATCTTTCCACAAAATATCTTTTGGGAGGTTTTTGAATTTTTTGAAATCAACATTTTGAAGTTTAAAAAAATTGAAAAAAATATGGTATATGTTAATACTTATTACTCCGAGCCAATAGGTCTCAAGTTCAAGACCCTGCTCACGCAGTTTTAAAAACAAAAGAAAAAAAGATTCTGCGGCCCACACCGAACCCACGCTAAGGACTAAAATAGCCGTGAGGGGGAGTGTTGAATATAAATACATTGCCTAGTCTCTTTCCATCAGTTCGGACTTTTGGTTTAATTGGCTAGTGCAGCAATCTTTCAGCCACGAGCGCAGACCCGATGCCGACGTGCGCGTCCTCGTGGAGCCCAAAGACGCAGTGGAGCAGCGCGATGCCCGGCTGCGAGGGAGAGGAGCAACGCGACGCCCCGCCCCGACGCTGCCGTGCGCGCCCTTGTGTAGCCCGACGACGACGCGCCCCTCCTCGCCCTCGTGCTCGTCGAGAAGCTCGACGTGCTCAACCGAGTCGCCGCCGTCGCCGTCCGCCTTGGCTCCAGCGCCGTGCTCTGCCTGGACTCCCGCGCCGTGCACCCCCTCGTGGAGACTGACGACGAGGCGCGCCTCCTCGACATCCTCCCCATCGCCGAGCTCGCCCTGGTTGAGGACCGCGGCGGCGTTGTCCTTGGCGCGCCACGGGGCCGTCTGCGTCCATGGTTCGCTTCTTGTTGGCGTCCAGAATGGACAGGTTGGGCAGCGCGGTGACCGCGTTGAGCTGGAGCCCAGCTTCGGGAGAGTACAGTAGGGCCTGACACAACGCAGAGGAGGCGGCGGCCAACCCCTGACTTGGCGCAGAAGCTGTGCCTGAGGTTGAGCTCATCTCGGGATGGCGCCGGCATGGCTGGTGGAGGTCGCCGACGAGGTTGACGCGGAGGCAGCCCGCTTAGAGACCGCCGTGCGTGCTGCTCACCGCCGTCCCGTCCGTGCCTAGGATTTCGCCGCCAGTCATGTCCTAGGTTCCAGGGGCTCGCACGGGAATCTTTCCCTCTATCTCCTCTCTATTCATGCATGCGGTCAAAAAAATGCGTCCCTCCTGCTGGAGAAGGGACAGTCGCATGCGGACATGCGGACATTTTTTGTGTCCGTGCCTGACGCAAACGGACATAAATTGTGTCCAAAATACGTCGCCCCGTTGGAGATGCCCTAAGGCAGGAGACCGGGAAGGTTCTTGTTCCTCGCTCCGCCGCCGGCCAGACCGCTGGTCTCTCCCCTCTCCGGCTGCTTCGGCGGCGGGAGGGTGGGGAGACCGCGGCTCTGTGATGCCGGCCTGTGTATAGTAGTATAGTTTCGTGCTTTGGTGGGTGATGGCGGCGGCAGTGGCGCGAATAAGTCCGTCCCGGCTCTCCCCACGTCGAGATTGGTCTTTGGATCGGTTTCGGCGAGCCGGTGGCGGGTGCTCCTGGTGTGGTCGCCGGTGCGAAGACGGTGGCCAACTGAGGGAGCTTTTGTCCCCTGCCTTCTTCTTCGTTGGCGTTGAGCTCCTCCTGGCTCAACAACGGAGGTGCTCGGGGTGCGCCGGCGTGGGCTCGGAGCTGGCCGACGGGTTTCACTGGTGCTTGTACAAGAGTCTGGTGGTCTTGCAGCTGTTCCCCAAGCTGCTGTGTGAGCGGATGCAGGTCGGATTGTTTGTTTTTGCTAGCGTCTCTGCCCTGACCGCCGGAGAGGACTGGGGCGTCACCCCCGCCGACGTGCTTTCAGCCTTCTTCAGATCCCGGCGACTGCGCCAGGTGGCTACTGCGGCGACTTCTAGGAGGCTTTGTCCTCTAAAGGTTCTTTCCGGCGACCTAGATGTGGCCAGGGATGTCTTCGCCTCTCCGTCCAGTGAGGTGACGATGTCGGCGATGGTGGCGGCCGATCTTCGTCTCAGAAGAGCCCGTGGGCTTGATTGCTTTTTTGCTGTTTCTTCTAGGGTTCTTTCTGTAATTTGGGGACAGCTGCCCAGTTTCTGGTTGCTTCTTATACTCCGTAATAGCTTGTTTCCTTAGAGCATCTCCAACAGGCGCACAAAAAGCCGGCGCGCTAAACCTCCGTTTCGATGCGCTGTAACCCGCTGGCACGCGACGGACCGAGTTTTCCCCCGCCGGATGCTCCATTTTGCAGCGCGCGTTGGCGCGCAAACAAAGCACCTCCGTCGGACGCTCTATTTTGCAGCGCGCTGCGCGTCGCGAACGGCTAAATTCGACCGTTTCATTTCAAAATAAATCAAACAAACTATGAAAATTTAATCGAAAATACGAAATATATTAAAAGTTCAACGATACATCGCGACATAGAGGACGAAAATACGAAATTTGACAATACGAAACTAGTCCTCTGACTCCCAGTCGAAGTCCGAGGAGTGGGTGCTCGGAGTCGTCACCGACACCGGCGTCGTAGTCCATTCGAAGGAGGAGGAGGAGGAGGAGGAGGAGGAGAGGACGATGGTGGATGGCCCTGCGCCGTTCTTCTTTTCCTCCTCCTTCCTCGCTGCATTCTCGGCCCTCGCCACGGACTCGGCGCGGCGCTTCTTGCGGCTCGCCTTCTTCTTCGCCTTCGTTGCCGCCTTCTCCGCCTCCTTCTGCGCGTAGAAGGCTTCCGTGCCGGCGACGTCTTACGGGAATCGGCGCGCCCACTCGAGGCGGAGGGCCTCGTCGCACTCGGCGATTAGGAGGCGCTGCTCCAGCTCCCGTTGGCGGCGCTGTTGCTCGCGCATGATGGCCGGCGGCGGCGGCGCGAGCATCTCCGCCTGCTCCCCCGTTCAGACATCATGAAAATTCATGGTCCGGCGGGAGCGGCCGAGCCGCCAGGCGACGGCGTCTTACGCCCGCGCCGCCTCGTGCGCCGTATCAAACGTGCCAAGGCGGATCCGCTCGTCGCTGGAGCGGATTTCCGCGTCGAACCGGCCGCTCGGCCGCGCACGGACGCCGTGGTAGCCGGAGGCGGGGCGGCGGCGCGGAAGCATCATCGGCGTGGAGTCGGAACATCGGCGCGGAGGCGGAACGTCGACACGGAGGCGGAGCGTCGGCGGAAGAGAGGGAGAGGTGGGGAGAGAGACGGAGCGGCGCAGAGACGGGCGCGTGGAAAGTTCAGGTCGTTGCGCGTCGTGTCGCGCGCGCGCGGCGCGGCATTCTCCGCAAAGCGCCGCGCGCAAAGATTTTTTTTTTTTCCCGCGTTCGGAACTCGCGTCCGCGCGCGCCAAACCGGCAGTTTTTTTTTGCTGCGCGGCCGTTTTAGCGCGCCTGTTGAAGATGCTATTACTAAATATGGCCCCATGAGAGCTGGACCAATCAAAAATGGACTTCGGCCCGGTGCATGTGCCCACAGGTTCAACCGAGACTTTTCGCCGCTTCTCATCCTTATTTGATATACAATACAGGGAACACTTAGAGCATCTCCAGCCGTTGGGGCTCCCCAGGTCGAAATTCGGCGCTATTTAGCACCGGATGGATGTATTTTTTGGCCTGAGATGTCCATTTTTCCCAGCGGCGCGCCCATGATGGATGGAAGTTTTTGACAAAATATGGCGAATTCAGACAAAACTAGGTGAAACTCGTTCAAACATAAGCGAAATTTAATGAATTTAACGTATATAGGAGAGTTCGTACATATATTTGAATTCGGCGACAGGGAAACTTAAACTTAAACTAATAGCGGCCTTCTACATGCCGAGATGGCGGTAGAAGACCGTGTAGTCGCCGCCGCCGTCGTTGGAGTTCCCGACGTCCTCGGGCGGCGGCGCCTGGTACCATCGGCTAGAACCCTGGCCAGGGTCGCCGGCGCGTGGTGGCGTCGGCCGGTAGAGGTCGTCGTCGTTGCTCTCCTCCAGTTTAATCAGCGGTGCGGTCCTGGGCGCGGCGTTCCTTGCCGAGGCCAGTGCGGCAGCTTGGACGGCGAGTTGCCGCGCGGCGGCCAAGTCCAGCAGCCGACGCTGATGCTCCGCCCCCTGGCGCTCCCAGTCCCGCCTGGACCACTCGAGCGCGGCGTCGATGGGGAGGGTGTTGTCGACGGGGACCAGGTCCTTCAGCGATCTGGCGATCGCCTCCTCCACCGCGGCGTCCTCGGCGCGCTTGGCCTCCTCCTCGGCGAGATGGTTGGCAGCGGCGGTGGCGGCGTCCTCCTTCTTGGACGACTTCCTCTTCCGCCCGCGCGATGGAGAAGAGGGCTGGTCGCGAATGACGAGGGCGCCGCTGCAGCGCCCTCGTGTCGGCGGTGGAGACGCCGCCTCCTGCTTGACGTGGTAGCGTGGTGTCGCCGGTGGAGGCGCCGATCCGCCGGACCTGGACGCGGACCTCGACCCTGATGAGGAGGAGGACGTCGCCATCCTCCTCGGTGTCCAGGAACTACTGTGTCGGCGCGACACGGTAGCCGCCTCCGGCGGCAGCATCCCCAGAACAGGGGAGTTCCCACCCTCGATGTGTGCGAGCACATTGGCGAGGGTGCGGCCAGGCGCGATCCACCACCGACGGCGTTGTTCCTAGCCGGAGGAGGAGGAGGGCCGTCATAGGCGGCACTTTCACACTCATACCTGCGCCGGAAGAAGTCCGTCCATGCGTCGTAGTTGTCTGGCCAGTAGCGTTGCTCTGCGCGCTGAGTGACGAGCACAGCGTCGATCTACGCCTCCAGGGCGGAGCGTGTTGTCGGCGGCGGCGGGATCGGGACGCCGCCCGCGCTTAGCCGCCATCCTCCCGGCGCGCGGAAGTCTGGCGGCGCCGGGTAGCCCGACATGTGGAGGAGCCGCCCCTCCCATTGGTAGAGGGAGCGGCGGCCGAAGCTGTTGTTGGACACGCTGTCGTTCGCCATCGTGATCGCCAAGCTCGAGTGGGGGGAAGATTGGGGAAGATTGAGGGAGACGGCGGCGTGGTGAATGCGGCCAGGCACGGTAGTTTGGCAATAAATAGAGGTCGGCACGCGTGAAACCGAGGCGACGACATTAACTCGCCGCGTGGAAGCTACGCGGCCGGCGAAGACTGACCGGCGACAGGCTTTTACAGCGGGCGGAAGACGATGCGATGAGGACGACGATTGGCCTCGCTCGCCGACAAGTTGGGGCCAACAGCCGCGCGGGAAGTTTTCTCGGCGTTTCCATGCTTTCGTTTCGTCCGGAGTCCCTGCGCGCTTCCCGGATAGCCGGGGATGGCCTGGGCTCCCCGGATGGATGAAAGCCCAAATCCGAACGAAAACGAGGGTCCGGGAACGTGACTGGCCGTTTTCGTCCATCCGGGTAAAAAAAAAGGTGTCCTAGGGACCTCGTCGGGAGACGGTTGGAGATGCTCTTAGCATCCACTGCTCACTCTTCACTTCCCTATCCGTATCGGCGCGCTCTTAGTTATCGACTCCCATAAAACCTAGATCGACACTGAAAATTAGATCTCACCCAACTCTCATCTATGTTAACCCATTCTCGAAGTGGCAAGGAGATGAAGCACAAATTGGATAACTCAAGGCTCTCATGTTGGATCCTATTTCCTGATCCGGTGCAGCATCCGCATCGTAGCCTCCACCTCAGTTCCCGATTCTAAAGTATCGCTTTCCTCTCTTGTATAAACTGTGGTCCATCTTATTCTTATACTTTCATCTTTGTGCCTGTTCCTTTCTGATCCAAATGATCCAAGAAGTATACCTCAGGAGTATCTTGGAGATTCCTAATGATCCAAATGATCATTATAAGTGGAGAAGTATATTAGAGTAATTTTCATTTAATCAAAATGAACGGAAGGGTCTTGACCAAATACTTGAAATCCATGACGCATGGCATGCAAAGGTGCTTGCTCGAACCCTTCTTTGGCTATTTGAAGGCGCATCTGCTCATCAATGGTTTCATGGATAGATTCACTCGGTGGGTAAGTCAAGATGATGAGGACGTCAATGGGGATGCGAATGGGCAAGACAATAACAAAGACAAGGGATGAGAAGAAGGAATGAACGAAGAGGCACCTAGACATGATGAAGAAGAGGCGGCCAGACATAGAGAAGAATAGGCTGATAATGGAGAATACGCGGACACATAGTCTCCATCGATGGCGCTAACTTCTATCATGCGGGACTTTCATGTTCAAGAACTGCTTCTCAAAAAGACGGCTACCGGCAGCGCTTCTTCTAGAGAGAAACTGAACCTAACATAACAGACTCGAATACTCCATTGTATGCAAGTTGCGGGCTCAAGGTGTCCCATTTGAAAGTAACGCTCGATATTCTACAGCAGACGTAAAAAGACAGATGGGACGACTCAAGGGTCAACCTTCATTTGAAATGGTTGCACAATCTTCTTCCCGAGGGGAGGGGAACACGTGAACTTCATTCGTAAAATTGCCTAGCCCTCTAGTTGCAGACTATAAACTTGTGGTGTAAACTTTATTCCTAAACTTGCCTAGCGCTCTAGTTTTAGAGTATGAACTTCTCGTGTAAAATTTATTCATAATTTTGTGATGCTTTTGAGTTACAAATCATGCATGCTTAATTATGCTGCTTTTTATTGTGAAACTTTTTTGTTTCCTAATATTATGTTGCATATTATTTATGATTTAGCTCATGGCTTGGCTTATGACACATCTTCCTTGGGTATAGAGATGCCAAAGTGGTATGTCGTGTATCAAGGTAGGATTCCAAGAGTCTACGACGAGTGGGATGACTGCTTGAAGCAAGTGAACAAGTTCAAAGGCAACAACTACAAAGGATACAAGAGCAAAGCAGACGCGGAAGCTAGGTACATGAACCGCCTGATAGGGAAGCGAGAAAGAAGGGAAAAAGAGGAAAAAGAACCAGAAGAAGACCATCATAGTCAATTTTTGTACGCCATCCGTCACCGGGTTTATCACTTCATAAGATAACTAATGGTGTTTGTAAACGCTTCCTATATAGTCAAGTTTATTTGGCTGGCGTCCACGAATTTTTTCCTCTCTGTGTTTGAGAGGTTTTTCGACGTTAAAATTTTGTGTCCCCTGCGTGGGTTCTTTTTCGTTCTTCGTTATTTGCTTGTCGCGTTTATAATAAGATAGGAAAGTACCTTAATAATTTACTACATGTAATTATATTCTAGTGCAAAACATCCATGAATAAAGCTGGATTCAACTGGAAACAGTCAAGTGAATATAAAGCCTAGATTATACCAACCTCGACATAAAAACTGAAGGCAAGCTTGCATATAAGCAATAGAATCCAGAACAATGCGTACCTATTTTATTAACAAAAAGAATTAGTTCTAAACAATAGTGATAATACTGCAAATTTAAGTATGAAAAAGATGTCATACTTACTTAAGAAATGAACATGTGTCTTCATACATTCCCCGGGCAACATACAACTTTGGCTGGTCAATGAAAAAACATGTGTGAAAACCGAAAGGTACAAACAATTATACCACGAAATCATCCAGAATTGCAGATAGATATATTGTCAGACATACCTGAGTCCACCAGAAGATGACTCTAGCAATGCGGCTATTCGAACGCTCCAATGCCCTTTTAATTGGTAGAAATACGGAAAACAGGACACTGAATATGTTGGGTAGCATGTAAAGAAAAGCTGTAAACTTGTAAACCGATCCGCTCTGGAAATTCCCAATGTGATTGCCGAATAACTTGACCAGGCGTGTGTGATTTTGAATAGAAATTATGTATGTTGTTGGAAGGATTATTAACCAGGCAATAGCCACAAAAAATTTCAGAATATATCGTATCTTCTGTGAGCACGCCAGACTTCTCCAAGCCTTCCAGTTAAGAACTATATCAAATGTGGCTGAAAAAGTTTGGGAAACCAAGTTTAAAAACTATGCGGCATGTGAATGAAGAATAAGGCATTCTATTTTTGTTAATAAAACACGGTTTTAGGATGCATAAAGTATCGACATTCCAGTTGTCAAAAAAAGTACTGAAGTTCCAGAGTAAATTCGTACCTTGAAGGAAGTTTAAAAATGCAGCTGTTATGAATATTGTCAAAACATTTCTGAAAACATCTGGTTTGAAAATAGCAAAAAGTGAACCAGAAGGGTTCCAGGCAATAATTACCATGGCCTACAAGAAAACAAGAACACATCAGAAATAAGGAGAAAAAAGAAATCTTTTCATTCTGCCAATAGATATACCTGGAGAGTTAATGTAAGAAAAGCCCACAATCGATCAAAACTTCTGAAGAGGTGCAAGAATGTACGAACTTCAACAAAATTAGTTTTGGACATGCTTCGTCTGCCAATAGGATTAGCATGTCTCTGCATAGTGCATACATTAAAAATCAGTTGAAATATATTACATAACATACTTGAATTTGATAAAATTTCCTTAAGGACTTGTTTGGTACTAGAGTTTTAGTGGGGATTAGCGGGGATAATCCGCTCCAAATTTCAAATCCCCACTTATCCTCAATGCATGTTTGGTGCTAGAGTATGAGCGAGTTTAATCCACACTTATCCCCACTTTTTCCCAAATTTTAATGTAATTTTTTCAATCCCCAATACTCTACCCCTACTTAGTGGATTGGAGATGGGGTTTTGTGGGGATTAGATGGCAGCAGAGATTCACCCAATACTCTAGATTATTATCCCTACTAATCCCCACTAAAACACTAGTACCAAACAAGACCTAAGAAACATGAATCTGAACAATCACATGAAAATGTATACACATGTCAAGTTGAAGTATAAATTACATGTATGTTCCTACCAAGAAAGATTAAACGGAACAGGCTTTTCCCTTCTGTACTTTGTCTTTTTGGACGCTTCACAGAATATAGACTTGGTGTACATGGGCACCAATGATCTTGTTCTTTCGAAAAAACTTAAAAATCATATTTTTCAGTTTCAAAAAATTCTGAAAAATTTCTCATATAGTTAATGATGTATCCCACAAATATGCAAAATATCAATTTAAAAATGACAAAAGTGTAGATCTCAGTAGTATATTTTCAAATCCCCGAAACATATCAGATTTATCATTTTTATCTGGCACAAAATAAAAGGATTTCGGGTTGAGATTTTGCATGATGTAAGATGTTTCACTCACAATCTCCAGAATTATTTTCACATTTTTAATAACTAGTAAAACTGTCTTTTAATTTTTTTTAAAATAAGTAAAGCACTAAAAATCAGGAGCCAAAATAATTTTTCGCGCTTCTCAGTTCTACTTCAGAAGAAAACAATTATTGGCAAGCAGCAGGAAGCAATGGTAACATCACTGCACCACCAATAATAGTTAATAGCCGGTGGGCTGATGTTCAGTACCGATTGTGATCAAAACTTACTCCCGGGTCTCTCGTGACTCTCAGGCTATAGAAAAGCTTCTCCCTAGCGACTCTGCTGCTAAAGGAGGCCATCCGTCGGCGCAGAGCGGCAGAGAAGCATCTCGTTCGTCGTCTTCCCCCATCCAATGCCCCATCTCGGTCATCCCCGTCCTCTCCCCTATCGCAGATCTGGTCGGCATCTTGATCTGGCTTGTAGGATTATAGCACTAGGTGTGTGCGCTTGCATTGATTCATCCATTTTTTAAGTCATAACCCTAAATACTAGTGGGCATTTTTACGTATTTGGACGGTTGTTTGTTGCTAACAATATCTCCTCATAGCCCACCCATCAAGGGAAGGGTATTCCAATAAAAGGTGAGATGTAGTATCGAGCCACAAGGAGGTGTCTCATCATCACCAACATGGGCGGACCCAACAGGGCGTACGGGTGGGGCACGCCCCACCCTAAGAAATCAGCTCGTAACATACAAATGATTCGACAAAAAACATTAGGCCTAGACCAGACCATTAGCGTTGCACGATATGGCAGTTGTCCGATACGATTCACCTTCATGTCGTCCGTCGGATTTCCTACTGCCAAACCTCTCGAACGAGCCAGATGTTTGTTGATCCGATTGATCACACAAGGAAATGAATGAGGCAAGGACCAGGGTTAGTGCGGGCAACTCGGACTCCTACCCCTGCAGCAGAGCGCGGGCCAGCCGGAGACACTACAGACGCCTCGTGTGCACGACAAAGGCAGTTTGAAGTCAAGTTCAAGCCCTCTCTTCGATCAGGTGAGGTGCTACATGCATGTATTTTCTCTTCTATAATTATTTTTATTTAAATAGTTTTACCATCGGAGAATTGCGATATCGATTCATTATTGATAATTGAACATAGAAATTTACTGAATGTAATAGAAGTATTGATAACTTAGTTTACATTTTTGGGTTCAAAACTATTGAATTTTATGCATGCATATATGCATGTTATGCTTGTGGTATGGAGAAATAATTTTTGTCTAGTTGCTCCACCCTAGCGTAAAATCCTAGATTCACCACTGATCACCAACGCTTGGTTGAGAACTAGTGTCCTACCCAGACCACAGCTCCCGGAAGATGTGCCTCCATCATCTAGGGCAACCACACAATGCTTCTCGGTTGGAAGTGAGGGTTGTGATTGGAGATGTAGACCAGAGGAGGGAGAGAAGCAAAATGGGAAGACATATATCAATCATTTAAGTAAATTTGATTGTCTATACACATGAGGGCTTTCCTCGGGAGCGTGTTGCTTGAGGACCTGCACAGAGTGGACGGTGGCAAAACCTGAAAATGTCACTGGTACCCCGACAGATTATTTGGACACCGGTCTCATAGAATGGTGGATTCTTGTAAAAACAAGTGGAACCCACATAATGATAAAAAAACTTGACCAAGGCAACCTCCGGCCTCCCCCACACGCTTCTCTTCTCTTCGTCGCATGACCAGAAAAAAATTCCCCTTTCACTCTAGAGCAAATTGGTCTCCTTTCCCTGCTTCTTTTTTCCAATTCGGTACCGTCCTTGCACAATCCCAGCGGAGCTTTATAATCAGGGAGTGGGAGGTATGTGGATCCTCGCAAATGCTTGATGCGTCCTCCTGTGCCTCCCGCTTGATAGCCTATCAGGTATCCACCATTACTGTACCTGCTTCTGCCAAACTAGATGCCCACATGATGTACGGGCCACGAACCCCAAGAAAAGATAGCGGCTCCAAACAAAAAAAGGTTTAAGATAGGGGAATCCTTTATCTTTGATTTTATTTAACATTGTCGCTCATATGTTAACAATTATTATTAACATGGCCTGAGAGGATGGTCAGGTTGGTGGCCTTATCCCTCATCTAGTTGAGGGCGGTGTGTCACTTTAACAGTATGCAGATGACACCATTATTTTTATGCAACATGAGTTAGAAAAAACTTTAAACATGAAACGTATTCTCTATATGTTTGAACAATTATCTGGTCTTAAGATTAATTTTCACAAGAGCGAGATCTTTTGTTTCGGTAAAGCTAAAGAGGTCAAAGATCAATATAGATTCCTATTTGGTTGTGAGATCGGTGCCTTTCCTTTGAAATACCTAGGTATACCTATTCCTTATTGCAAGTTGAGGAATGGTGAATGAAAACCTATTGAGGACAGATTTGAGTTGAGTAGTTAGATTGGGAAGCTTTTAACTTATGGAGATCTCTTAATTCTAATTAATTAGGTTTTAAGAAGCATGTTTATGATTTCATTTTTTGAGATTCCAGTAGGAGTAAGGAAGAGGTTAGACCACTATAGATCGCGTTTATTTTGGCAGAGCGACAGTCATAAAAGAAAGTATAGGCTTTCTAGCTGAAATACTATTTGTCACCCAAATTACTGAGGGGGGGGGGGGGGTCGGTATTGAAGTTTTAGATATAAAAAAGAATTAGTAAGTGGTTGTTTAAACCTTTAAATGAAGATGGAGTATGGAAAGATTTACTTCCTAACAAATATCTTCATTCTAAAACTTTATCACAAGTGACAGGGAAGCCGCATGATTCTCCCTTTGGGAAAGGATTGATGAAAAATATGATTTTTTATAAGGGGATCTTTTAATATTGGGAATGGGAAAAATACCAGAAATTCAATTCGGCTCCAGGGTGCATATGCTCCCTCTATCAAAAAATTATATTTCGAAATGTCGAAAATTTTGAAAAAAAATTCTACAAGTACATCTCCACAATAAGAGTGTGTTCGTCAAGTTCCACAATAAGAGTGTGTTCGTCAAGTTTCGCGAGAAACTAATATTTTTTGTGATCTATGTAAAAAAGAGAAAATTTATCTTCTGAAAAGCCTTATTTTTAGCATTAAATTTTTTTATCTTTTACACACGTTATATGACAAGTTGATTTTTCATGAAACGACTTTATGAGCATGTAGCACGTGAAGATGTACGTGCGAATTTTACGTTTTAAATTTTTTAAAATTAGAAAATATGTGTAAAATATATTTCAAAATAAAGGGAGCATATGCTCCCATGTGCCAAAACACTACTCCCAAAGAATACTAGTTTTTGGGAAGATAAGTGGTTAAAAGGAAACAAGTTTCCGTTGCAGATGTATTAGTAAATCGCCCTCTTCAAGTTACATTGCGGAGGATGCTAAAACCCAACAAGTGGGCACTTTGGTTAGAGTTAGTTGAACGCCTTATGCACATTCAATTGACAAATGAAAATGACTCTTCTGTTTGGAGCCTTACCAATTCGTGTACCTTTAGTGTAAAATCTTTTTTTATCTTGACCTACTAGATGATAAAACAAAGTACTTCATAAAATATATTTGAAAAATGAAAGTATCCATGAAGATCAAGATCTTTATGTGGTTTCTTCACCGTAAAGTTATTCTAGCCAAAGATAATCTTGCAAAAAGGAATTGGCAAGGTTGCAAGAAATGTGTTTTCTGCTATAGAGATGAATCTATTAAAAATTTGTTTATTGATTGCCCTTTAGTTAAGATTATGTGGTGCATCATATTTGTGACTTTCAGTTTATCCCCACCAGCTAATATCAGTAATCCTTTTGGTAACTGGTTAAGCGGCATCGCTAAGAAAGATGTAGTGCAGATTCGCGTGGGTGTTTGCGTTATTATTTGGGCTATCTGGAATGTGCGTAATGAAGTGTTATTTTAGAAACCAAAACCTCAACCTTTCTTGCACATTATTCGCGTGGGTGCAACAGACTGGAGACCATCGCACAAGATTTCTTCAACCGGTGTGTGGCTGGCTGCTTGACCGTAGAATCACTTTTTGATTTATTTTTGGCGTTCTCTTCTCTACATTTTTAGATGATTGATCTTTGTATCGACTTTAGTTGATACGTGCACTGTAACAAGCGTAATATTGTATATGGATAAGGAAATAAAGTAGCCATATTCATCATTTTGATGCAGAGACTAGGGTACACCCCCATTTAAAAAAAACCTAGGTTATGAGGGGCCTCCGAGTGATAAGACCTAGAACGACCCAACTCATACACGATGGAGAGACATGAAACACCAAACCCTAGCTATGCTAGATCGATCTCAACATATCCAATCTCGTCGACTTTTGTAAAATCTGTTGAAATAAATGGGCTAAATCATTTGGCTCATGTAGTATTTCAGCTTTGCCATAAATCTCAAAGCCCACATACTGGCAGCCTTGTGAGTTTGAGCCCAAGTTGGTGGCAGCTCACTAGGGAGTGACAAGAGGTGAGAAGTTTAGTCCCACATGGATAGTTGGGAGGAAGTTAGACCACCTTATAAGGTGGGTTGTTCCACCACTAGTAAGTGAGTAAGAATAAGAGTGGTAGACGCGCGCTCCTCCTCCTCCTCGCTCGCTCGTCTCGACTCGACACGACACGACGCGCGCCGCGCTTGAGGTGAGTGGATTGAGCCTCGAGCCGAGACTTTCCTTTCTTTTTGCAGTTCAGGAAAACGAATAGAGTCCTAGACGGACGCGTCACACGGTTCGGGTCGCTCTCGGACCGTGGGCTATCTGTAACTGACTCGAATGTGCGCGCGACGTGGGCGTGCCCCACGTTTCCTAGGGTTTCCTGAGCCTATATAATCTGTTGCCCAGCTACCGCAAAAATCTATCTAATACACGAGTTAGGGTTTCCACCTCTCTCTGCTTGCGCCGCCATCGTAGCCTACTCCATCCCGCCCGCCGACGTGCACCGGCGAACGGGAGAGCAGGTCTCGGAACCGCTCGCCTTTGCGATCTGTACGGAGAGAGGGGTAGGTTTCGGAAGCGCTCTGCTCAAGTTCTTCATCACGGGTCGTCTTCCGCCTAAGTCGGGCGGTGCTGCCTACCTTCATCTTCAACGCCGTCTTGACCCGTCGTCAACAACGTTGTCATCAACAACGTTACTGCTGCGACATCATCTGCACCGCCACCACCACCAGATCGGTACATGCGACATATCTCGATCTATTTAGCGATGGATGTTGTACCGTTTGCCATCCTACTATTTATGTTGATTAATACATCTAGTATGTTCGAATTTCACATGTTAGTAGTTACTGTTTTCATGCTTAATATTCTGGAATTAATCATGGAAATTGTGCCTAATTATCCAACAATCCAAAAAGCTAATTGTAGGCAATTTCTGAGTTAACAATGGCTGGTTTTGCTGATGCACTAAGGCCGGATAAGTTTACCGGTGTGCACTTTAAGAGGTGGCAGATTAAGGCCATGCTCTGGCTTACTCATCTGAAAGTGTTCCAAGTTAGTAATGGTCTTCCTGAAGGAACTATACATGACCAAGATCAGAACAAGTTCAAGGAAGACAATACTCTCTTCGTTGGATGCGTACTGAGTATTCTTGCTGATCGTCTATGTGATGTGTATATGCACATATTAGACGGTAAAGAGTTCTGGGATGCACTGAATGCTAAATTTGGTGCAACCGATGCAGGCAGTGAACTGTACATCGTGGAGAGCTTTCATGATATCAGGATGGTGAACAACCGTTCTGTAGTCGAACAAGCTCATGAGATACAGTGCATTGCGATAGAGCTTGAACTCCTTAAGTGTGCCTTACCTGCAAGTTTGTGGCTGGATGCATTATTGCCAAGTTGCCCCCTTCATGGAGGAACTTTGCCACAACTCTCAAACACAAGAGACAAGAGATATCAGTTGAAAATCTGATAGCGTCTCTTGATGTTGAGGAGAAAGCTCGAGCTAAGGATACTACTGAGAAAGGAGAGGGTCAGTCTAGCGTCAACATGGTGCAGAAGACACCCAACAACAAGAACAAAGGGAATAACAAGCCCTCCTTCAATAAGCCTATGAAGACTACAACCTTCAAGAAAAAGAAGATGGTAAACAAAGCAGATCTGAGCTGCTTTACCTGTGGAGAGACTGGCCACTTTTCTAAGGACTATCCAGAGAGGGCAGACCGCAAGAAAAAGACAAGGCAAGTCAACACGGTGACCGCTAGCAATGCTAATGGGTACGGTAATCTCTTTACTGTTCTTTGGGTATTTTAATCTCCATGTTGGTCATTTTATACATGTGCTAATGTTCATGTGTGTGTGCTGACATATCCATGTTCACTTCTTACCAGGTCGCCCGGGATTCTTCCGTCTTGATGGGGAATGGGTTACATTCTTCTGTTTGTGGTGTTGACACGGTAGATCTGAAGTTCACTTCGGGGAAGATCGTGCAGCTGAGGAACGTGCAACATGTCCCTACTATGAACAAGAATCTCGTTAGCGGCTCCCTTCTATGCAGAGATGGGTTTAAGGTTGTTTTAGAGTTGAATAAAGTAGTTGTTTCCAAGTTTGGACAAGTTATTGGTAAAGGCTATGAGTGCGGAGGCTTGTTCCGCTTTTCGCTTTCTGATTTCAGTAATAAGTCTGTGAACCATATTTGTGGCAATGTTAGTGATGATACCAGTGTTTGGCATTCTCGTTTATGTCACATTAATTTTAGTTTAATGTCTCGACTATCCAGTTTGAGTTTAATTCCAAATTTCACCATTGCCAAAGGTTCTAAGTGTCATAGTTGTGTGCAATCAAAGCAACCTCGGAAGCCTCACAAGGCGGCCGAGGAGAGAAACTTGGAACCTCTAGAACTCATACATTCTGATCTATGCGAGATGAATGGTGTGTTGACAAAAAGTGGAAAGAGATATTTCATGACATTGATCGATGATGCGACTAGATTTTGCTATGTTTATTTGTTGCGAACTAAAGATGAAGCTTTAGACTACTTTAAAATTTATAAGGCCGAAGTTGAAAATCAACTAGAGAGAAAGATTTCCTCTCATGGAATTATTCATGAGAGGACGCCTCCCTATTTGCCCCAATCAAACAGGATTGCCGAGAGGAAAAACCGCACGCTAACTGACTTGGTGAATTCCATGTTAGCCACTGCTGGTTTATTAAAGGCATGGTGAGGGGAGGCTTTGTTGACTTCATGTCATGTCCTGAATAGAGTTCCTAACAACAATAAAGATAAAACCCCTTACGAGGAGTGGGCTGGGAGAAAACCATCACTTTCGTATTTGCGCACATGGGGATGTTTGGCGAAAGTCAATATTTCAATTACTAAGAAGTGCAAACTCGGACCAAAGACAGTGGATTGTATCTTTCTAGGTTATGCTCCGCGGAGTGTAGGATATAGATTTTTGGTAGATCAATCCGAGGTACCTGATATGCATGTTGATACTATTATGGAATCTCGTGATGCAACATTTTTGAGAATATGTTTCCTATGAAAGATATGCATAGCATTGCTAGAATTTCTACTGAGATAATTCCTGAGTCTAGTACATCTAATGCGTATTTTGAACAATCACATGAGAATGTTACTGAGAAAGATGACAATGAAGCTCCTAAACGTAGCAAGAGACGAAGGATTGAAAAATCCTTTGGTGATGATTTCATTGTGTACCTTGTGGATGATACTCTCACGTCCATTGTAGAGGCATATGCATCTCCAGATGCAGATGACTGGAAAGAAGTTGTCCATAATGAGATGGAGTCGATTCTTTCTAATGGAACTTGGGAGTTGTCAGAACGACCCCATGGATGCAAGCCTGTAGGCTGCAAATGGGTGTTCAATAAGATGCTAAGACATGATGGTACTATTGAAAAGTACAAGGCGCGGCTTGTAGCGAAAGGCTACACACAGAGAGAAGGCGAAGATTACTTCGACACCTATTCACCTGTCGCTAGAGTTACCACCATTCGAGTAGTACTATCCATGACTGCCACCTATGGTCTTATCGTTCATCAAATGGACGTAAAGACAGCTTTCCTTAATGGAGAGTTGGAAGAGGAAATCTATATGGATCAGCCTGATGGGTTTGTAGTAAAAAGTGAAGAAAGAAAGATGTGCAAGTTGCTGAAATTTTTATATGGCCTAAAACAAGCACCTAAAGAATGGCATGAGAAGTTTGACAGAACTTTAACTTCTGTAGGCTTTGTTGTCAATGAGGCTAACAAGTGCGTTTACTATCGCCATGGTGGGGACGAAGGTGTTATACTATGTTTGTATGTGGATGATATTCTGATCTTTGGTACAAACATGAAAGTAATACACGAGATCAAGTCTTTCTTATCAAAGATCTTTGATATGAAAGATCTGGGAGAAGCTGATGTGATTCTGAACATCAAGCTGATTAAGAACGAGAGTGGGATTACTCTAACGCAATCACATTATGTTGAGAAGATCTTGAGTCGGTTCGGCTATATTGATAGCAAGTCTTCTCCAACACCTTCTGATCCCAGTGTGACACTACGCAAGAACTGGAGGATTGCCATAGATCAATTGAGATATTCTCAGATTATTGGCTCACTCATGTACTTAGCGAGCGCGACTAGACCCGACACCTCTTTTGCTGTTAGCAAGTTGAGTAGGTTCATGTCAAACCGGGTCGATCATTGGCATGCACTTGAGGTCATGCGCTACCTATGTGGTACAATGAGTTATGGGATTCACTATTCAGGGCACCCAGCTGTGCTTGAAGGGATATAGTGATTCGAATTGGATCTCAGATGTAGCTGATCTGTACGTCACAAGTGGGTATGTATTTACCTTTGGAGGTGGCGCAGTGTCATGGAGATCTTGCAAACAAACCATATTGACGAGGTCAACTATGGAAGCAGAACTAACTGCTTTAGACACAACCACTGTTGAATCAGAATGGTTGTGTGAGCTCTTGATGAACTTGCCAGTGGTTGAAAAACCTGTTCCGGCAATCCTTCTGAATTGTGACAATCAAACCGTAATTGTCAAAGTGAACAATTCTAAGGATAACGAAGTCATCAAGACACGTAAAGAGACGTTTGAAGTCTGACAGGAAATTGCGAAACTCCGGAGTAATAACTGTTACATATATTCAAACAGACAAAACCCTGGCAGATCCCTTTACAAAGGGACTATCACGTAATGTGATAGAAAGTGCATCGAGGAGATGGGTTTGAGACCCGTTGATGTTACACCATAGTGGTAACCCAACATTTGTGATCGGAGATCTCATGAATTAGGACCTGGGAAGAACAAACTAGTGGTTTAATTGAGGAGAGTATTATGTAACCCTCTCTATGTGAAGATGTACAACTCTCAATTGTTGTAAGGAAGGTTGGCAATAAGCCTTAATGTGTTTATGTTGGCTATTTTAGCAAAGATGCTGTCCTACAGAGCATTCTTGAAATAACACACATATATGAGTCCGATTGCTAAACGTCGCAATCTATGAGATTTGGGTGATCTCTACTAAACTCATAAAGAGACCACGAAGTATGACGCATATGCTTCACCCGCGGGGTAGGCTACTGGCAGCCATGTACTGGTTATGACTTTGAGTGAAACCTGTTCACGCAAAACTTGCAATTCAAGGCTTAGTCCATTGTTCAAGTGTGAATGGATGTAGCTTAAGGTTCTAGACGGAAGTTCAACTTAACAGTCTCCGCTGAAACACTGGTATATAAACAAGAAGTGAGTATTGGTAAATCTCTAAATAGGGATTTGAGATCTGGTGGGGGATTGTTGAAATAAATGGGCTAAATCATTTGGCCCATGTAGTATTTCAGCTTTGCCATAAATCTCAAAGCCCACATACTGGCAGCCTTGTGAGTTTGAGCCCAAGTTGGTGGCAGCTCACTAGGGAGTGACAAGAGGTGAGAAGTTTAGTCCCACATGGAAAGTTGGGAGGAAGTTAGACCACCTTATAAGGTGGGTTGTTCCACCACTAGTAAGTGAGTAAGAATAAGAGTGAGTAAGAATAAGAGTGGTAACTGACTCGAACGTGTGCGCGACGTGGGCTTGCCCCATGTTGCCTAGGGTTTCCTGAGCCTATATAATCTCTTGCCCGGCTACTGCAGAAATCTATCTAATACACGAGTTAGGGTTTCCACCTCTCTCTGCTTGCGCTGCCATCGTAGCCTACTCCATCCCGCCCGCCGACGTGCAGCGAACGGGAGAGCAGGTCTCGGAACCGCTCGCCTTTGCGATCCTATACGGGAGAGGGCGAATTAGGTTTTTGGGAAGCGCTGCGCGACTGCTCAAGTTCTTCATCACGGGTCGCCTTCCGTCCAAGTCGGGCGGTACTGCCTACCGTCGTCTTCAACGCCGTCTACTTCGACCCATCGTCAAAAACGTTGTCATCAACAACGTTACTGCTGCGACATCATCTGCTACACCTCCATCGCCACCTCCACCAGATCGGTACGTGCGACATATCTCGATCTATTTAGCGATGGATGTTGTACCGTTTGCCATCCTACTATTCATGTTGGTTAATGCATCTAGTATGTTCGAGTTTCACATGTTAGTAGTTACTGTCGTCATGCTTACTATTCTGGAATTAATCATGGAAATTGTGCCTAATTATCCAACAAAATCATCAATAATACAAGCATACAAGCATCAGCTAGGGTTTTTCCTTCAAAGTCCTGAAGCAGTGTAAAACTCGCCTTGTTTCCTCTGTGTTGTGCTTGTACACCGTCGAAACCACTAATATGCTTCTTCTCCAAAACCCAATTCCATCACGTATGTGCATTGTTGTGCTTACCCCACGTCAGGTGGTGGCGAACCGGTCTGGCCTCGCGCCCCACTAATATGCTTCACAGCTGATCTTGGCTTCGGCCACGCCCCGGGCGCAGGGGCCATGCTAGAAGCCCTCCCCTCGATCCTGTGCCGCCGGATATGGCTGCCGCGATGCCTGTGGTGGTTGATGTGGATGGCAGAAGATGGGAGTGTGAAATAAAATGGCCGCGAGTGGCCTGCTAAAGGCCCAAGGCAATGGATACCAGCGTAGAGGTCGAAACATCAGCATTGAAGGTAGGCGTCGGGTGGCGCGGCTAGCGCAGACATCAGATAGCACATGCAAATTTGGAGTTAGCCTACATCCATTGATGGCTAGAAGAAGAAGGCCGCTCGGTTCTACCATGCAGGCATCAGCGCACGCTGGCGGACACAGGAGGACGCTTGCGATGTCCCCACAGATGCATCCGTTCCCCAAATTTGATGGGCGGATAGGTCGCACCAGACGAGTCGGTTCGTTTGGATCGCGTCGCTGGAGCGCACGCGTCGCTGGAGCGCATGCGCCCGGTCCTCCTATCTGCACGAACCAATTCGAACGCGGCAAGACCGTTTAAGTCGCACCGCTCGAGATGTCCTAAGCTCGGAGGGGGGAGCACCTATTGCTCTGATTCCCTAAAATTTATATGTGGTGCGAGGGCACTGGTGGCTGATGCCTCAAAATTGTGTTGGACACCGATCAGAGCATACACCGTAGAGGGCATAATAGATCCCCTTTTAGCAGTAAAAAAGAAACTTAACAGCCGGAGTTCATGTAGAAAAAATTGAAACGTAATAGTACAAAAGGTGTTTATTGAAAAATAATTGTGCCAATAATGCATTGAAACACTAAAGGTTCATCACATATGTAATTATTATTTTGTACTTTAGTCTATTCCTACCATAAAAGAGAACGATAAGTGATTAATTTAGACCAATATCAGCCAAAAAGTAAACCGATTGCTGATGTATGTTGTTATAGTATGATGTATTTGTAAAGCAAATAAGAATCGATAAAGTATTTGTTGGACAAAATAAAAGCAGAGGATTAATAAGTAACCTCAGTTTTCTTTATACTTCTGAAGTCCGCTGGCCATCCAAATTGTTCGAAGCAATTCTTCGACCTGAAAGTGCAGATTTATGAGAAAATGTGGCTGGTAGGGAATGTTTTTTTTAACTATACTGGCGTAAAGCATACAATGATCTACTAAGAACGACTTACCAGAAGTATTCATTAAGATCATCATAGTTTCTCCACTTTGAGTGGCTCACGGTACCATATCGACTAGTTGCAGCTTCCTTTCACCGAAAATAAATATTTAAAATATTGAATTAGTCATTCAGAAAAAAGAGAAGTGTTGCTAAGCATATTTAGCAAAGAGCAACACAAAATATTCATACAAGCACACACCTTTTGAATAATATCATATATGGGTTGAATAACCAGCTTTAGAAATGCATCGTCGCTCCCCTCGTTCTGAATGGGCGGGTCGAAATAACTTTCTCTTCCATTTAACACCAAGTCCCATAAATCCTTTGCCATCTGGAGTGTATGTTTGGGACATATCCATGGTGTTAGACTTGGAATGGCTTTAAGATAGAATAGAGTGGCATTCACATCCATTTATTAAAATTTACCATTTCACATAATGAAAACAATGACATCATCAGGCCTCCGCAACAACACAATGTCAAGACATTGATGACGCACACAACAAAACTATTAGGTCAAACCAACCTCTAAAAGTACGCCGCCACCACCCTCTGAAACAATTGTTGCAACACTACAAGGCAAATGTGGCACAACCATGTGAGAGTCGAATGTGTCCTTAAAAAAGAGTGTTAGAGGTATTAGTTACCTTTGATTTTATTTATTCTCTTGAGCTAACCTAGCTAGGTCTACATTCTACGTGTTTCTCAGATCGACTAACATACAATATTCAAGAAATCGTTAATCTTAACTTATCGGTGAGCCTCAAATGGAGATTAATCACTTATCGATCAATTAATCGATTTTATCGGTCGCCCATTTATCGGCTTATTTTGTTTTTGTAAATACTAATTTTCAGCACTTATTTTCCTATAATATCATATGTAAAAAATAATATTGGACTATTGAGATGAAGAATTACATTGATTTTTTGCATTTGAATCAATTAAAATGGAAAATTTGAGCTAATGCACAACTGACGACTGACCATAGGACCGAATATCAGCGAAATTTCACTGACGACTGGCCAAAATATCGGTCACCAGAGTGAAAATCGGACAAAATATCGGCTCTCGGACAGAAAATCGGCCGCTATATCGGTGCCACGATAAATTAGTCGATATGCTGAAATCTTATCGGTTACCACCCGATTCACGATAAATTGTTATCCCGATCGACCGACACCTCTCTCTTCTACACCACTCTATGTAATATGCTCCAACTAACTCATAGTCTATCAGATCTAACTACATCTTTATATCATTGATTCGTCAATTCGTGAAAATATTGGTCCGAATTAAATTGGATGCAACATATAATGTAAACATTCAAACAGACAATACACATGCACTGCGGGAAAAACGTCAAGGTGCCGATGACCTTTTCCTTTGCCGACGACTTTTTGTCCGGGCTGTCGGCACATGGTTCGAACAGGGCAACCGCGAACCAAGCCGTTGGCATAAGAAAGTCATCGGCATAGACGGCCACCTTCGGCACATGCCCGTTCTAGCCGTCGGTACAAGGGTCTCCACCGTGACGACGAGGCAACACATGTTTTTTCTTTTTTCTCCACGCACCATCCGGGAATCGCCTTTTCAATTTTCAAAACTATATAAGAAAATGTTAGAAATTTCAAAAAATAAAATCCTTTGACATGACCATGTATATATGTTCTAGTTGTTATGAAATTAACAAATATAAATTTCGATATATTATGCAAAATGGTGTCACGTTTCAGCAAAATGGGTTTTCTGATTCCATACGACCTTCCACGAAAACATTTTTATATAAAAATATATCCATGAATTTTTTTACATCAAATTGCAACCGCCTACGAACATTTACTAATTTTTTAGATTCCTCAAAATCAAAACAGAAATATAAGTTTTTCATGCTTTAGATTTTGACGAAAAATAAAAAATGAAAACATAAAAACTATTTAATTGTTTCAAGATTTATTATTAATAAAATAATGTATTTATTGTTATTTGGTCAAATAATTGTTTGGAATTAAAAGAGTAATGAAATGTGATGTCATGGCCCAAGTGTTAATAAGATTAATAGCATTGATAAAGTACTATTGTCAATACAGAATAACTTCATTGCCAGGCGATCAGTTTCAGACTAGATATTTCCATTTTTAGTAATATCCAAAATTTCTATTTATGGTAAAATTTTCCTGTTTGGCAAAACAAATTATGATCAAATTATCTATAGGAAAAGTTATGCATGCATGCGCTAGCGACAGATTCACCGTTGTCAGTAAAATCTTTTCCAAATTTAAATATTTTAAACGTTTTAACTTCAAATGACAATTTCGATTTAAGATTGTTTTCACCAATAAATTTGTCTTGACGAGATCTTCAAAAGTAGCAACCATATTGATACATTTTGACAACTTTTTTTTGCTTAAAAGTTATCAACCCTCTCTATTTGAATTATCGCTCTATAAAATTATCAACCCCAAAATTATTTTCATTTGAAATATTTTGGCGATTTTTTTACCTCACATGTTATCAGCTGGTATTTTCTTTTCTCGCAATTTTTTGACGGAATTTGCTATTTATGATTTTTTGGATGTATTCATTATAAGACAAAAAAGCTGATATGATCCAGAATCTTTCCTAATTGGGAAATTCAAACTGTTTTATCTCTCAAACGATAACTCCGATTTAAGATCTACTTTCACCAGTAAATCAGTCTCGGCGAGATCTTCAAAACTAGCACCCATGTTGATATGTTCTGATAACATTTTTTGGTGTAAAAGTTATCAACCCTCATACGCGATTTATGAACAATATATTTTAAAGGTTACCAAACCCAAAATTTAATTTCATACAAAATAAAATATTTTTGAAAACTTTTTTAGCTCGCAAGTTATCAACCCTCTGCCCACTTATTTATCAAGAGTAAATATGAAAAAGGTACCGGCTTGAAAATTAAATTTTATTTAGAATATTTTTGGGATATTATAACTCCCAATTTATCAACTCTCTACCCGTAATTTATGAATGGTAATGTGAAAATTTACCGACCCAAAAAATTCATTAAACCCTTTTTGATAACTTTTCCAGCTCACAAGTTATCAATCCTCTACTCGTTTGTTATCAACTACAAATGTGAAAATATTACCGATCCCACCAGTTAATTTTATTTGGATTATTTTGGGAAAAAACTTAGCTCACAATGTATCAACCTTCTACCCGCTATTTATCAATGGTAAATTTGAAAATTTACCGACCCAAAAAATTTACCTATCCAATTTTTAAAATTTCATTTAGATTATTTTAGAGATTTTTCAGCTAACAAATTATCAAACCTCTCCTTATTAGTTATTAACATTTAATGTAAAAAAGTTATTGACCCGAAAAGCTAATTTATCAACCCTCTACCCGTTATTTATTAACGCTAAAATATGAAAGCTACATACCAGAAAAGCTAACTAAATTGAGAAGTGATATTTAATTAAATTACAAGTGGTAGTTCATTTGAGTTGCATGTGGTTTTCCCACCATTACTTTTCCCTCTAAAAAAACCACTACCCCAAAAAAGGGAATTTCAAAAATTATTTCAAATAACCTGAATTTTTATCTATGGGAATTGAGAAAGGGGAATTAAGTAAAGAGAATTCAGAAAAAAGGAATCACGCCTAAATTAAATAGAAAATAAAGAGCGAAAAAAGGACACTACCAGAAAAAAGAAACGAGGATTGACCGGACGAAGTTAAATGCACGAAATTACCATGCGGAATTAAATATGAGGGATTAGCCTGACCAAAAAATGAATGAACTCGCAACAGCGAATTAAATACACAAGATTTACTGCCGTAATTAACGTAATTTATTGTGCTGGTAACACAAAACGATAAAAAACAATACAAAATCTGACTCCCTCGAGCGAATTAAATGCGCGAGATTTGATGCTATAATTAATTGACGTAATTTAATGCGGGGTAACAGAAAACGACAAAAAAAGAAACGAAATTGATTCGCGCGGAACCCGTGAGAGCTTCGCTCAGAATAACTGCTCGCGCGGTTGATTGCCAGCGAGGTATTTTGAAGTTTGACTATTAATAAGTAATTCGACCAGGATTAAACTGTGGAACAATTCAAAAAATTGGCTATTTTTAAAAAAAAAAAGTTTGAAAAAAAATTGAAAACATGATGCATCCATTGCCGTCAGCACATGACCTTCCTAATCTAACGAACGTTAGGTCTCCGCGGGCCCACTTGAGGTTGTGCCGAATGGCCAAAATGGTATGTGCAGACGGTTGGTTCCTGTAGTGATGGAACATCAGTGTTTCATAAGTTTTTAAAATTTGGGGCACTAACACTAGTACTGATCGGGCATTTTCTTGTGTGGTGTGGGACAACGGTGACGTCCAATAGTTTTGATTGTGTGCGCGTGGTCCATACAGTCTCCAAATGCTTTTGTTATATATAGTAGCATGAAATACACACACGGCCAAGCGCACAACAAACGTCAGCGTATATGTCCACAATTAGAAACAATTTCTAGATTTTCCATCATGTGTAAACTTTTTGTGACATTTTCTTGAATGGGCCGGTCTCCTTTTATTCTACCCTTTCCAAACGCTAATAAATTAAAAGTCATGTGTATTGACTCTTGGTATTCCGTTGATGCGTACAACCTCTCCGCCTTCCTCCGTGTGCCACATTCGTGTCGCCTACGGCTCGGCTTCGTCGGCTGCGGCGCATAAAGCCCCCCGGCACCACTCTGTTGGCTCACATCACCACTATGGTAGCCACACAACACTTCGGAATGGTTCGCAACAAGAATACCGCTCGCCTCTCATATTTTTGGCATCACCCGGTGGCGCAACATCACCTTGTCGAGAATGCAACTCCGGTGGCGGAGGAGGGACTAGCATCTCCAGTCATAGAGGAGGAGAATTCTCTCCCACCGACTGGCCACCAAGCCAGATCCTTCCCCTCGTACTCCAGCTGGTCTGCTCCGACGATGAAGACGAAAGGAATTAGGAGGACGGCGAAGATCGCACACACTTTTTATATGGAAACCATATGCGATTGTAAGTATCACACATGGTTTGAGATATGTATAACAAACATTGAATCTATAGAAAGTGTGTTTGTGAATATTTTGGTTGTGAAGTATTCCGCAAGTTCACTATTTTTGTTCCATATGCGAATTTAAAAGATTCATGCCATTTAAATCCTCGCCTATAAAACATGTGTCACTCTTTCCTCGGCAGCCTGCCCACATATGTACCATGGCTCCCTACGAATCTACTCTAGGTTGCATCGACCTCGCATCGTCAGATGCGGAGGAGGAGCATTCCTAACAACACATTAGTGTTGGGGGTAGCATCATCAACCTCACGTGGTTTGACTCGGAGGAGGAGCATTCTCTATAATAGGAGGACCACGCTGGTGAGGAGGGGATGGCCGGGATGCAGGAGGAAGACTTGGAGGTGCATATGGTGGCCGATGAGTCGATCGCATCGCTGCGGTGTCGGGAATAAGTTGAATGTCATGTGGTCGTGTAAGGGTATATTGCCCCTATATGTGGTTTTGGTAATTAATGACAACCCCTATGGACTAATGTTTTATTGAGTTTATATGAAGGAATATTCCATAGGTACTACTTGTAGTTCATGTGTTGGATTCAAGTATGGATGCCATGAAGATAAAGATATACCTTGAGTATTGGCATCAAGATCATCGATTTGAAGACATGTATGTGATATGATCAAGAAGAAGAAATGAAGATGGAGTTCCTATGTAGAACTCAATATTAGCCATTCTCTAGCTTATGTGATAAGCAATGGATGATCAAGATCTTGAGTGCTTGATTCCAAGTGAAGAATTCAAGTTATGGCTCTAAGTCGGTGTCATGATAGTCTCATAAGTTGAGCTATGGTTGACTAAGATTTAGAGCATGCAAACAAATGAAGAATTCTTTATACACCTCAAGATAGTATGTTAGAGCATGAGAAGATACAAGGTTGACCAATACAAAGAGTGAAGAATAGATTCAAGTTTGGTCAACACATGAAGCATGAAGAATGTGCCACGTGAAGTCATGTGGTATGGTAAGCCTTGTCAATTATGCTTTATGAACTAACCCATCATATATGTGCCCTTGTGTTGTCTATGTGGGTTAGGTATCTTTCCATGGGCATGCATCAAAAGGGAGATCTCATATAGCCCATGAGAGGATGACATCAAGTGGTGATCGTCATCAAGGTTGAGTTGGGCAAGTTCAAGTTGAGCATCTCGAGAGGATCATATGCTTGAAGCTTGCCGTCCATTTGGTGATAATGGACATGTGAAGATGTGCATCAATGGAGCTTTCCCATCATAGTGTATGGGGGAGCATTTGTAAGTCTTCACGAAGCAACAATGATCAAGTGAGCCATTCCGGCTTGAGTGGAGCTTGAAGAGTTATCATCAAGATCAAGCGGGATGCGCAAGGCAAATGTATGGCCTTGATAGGTTTCCTTTTACCGATCTCAAGGTGGCTGATGGGAGACCGATTACAGGATAGATAGCCGCACTATCAAGAGGGGCTTTCGGTTGGGTAACTTGATCACATCGTCTTAGGGAGCTCAATCCTTTGCATACTTTGCATATCCCTATTGCTTCTTGGTGTTTCTCTGTGAGAGGTTCTTGAGCTTGTTGCTAGCTTTACAACAAGCCCAAATTCATCGAAAACGGAATCCGCATGCATGCATCTTCTATTGAGTTTTCGAGTTTGGACGTCTTCACCGTTTCTTGACGGTGGGAGACGCCCTCTTTAAAAACATCTAAAAATATCCTGTGAGGAGTCTCCATATTTTCAACAAAATTGGTTTCATGTCAATCGGGGTCGGGACACAAAAGTTAACACAGTTTTTGTATAACATGTTTTTCCTGCTGGCCCGGTTTCTCGCCCGGCGTAACCGGCCGTCCCACCCGATGGCCCGGTTCAAACCGGCCCGTGGACTGGTGCCAACCGGGGCCATGTACTGTAAGACACAGAAGTGTCCCGGTCATGGCCGGTCATAGGCCCGGTTTGGACCGTCCGGGTTCGGCCTGTGGCCCGGTCTGACCGGCACCTGGACCGGATGGCCCGGCCCCAGGCCCGGTTGACCAACCTCCTCGAGTATGCTGAGCTGAAACTCACCCAACGGTTATATTTCTCCCTAGACTATAAATAGGCCTTCTTCCACCTTGGGCTGAATAAGTTCTTCCACTCTCTCTCCTCCATTGTTGACTTTGAAGAACTTGCCCTATCTCTTGATTCCCCCCATGATTCTTGCTCATTCTTGAGGGATCTAAGAGAGGAAATCTAGATCTACAATCCCCACCAATCCATCTCTCCTCTAAGTGAGGGGAACTCTTTAGATCTAGATCTTGGAATTATTTGTTGATTTCCTCTTTGTTCTTCCTCTCTAATCTTATCCTAGCATTTGTTGCTTTGGTGGGATTTGAGTGTGAAGGATTTGAACACCTCTAGTGTTCTTGCTTTGCATCATTGCATAGTGTTGAGCTCTCCACCACGATTAGTTCGAGTGAGAGACCGTGAGCTTGTTACTCTTGGAGGGAGACCTCCTAGTTGGCTTGGCGGTTGGTGCTCCGGTGATCTCTTCAAGGAAGATTGTGAAGAGGCCGGGCTTCTCCTTCGTGGAGCTTGTGAAGTGGTTGTGGAGCTTGCCATCTCCGGAGTGGAGGAAAAGCTAGCCATAAGGAAAGTGCCATTATCCTTCGTGGGTGTGGCTTGGAGAATAGGGTGAGCCTTCGTGACATTGGGGAATCCTTCGTGGGACCTCCACTCCTCCAAACGTGACGTACCTTCTTGGAAAGGAAGGGAACATGGGAATACATCCTCGTCTCGGCGTGCCTCGGTTATTTCTATACCCGAGCTTACTTTCCTTGTGATAGCCATCGTGCTTGAAGTACATATATTTTGCTATCACTTGTGCTTCATATATCTTGTGCCCATCTTACTTAGCTCTAGTTGTTATTGTTGCACTTAGTTGAGCCTAGCATATTTAGGAGTTGTGCTTGTAAACTAAACGTTAGTTTAATTCCGCATTCTTACAAGCCAAATTCGCAAGAGTTTTTAAATGCCTATTCACCCCCCTCTAGGCGACATGTCGTCCTTTCAGGTGGATAACTACTTCGAGACTCTTCGCGAGGAATAAATGCGTGCATGGCTGCGCGCCATGAAGAAAGATAGGTAGGCCGACCGCGTAGCGAGTGTTCCGCAGTTTCCCAGCGACAAGCTTGCGGAGGTGTGGACGACCACCTGGGAAGAAAAGGCATTAGGTTCTAATTGCCAGTTCGCCGATAATGCCGAGACATCAGGCTCCAGAGAGGTGGTGCCACCTATTGGTCAGTAGTTGATTACTGGTGGTGTCCACCTTTTTGTTACACCACCAGTAGGTAGTGCCAGGGTTACCGTGGTGCCGCTACGTACGGGTGGCGTACCACTTCCTTGGTACGCCACTAGTAATTATGGTGTTCTAGATGATACTATCACTGACTTCTTCTTCAGGGAAGGCCCCTTCAAAACAGAAATTACGCATGCGAGGCAATCTAATATTTAACCATAAAACTCAGCACCCCTGCGATGGAGGCCTCATACGGTATACACATCAACTTCTGTTGCCAGCTAGTCTCCGAAAATGGAGAAAGACTTGGAGAACTTGAGTGATGGAGATCTCAGATTTGATTCTATCGCATCCAGGAGATGATTGCCACAATAATCTACAAGGAGTTCTACACTAAGGGTGAGGAGTTCTCCTACCGCCCAGCAGCACCAACTAATACGGATATAGAAGCCTACTTACACATAGAATTGACGATAGGCCATTAAACATGTTGCAGGGGGTTCGTCCCTTTCGCTGAGAGCGAGTAAAAATGACAATTTTATCGATTTTAGTGATCTTAGTTCAAACGATCGATGAACTTGCATCGTGTAAATGTTATTCCTAAACCTGTTGATGTTGCTTTTAGTTTTGCGAACATGTGAACTATTTTGCTTTTCACTGCTTTTGGTTTCGGCATATAACTTATGATCGATATATGCTTGTGTTAGGGCCATACAATCATGCACGATTAACTCTTTGGTTTTCGTTGGATACTTATATGTTGCATATTATCTATGAGCTTGCTAATGACGTATCTATCTTGTGCATAGACATGAGATGGTATGTCGTGTACAAATGTAAGATTCCAAGAGTCTGTTACAAATGGGAAGACTATTGAAAACAATTGGACTGTTTCAGCGGCAACAACTACAAAAAGTATAACAACAGAGAGGAGGCGGAAGCAAGATACATGAAATATCTAGCGGGGGAGATGAGAAATTGGATGAAGACCATCATCGGGACCCCCATCTAACTCATCGTGTTTGCGTTTCTATTCTATGTGATCCTAGTTTACATGACTAGCTAGCTACTTTTTTTAGTATGCCTAGCGAGCTATAACTCTAGCCAGACTAATAACTTTGTCGCTTGTGATCAACTTCGTTATAATGTGATGAATTGATGAACCAATAATTTGACCACCTCTCTATATACTGCTTGTGTATTGATATCAACAAATTTATGTATGTATTAATTTGGTCACTTCTCTATTTGTATACTACTTGTGTATCGATACCTGTATTTATACAATGTCTATACAAATGCTCCGAAATGTCAGGAAAAAATCTATAACTAATATTTCCGGCATACCTATTTAGCTACTGGTGGCGTACCAGGAGCGGCACTAGCTGCCTGGCATGCCGATGGCGCAACAAACTGGTACGCTACCATTAGGGTATTAGGCTAGTGCGCCACCGGATTCCACTTGCGTGAAAATAGTGGCATACCACAGTGCGCCACTAGTACTGATGTTGGTACGCCATTAGTAGATTTTTTTTTCCTTGCTAGCGGTGTATATGGTTGCAACTTGCATGGCGACTTTTCAGGAGTTGAATGTCGTATATTTAATTTGATGCGAGTTTGTCGGTGTTGGATCCTCGTCGCAACTCCTCCCAGCGATTTTTTCGGCCTTCCTCTACTAGCCGACCCCTGCCCCAGGGAGGTGAAAGCATTCACAAAGTGGGTGATGTGGCGATGGCGACACGCGCACCTACATTTGGCCTGTTTGTGTGACATGATGCAGGACGTGGATTTTTTTCTACTCCCGTTGCAAAGCATGCACATATTTCCTAGTAAAAGTAGAAAATAATAATATGTTAGTTACCCTGATGCCCCTGCAATCTTAAGCATGTGCACGGTGCACCTTCAGCAGAGGAAACGTACGAACCAAAACACACTGTGACGGCTTGGTTTCTGATTATACTCCCAAGTCCCAACTACACAATATGGTGGATACAACTCAGTGTACAGCAAGAAGGGGATCAGGGATTCAGAACCGGAGGTGGTGGATGATGTTCAGTAGTACTATCATCCATCCTTAGCCGTCAGGTAGTCGTCCCTTTTGTAATCATCGAGTCCACGAGTCCGCAGGCCTGGGACGCTGTGGACGCTGGCCCGCCTCTTGGGTTGGCCCAGGTGCCTTTGGGCCCATGACACACAGTTGTATCAGCCCAACTCTCCGGCAAACGGGGAGAGAGGAGGCGGGACCAGAAAAAATAAAAGTACACGTATTTTTAGACGCCATAAAATTGTACTTCCAAATTCTTTTTTATTTTAGTTTCACAGATATCATAGCGAAACTGAATGGTGTAAATGATAGGAACCGCGGGGGTTTGAGACCATCCGCTGAATCTCGCATCTCCAAAGGGAGAGCTTCTGAAAGCACCACAATCACAATTTTGGGTCATAGCCATGATCGAAATTAAGTACTACCTCCATCCCAAGGAATAAGGCGCACGCGTATTCCAAGACGAACTTTGACCATAAAAATTGAGCAACACAATCTTGATTATATTATATGTAATTAGTATCGTTGGATTCGTATAGAAAAGCACTTTCTAATGATGTTAATTTCATACAAACAATCTTTATATATTTGAGGTAATTCTTGGTCAAACAAAAAGCACGTAAAACGAGGGCGCCTTATTCCTTGAATCGGAGGTAGTAGGTCATAGTCAGTCTTGTGATATGCTGCTAGAGTACGCACAACACTTTTTGTTTGTTTGTTTGTTTGTTTGAAGGTAGCTTATCACATGTACCACGCGATTAGAGTACGCACAATAGTTGAGGGCACTTTGGACGCACTTTGGACCATGCCCACACGTACGATGTGATAAGTTCAAAAAATTGAGCATAGCAACACTACACAACGAAAGGTCAGGGCCGTCGGCATAGGCACTGCAGCATGCCGAGGGTTACCGTCGGCATACCTAGGACCGTCGGCTCAGGACCTGCCATGTGGCCCTGTGGTCCCAAGCGTAACGGCCACGACGACGCCGAGCTACGCCGACGGTCAAAGGCTTTAGAGCCCCAGCATATCAGAGCTATGCCGATGGTTATACCGTCGGCATAGCCTCAATTCTATTTTTTCCCTAGGTTTGGCTCCATATTTTTTCCCTAGCACACATCATTTTATGTGACCTAGTAGCTAGAAAATTTTATTGGTCAACTATCATTGGAGGCCGGTCAAAGGGGTAGATCTGCGGGCTACCGGATTAGGGTTTCATCTATCGGAAAGAATATTGAGGTAAGTGTTATCACCAGAATTTGACCAAGTCAGAGGTGGGCCGCGATCAAGATGGGCTTGAAGATAATCTATGGAAGAAATACGTGAATCGGCCTTACATGCCAAGTTTGGGCTAGTTTGCCCTTGTATCTGTAACATAGTAGATTCCGTGTCGGTTAGTTAGAGTTCGCCTCATGCACGGTTGGGATTATTCCCACGTTAGAAAGTCTACGGACTATAAATATGTATCTAGGGTTTATGGAATAAACAACAACCAACGTTCACCCCAAAACAAATCTCGGCGCATCGCCAACTCCTTCGTCTCGAGGGTTTCTCCGGTAAGCACCATGCTGCCTAGATCGCATCTTGCGATCTAGGCAGCACGAGCCTGCCCACGTTGTTCATGCGTTGCTCGTACTGAAGCCTTTTTGATGGCGAGCAACGTAGTTATCTTAGACATGTTAGGGTTAGCATTGTTCTTCGTATCATATGCTATCGTAGTGCAACCCTTGCATGTCTGCTTACACTGTCTCGGGTGTAGGGGCGGCACCGCTTGATCATCGTTTAGTAGATCTGATCCGTTACGGTTGCTCCTTGTTACGCAAGGATTAGTTTAATATCTGCAATAGTTAGGCCTTACAAAGGGTTGGAGGATCCAGCGGCGTGTAGGGTGTGGTTTGCTAGCCCTAGACAGGAAGTTCCGAGGATCAACCGCGTGTTGGTTTTTAGGCCCGTCTAGGATCGGCTTACGATCACGCGTCGCGAGGCCCAATCGTGAGTAGGATGATCCGATTATGCGGTGAAAACCCTAAATCGTCGTAGATCTTATTAGCTTTATCTTGATCAAGCGGGACCACCATATATTCGGACACCTTGTCAATCATGGGTGGATCGGCTCTATGAGCCGATTCACGGGACCGAGAGCCGATCGAGGCTCGTATTTAACGTTACGTGTGTGCCCTGCAGAAACTAAGCGAGGCATCATCCACACCTTCCCGACCGGGTATAGGTCAGGTGGCATGCCCTTGCGATAGCATCGGGTGTGTGACCGGAGGCTTTGGGCCGTCGCTCGGAGGAGGGCCAGCCGCAGCCCTAGTTGTTCCGGCTCTACGGTGTTGACGGTCTCGCCGCCGGAGGGAACGCGTCAACACATTCAGCACGCCGGTGGGACAATCTTCAACATCCACCACATCGCCATCTACATCCGAGATGGCGGAAAGCACTCCGGTCAAGTACGAGGACCTGACTGACGAGCTCAAGAAGAAACATGACGAGATAGAGGCAGTCCTCGAGGCCGAACTCCTCGGCTCCTTTGAGAAGACCCGTTCGCACAACATCAGGGTCAGAGGAGACATGCGTCAGTTTTCTGACGTCAATATGGTGGGTCTTAGCCACCGCATAAGGGAGCCAGAGTTCTCCTTTGGCGTCAACATGGCAGGGCCTGCAAGCCGCCATGACAAAGATAAGGCAGAGAGCAGCCACTCCCGTGGCAAGGATAAAAAGGAGGCCGTTCCACGCGACCGGCCCCAAGGCGATGATAGACGGTACCTAGAGGAGGTGAGAAGCATGCGGTGTCAACGCCCACTCTCCGTACATCTCCTCAACAAGTATGAGCAGCAATATGACCGACGTCGGCGCTACGACGAAGACGATGAAAGGTGTCATCGGTCTAATGCAGAGGACAGGAGGTACCGTCAGCATGAGAGAAACAACGATAGGTACGAGCATCACGCTAGAGGGAAGTCAAGGGAGCAAGACAACATGGATAGGCATTGGAACTGTCCTTTCTTCAAACATTGCTGGGACTCAGGAATGAGCCGATTGCCAACAATCGAAGCGCCCAGAATGCAAACAACACATGAAGAAAGCAAACGAGGTTTCAATGTTCGAAGGACCTCTCCCACCTCGAAGCAAAGCTGAGTCATCTCAAGAAGAAGACTTTGAGGAGTCGGATGGAGAAGACGATAGGTATCACCGACCAAGGTGGTGCACGATGGACTCAGCCATTCTCGAAGCGTAGGGTGCGGCGGTGCGAAACTGGAAGAAGCCGAGGCACGGTACACACGTTGAGGAAGGCACGGCCCGATTTGGCCGTGAAAATTCAGCAAACATTGGAGACAAAGGTGCGTCCGCCAAAGAAAGTATGGCGCCCTAAACAAAGCCGATGCACGAGCATGGGTGATGCCGATGCAGAAGCATCGGCTGCTATAAACACAGCGTCCAGGATCTCGTCAGAGATTTATGACCCAAGACGTGGTGAACATTCCTCCAGCGAGTCACGTCGCCATGATAAGAGACCAAGAAGTTGTAAACCCTCGTTGGGCAGTGCAACAAAAAGAGAGGCCGATTTTAGCGATCGACCAGTGTTATCCCCAACATACGCTTTGCCTGTGTTCAGCATTGACTTAGCAGGCGACGGGAAGCTGGTTTACGGGTTTACATCAGCTGACGAGCTAGAAGAGATTGAGGAAGTCAAGAGGGAGGTCAGGAAGATGTTGGACGCCGTGTGCATCAGGCCGCACAGGTACACTGAATGGATTTCCAATGTGATACTTATGAAGAAAAAGGATGGCCGATGGCGCGTCGCTATAAACGACCGGGACCCTAGCAACGCTACTCCGAAGGATGAATAGTCAGATCGACAACTGCAAGGAAAGCCGATTCCAGCAATCGGCTAAAGTTATCCTCGACATACGTTTTGTCTGAGTTCAGCATGGATTCAACAGATGCCTGAAGAGCCGATACCATCAATTCCTTGACAGAATCGGCTCGGGGGCACATAGAAGGATGGAACACGAGGATACAGAGTTTGAAGCAAGTCAAGATATTTTCTCTGGTAACATATGGGGGCCGGTACATGAGTAAATCGGCCGGCACGTAAAAAAAAAAAGAAGGAAAAGAAAATTGAAAATTTTAAAGCACAGCCGATGCATGGCCATCGACTCAAGAAGCCCAATGGAGCAAATATCAAGTTGCATGGAAAGACCCTACTGGATGAGATCCTCAATAGAACTGTTTGGCGACTCAGATCCTCTCTTCAAGGACCTCTAACTCCCATTGGCAAATCTTCAAGTTCTGCGGTGCTGGCAGGGACGTCACTTTTGGCATCCAGAGCTACCTTTGTCTCATTGAAAGCCGCTGATATTCGTCTGCAAGTCTGAGGGATTACAACCCTGACCAACAACAAGAGCAGCATGAACGTGCAGCTCAGGCTAAGGGTGAACCCACGAAGGGAACATATCTCTTCTAGGACTATGAAGAATAGCCGGTGACGAAGCGATCGGCTATGGCGTTTTTTGCTTGGGTTTGGTCAAGGTGGCGACTTGGTAGCTGTCACTCTCAGAGGGTCAAAGTTGCATCCGCCTGCCAAAGGTGATGAGCCGATCTGATCAGCAGGGCGTAGGACTTGAACGGAAGAAGCTCGGGGGGCAGCTCGCCCTGAAACATCGATGATCTGGAGAGCCGGTTTTGTTGAAATCGGCTAACGCAGCACTACAGTTGGAAAGCCAATGATGGCCCATTCGGCTGGTCCACTTTTATCCTCGCCTTGACTGAGGCTCGGGGGGCAGCTCGCCCTTAAGGTTTTTGTCCTGTGGAGCCGATTTAGTTGAAATCGGCTTGCTCTGCATCACAGCTCATTGGAAGATGGTGAATTATTGCAGAAGGGAACTGCTTGAGCTGATGGGAGGAATTTGGAGAGGAAGCAACGATCGTTGATGGGCTCTGGAACAGTTGTGGCTGCAAAGAAATGAAGCATCATAAGGACAGTTGTAGTGCTTGCTCCGCAGAAGTGTTAGCCTCAGCAGTGGAGTTGATCTAACGACGGTCCTAAGACCTCCTGAAGGCAAAGAGGATCTGGAAGACGAGGATGCGGCAGAGGAATGTCTGAAATTTAAAATTAATAAGGGGACTGGACATTATTTCAGGGGTTTCGCCGCTAAGGTCTAACATTCCATTCGGATGATTCTGCATTTCCAAGATCTGGGGTTTGCACGATTGTGGCCTGACCGGGAGTTGGGGGTCTGGACGGATCTATCTCGAATTTGTCATGAGAGACCGATGCGTTGCCATCGGCTCAGTGAGCATTGACCGAATCGACAATCGGCAAAATCATTACGGAGGATAATCGGCTAAATTGTCATAAGGAAATCGGCAAAATCAAATTGGGGAAGTTCTTCATTGATGGACAAGATTTCTTACACAAAGAGCTGATTGCTCTCAAAAGGAAGCCCTAGGGGATACATTGCCCCGCCTACTACTACTGGCCCTATGCTACGATCCTATCTAGGGGCGTCCGTCGTCGCGTCCGGCGCTGCCGGCGCTGCTGCTCGTCGTCTGCTCCGGCGGCGGCCGGGGCCCTCGTTGTCCTCATCCTCATCATCGGCGTCGTCGTCATCGTGTCGACATCGTGAGGTTCGAGAGCGGTGGTGTTTGGCCGGCGGCTCGTCGGAGGAGCTGTCATCCTCCTCTTCCTCCTCCTCCACCGCTCCTCGGAGGAGGTGGCCCCATCCAGGGAAAGCGATCATCCTCGCTTTCCTCCACCTTTTAACGAGGAAGCGGAGGTCGCTCTCCCGTCGATCGGGACTTGTCGTCCTCGACCAGATGGAGAAGTCATGGCTGGGCTCATCCCGGCCTCGATGGCGCGGCGGGTGTTGGCGCGTGGACCTCCGTGGGTTCCACTCGGCGTTGGCTCGCGGGAAGAGGAGGACTCGATGGAAAGACCGATGAGGCGGAGGAAGAAGAAGACATGGTGGTTCAGGAGGGCTTTTTGGAGTGCCAATGCAAAAGGGGATGAAGAGGGGAACTGTTCGATGCGGTTAAATAAAAGGAAGTGGAGTGAAGATTTAATGTTCGAGCAGTTTTCGAGGATGTGGTGTCAAAACTGTCAAATCGTGCGGAGAAGTTGAGAAGGCAAGTTATCATGATGAAAAACTCTGCGACGGTTCTGATCTACCACGACATGACCCGACGAAAGAAAAGCGTAATGATTTTGGAAATGTCATTTCCAAAACCAGGGGGGCATGTGTTATCACCAGAATTTGACCAAGTCAGAGGTGGGCCGCGATCAAGATGGGCTTGAAGATAATCTATGGAAGAAATACGTGAATCGGCCTTACATGCCAAGTTTGGGCTAGTTTGCCCTTGTATCTGTAACATAGTAGATTCCGTGTCGGTTAGTTAGAGTTCGCCTCATGCACGGTTGGGATTATTCCCACGTTAGAAAGTCTACGGACTATAAATATGTATCTAGGGTTTATGGAATAAACAACAACCAACGTTCACCCCAAAACAAATCTCGGCGCATCGCCAACTCCTTCGTCTCGAGGGTTTCTCCGGTAAGCACCATGCTGCCTAGATCGCATCTTGCGATCTAGGCGACCTGCCCACGTTGTTCATGCGTTGCTCGTACTGAAGCCTTTTTGATGGCGAGCAACGTAGTTATCTTAGACATGTTAGGGTTAGCATTGTTCTTCGTATCATATGCTATCGTAGTGCAACCCTTGCATGTCTAGCCGCCTTACCTGTCTCGGGTGTAGGGGCGGCACCCCGCTTGATCATCGTTTAGTAGATGATCCGTTACGGTTGCTCCTTGTTTTGCAAGGATTAGTTTAATATCTGCAATAGTTAGGCCTTACAAAGGGTTGGAGGATCCGGCGTGTAGGGTGTAGTTTGCTAGCCCTAGACAGGAAGTTCCGAGGATCAACCTCGTGTTGGTTTTTAGGCCGTCTAGGATCGGCTTACGATCACCGTACGCGGCGCGAGGCCCAATCGTGAGTAGGATGATCCGATTATGCGGTGAAAACCCTAAATCGTCGTAGATCTTATTAGCTTTATCTTGATCAAGCAGGACCACCATATATTCGGACACCTTGTCTGAATCATGGGTGGATCGGCTCTATGAGCCGATTCACGGGATAACCTGAGAGCCGATCGAGGCTCGTATTTAACGTTTACGTGTGTGCCTGAAACTAAGCGAGGCATCATCCACCGACCGAGGTATAGGTCGGGTGGCACGCCTTGCGATAGCATCGGGTGTGTGACCGAGGCTTTGCGGGCGTCGCTCGGAGGGGGGGCCCCGCAGCCCTAGTTGTTCCGGCTCTACGGTGTTGACCAGTCTCTGCCCGCCGGAGGGTTTCTGACGTCAAGTAAGATGGGCTAATTATCAGTACTACATGTTTGCACGACCTAACACAACACAAAGGAAGGGAAAATTCCATTGGTCAACTATCATTTAAGGTTGGTCAAAGGGGTAGATCTGCGGGGCTTTCAGATTAGGATTTCGTCTACCGGATGGAATATTGAGGTAAGATGGGATAATTATTGGTACTACATGTTCCTACGACCTAACACAACACATAGAAAGAAAAAATTCAATTAGTCAACTATCATTAGAGGCCGGTCAAAGGGGTAGATCTACGGGGCTCCTGGATTAGGGTTTCGTCCATCTAAGGAAATGTTGATGTAAGATAGGCTAATTAGTGGTACTACATGTTCCTATGATCTAACACAACACAAAGGAAGAGAAAAATTCCATTGGTCAACTATCATTGGAGGCCGGTCAAAGGGGAATATCTGCGGGGCTTCCGGATTAGGGTTTCGTCTATCGGAGGCAACCCGTTTTCCTATTTCGGGATGCTGAAAAGGTTTTTTGTGAAGCAGCTAGGTGGGCGCATATAAGGTTTGGGCGAGACCTCTGCGCAGTGATAGGAGACTGCATATAAGGCATATGCTGCTGGAGAAAGGGGTGCACACGGGGAGTAGTCGCAGGTTGCCGTGGCGTTGGTGGAGACGATGCAGCAGCAAGGAGACCTAGAGGCTGGGAGACGAGTCTGGCTAGAAAAAGGACCTTTTTCATGCTCCAACTGATAATCGATCTTTCCTGCTGTAGGGGTATGGTATTGTGACGGGTTTCCAATTTGGTGTAGATTCAGTTATAGCCTTGTGTCTTTCTCAAATTCATTGTGTTGTATTTTGATAGCTGGGTTGTTAATGTTTATGTGATTTGAACCATAGAAATAAGATTTAATTATCGTTTCTATCAAAATAATTACACGTACTTGGTTTTGATTAAATCATTTGATTTTTGATTACTTTTGAATATATGAAATTAAATCCTGAAGGAATCGAAATTGACCTGATTAATTGGGCATTCTAACAACTAGGATGATCAGCCCAAGAAGAAATGGATTGTAGAAAGTCTAGCCCAAGAAAAGTAGAATGTAGCAAGGCCCAAAGTAGAAAAAGGCTATTAACAGGCCAAAGCCAAAACGAGAAATAGACATGGCCTAGAAAAGACAGGCTGAATTATTGCGCTCAGCCCATATAACCAACTGAAATGGACCGGGCTGAATTTGCATTACGATGTAGTTGTGTGGCGGGTCTATGCTGACAGTTATACCGCCGGCATAGCTCACGCCGCTATTAGCCCTGCTCCGTTAGCGCTGGCGCGCCGACGCCCGCGTCGATGCCGACGGCCAGGTTTAACACACAGCTTAGCGGAGCTGTGTCGCCGGTGCACCTATGTCGTCGGTTTTATAGTTATGCCGGCAAGCAGCGTTGCCGAGGGTCACCGTCGGCATGGCCCTACGCCGATGGTTTTCCGAGCTACACCGACGGCACATCACCGTTTTCCTGTAGTGCAAGTGTTCAACCTGGGCGACTGCCGTGTGTCGCTTGACGTGGGCGATCTGGGTGGCTCCGAACCTTGGCCCTGTAGGGCTCCCTTTTTCACCCCGTCTCTTCCACTGGCTTCATCCGCAATGGTGACATGCCTTGTTTCCATTCAGTTCCCTATTGTTCTTCATCGACGGAGATTGGATCACGGGGCGGCGGTTCCGGATGGCCAGTGGCGACACGACGCCCTGTTGGTGCCTCATCATCGACATCGGCCATGCCATCGTCACCCTCGATGCCTGGTGGCGGAGGCCCTTGACGGCGTTGGGCTTTAGTGACGGTGAAGACATCAGTCTTAGGCAACATTGGGCACACCTAGATGAACCTGTACAGCGATCATTTCATTGAATACAGTGCACTACTTTGATAAAATGAAATCATATACTCCTAAATCACTTTAGTGAAAGAATGGAGGGATTCAAGCTTATTTTTGTTAACCGAGATGCAAACGACTAACATACTGGATTCGAAGCCACCTGTCGTAATAGTACCTGCGGGTTCTTTCTGTGGAGCCTTCAAATGCAATAGCTAGCTGCCCAACGGCCAATGCCACAGGCAAATCTCCATTTTCCAACTTATACAACTCTTTGGGGTCCAAAGATACTCGCCATTGCAACTTAATAAATAGGACCGGTGGGATCGCCTTCAACAGATATATCGGTTTCACTGCTTTCGTACCCTTTGTTTTGGTCATGTGGATGACCCGCAGACCGTAGATAAGATGGATACCCACGTACTGCCTTCAATGAAGAGAGTTTTACCAAGGACCCTTAGACAGATAGGGGGGACAGACAAGAGGTATGCAACCTGCGGAATATTGTCACCGTTGTTCCTACCTGGGCGAAAACCTTCTTCTGGCTTTTTGCCGGAGCTGACAATGGCTAAGCCTTCGAGATCCATGTACCTGAGTGGAGGCATTGTTTGTGGGAGCCGCGCTTCATTGTCCTTAGTTCGTGAGTCTCTGGGGAAACCCATATCTTGAAATCAGCCGTTAGCGGCACTCTGAGCACCACTCCCCTCGATGGATGCATCATCAAGGAGCTCCTTGTATTTGTTGCAGCCGATGATGTTTTCATCCCCTTGCCCGAGATGCTCATGGGGAAAACCCTAGATCTGGGACTCTCGAATCGGATGATGGCGATGTCCGACGTGGTTCTCCCTCCCGGGGGATCATTTTAGGAGAAGATGCACGCTGGAGGGATCGGGAGGTGGTGCCGTGTGGCTTCTACCACATCAACAGGGTCACTTCGGTAGACACATAATGATGGATGTGCGCATGACGGTGGCGTTGTTTGGCGCCATTGCACCGTCGAAGACAGGTCTAACATGGGTTATGCGGATCTCTTGCCAAAAGGATGGTTGTAGTTACGACGTCACTAGTGGCTTTTGTACCGTACACATGCGGTGCATGTTGACGCTCTGTTGGACCGGATATGTGCTCCCGGCTCGTCATATGATGACTCTGTGATTCACACGAATCTACCTGGTGGGGTGTTGATGTGTTGTTGTGTGTCTAAGGCACAATGCCGTGGTGAGATGATTACCCCCATTGCCGAGCTTGTAGGTGTGAAGTCAGCCAGATGGTGGCTTGGGATTGTTTGATGTATGCTTTTGTCAGACCTTTGTTGAATAATATTTGATGCAAATGGCGGGAATTGAAAGAAGGCCATGCGCATCTATTTGAAGCAAATGTCAGGTGTTTCAACCTCTTTTTTAAAAAAGTATTCAGTAAGAATATCTAACCAAAATTTACGTGCAAAAATTACTAATAGCAAATGTACTGTAAGTACATTTCTGAAATAGAAAGAACGAAATTGTCACTTACATGATGGAAGATATAACAAAGGTATTCAGGCATAAAGCGAACATTCGAAGCTTCACCCCAGATCAGCAAATACAGCCCTATGTAAAGTAGCTCCGGTTGCTGTGTAGTAGCAGTGATTGGAATTCTGTAATGGAAAAAAAAATCGTACTGTTGATGAGTCTGACTTGAGAAGGAGATGTGGAGGAAAAACTTCTGTATTTCTTACTTGATGTTTGACTCCAACTTCAGATATCGACACCAGGAAATGTAATTCTGAAAAATTTTGCTCATCAAATGGTTCACTACATTCATATGAATCTGCAAGTCATATAAAAGTTTCATGAATAAGGCGAACATGCATATAGAAACTGAAACACGTGGAGACGTGCTATGAGAAGTTGATTTTACTCAACAATAAATAAATAGTAAAACCTTTACCGTGCAATCATATTTTTCAACTTGGTGAAAATCAGACCCTTCTGACATTTCAATGTTGGCAAGCAGCAAGATCAAATGTTCCTTTTGATTCTCCACGTTGGATTTCTATAATGAGGAACCAAACCATAGTATGGAAAATAATTTTTTAACAAAGACTACAAACAAAAACACGGACACGAACGCAAGACGTAGATTAATCAGAATATGATCAGCGACGGAGCTTGACCAATATCGTAGAAGAGGCCAAGAGAATGTTCAAATAATAGATGAGAGTGCCAAACTTGAGTAATTTATCAAATGTACGGTAAAGATAGTAGTAAGAAAGAAGTTCTTCGAGCTGGGGGCCATGGCCACGTTGGCCTCAACTAAGCACCGCCACTAAATATGACCATAAAACCCATACAGCCTTGTACAAATACGAAAAACTTATCAGATTCCCATATCACCATCAAAACATCACCATGTTTTTTATTATGCCGAGAATAGTGGAAACACAAATATTTTTTCAACTTTAAGCATTGAAACTATGGATAAAATAAAGAGTAAAATACACATGTGATATTTGGGTTCACTTTTGTACTCCTTCATTCCAAAATATATATAAAGTTCCCACTCATTCTAATATTTATATTTGATCAACAATTTGACAAATAACATGTTGGTTATATAAAGCATAAGTGATATTGCTGAATCTATATTCAAAAGAATTTTCTAACCGTAAATTTTTGTACCATGCAGTGCATGTGTGGGAACTTGAAATACATGTAGACATCCTCTGTTTTAGAGCAGATGAAGTAATTATCGTTTGACAAATTAGAACAACTTCTGAAACAGTAAATATAAGTTCATAAACCAACAAAAAAATATAAGTTCATAAATTTTATAAATATTCTAGCCGGGCCATTTCATTAGTCTAAAAATTAGACACTTGATTGATATGCCCCCAAGGAGTATATTTCCACTGCCATAAGCCCCCAGGATAGATTTAGAAAATTAAAATTCAAGAAGATTGAAAGAAGTCACATCTAAATACGAGATTAAGGATCAGTTATTTTGAACCTGAAATCCAAATGTTTGCCATAGCAAATCAAGCAAATCACGAATAATAGGTTCATCTATTTCTTCAGGCACAGAAGCTGGACTGGGCCTTGGCTGTGGAAGGTTCTGTACACTGCGAAGAAGCTCCACTGCTGCTTTTATCTATAGTTTTCACAATCCAGGAAAAATAGTTCAACGTATATATGATATTAACAGAAGGAAGTCCAAACAAATTTAAGATATATGACCTGACCTCAGGAATGTCCATTACTGGTTGTGTTGGGCCAGAGATATTAAGAGGTAGAATGTTGTAGTGTAACGAAGCTTTCTCCTTTTCAAGTGTTTTACCATACTTAACAAACTGCAAAACGATCGTTCCAGGTCATCATATTTTGCAAAAAGCGGTACATTGCAAACAGTTGTATCTGTTGGATGCAGAACCTGAGGGCGAAATTTTTCGGGTGTGACACTTTTGAGCACATCAAATAGGACAGATGCAGTCTGATAGTACGTAGCAATCCCATCCCTATGCGTCATTCAAAATGTATTGAGTGAGGAACTAAGGATAGATGATTTTTTCCAAGAGGATTGGTAATGCAACCCAATGCTTACGGTTTTCTCATTTGAACACCCTCCTCAATCTGTTTGTTACAATACCGCTCATAGAACCTCTGAACCTCTTTTGCATCAGTTGAGGCAAGCCTGCGCTGTGTTTCCATCTTTTCCTGTCAGACAAAAAAACGTCGATTATGTGGAGGCAGGCACATGTACATAGTATACTACTTTTCAAAGGAAGCTGGAGTAATTAGTATATAGCGAATCAATTAAATTTGAGTTACAGCCAATGCTCAACGGTTTTTAATTATCTCAGTATCTGCTATGCATAAGTGAGCACCTAGGTTTCGCCAGAATCTAACAGAATCACGGTGGCATGTCAGCGGAAATGGTGTCTCGTCTTGTACCAACAGATTTTCTCTGTTGATGAGTACTAGGATGATAATGAGTACCTTTTCTAGCCTTTGCACGAGTCGTGCTTGAAACCGCCCAACCCCACGTACACTTGCTGCTGGATCGATGGCGCGAGCCTTCTCCCACGCAACGAGCCGGCCTTCCCAACACCAGGCACAAGTGTCAGTCAGTTTGGAAAACAGAAGAGCCAAAGCGTATGCGTCTAGAGTACACACTACATACAGAGGTAGGCGACGCGTGGGTTATCCGCCTGGATCTCGTCGGCGGCCCGAAGGATGGGAACGATGGGCGCGAGGGAAGTGGGCGGCACGAGCTCGGTATCCTCGATGATGCCATCCCCGTCCTCGTCCGGGTACTTCTCCCTCGGCATGGAGAAATACGCCCGTCGCGGGTTCGACGTCCCGCCGCCGCTCGACATGGGCATGCTGCCTCTGCCCGACCGGTGGTTTCAGCTCAAGTGGCGTGGTGGTGAGCAAGGCAACTTAATTAGAGACAAGGGAGCGGAGGAGTCTTCTTTAAGAGGCGTTACGTTGATGATGAGGGTGTCGTCTTTTCTTTCATCTCAGACTCTTTTTTTCTTGTCGGGCCTTTAAAAAAAGATCAGATTCGAGTTTGTATTTCTTTTTCTTTTCTTTTTGGGCAATTATGATCTTCTTTATTCTGCCGCACAAAGAAGCTGATTCGCTTCTTACCATGCGGTAGACGTGGTGAGCAACTAAAAAATTGTTAGGGCATCTCCAACAAGGCGACGCATTTCGGACGCCCAAAAGTGGTCGCGAGCGTCCGTTTGCGTCGCCCCACGGACATATTTTGTCCGCGCGTCCGTTTGCGTCTGGGTGTGCTCCCAGCGGGGCGACCCATTTTTTTGTTTTGCAAACATATTTAAAAAGCATAGAAACTACTACATAGAAACTATACAAGTAGAAACCTAGACTACTTGCTGCCCGACGGCCCGGCCCCGTCATAGCACCTCTCCCTCGTCTGCTTCTCCGCCGCCTGCTGTGCGGCCGCTAGGGCTCGGTGCGCCGCCGCGTCCTCTTGCAGGCACTGCCGCAGCGTCGCGTTCGCGGCGTCGTTCTTGAGCGTCTCGAAGTACTCGACTAACGCCCTCTGCTCCGCCGCCTTCTCCTCCGGGGTAGGCGCATCAGTGTCGTCGGGCCTTTAAAAAAGATGAGGGTGTCGTCTTTTCTTTCATCTCAGACTCTTTTTTTTCTTGTCGGGCCTTTAAAAAAAGATCAGATTCGAGTTTGTATTTCTTTTTCTTTTATTTTTAGGTAATTATGACCTTCTTTATTCTGCCGCACAAAGAAACTGATTCGGTTCTTTAGTGCAGCTGTCTCACTTTATCAGGCCTTTTCTTTTCAATGACTTAATTTGCTCCCGGGGTGTGCCCGTATCGCGCACCCGTACCAGGTCCATCGCTTGGCGTTTGGCCAAACCCTAAGGTGGCGACTCTCGGCGTGGGCGCACGCGCCCATACCACCCGAACGTACTAGCATCCGGCTACGATTTTTAACCCCAGGAAGGAGGTAACCCAAAAACCATCTATCTATTTCTCTTTCTTCTTCCTTCAAACTCCAAACAACCTCCATTGGATCTTCAATCTATCAAAGGTATGTTTCTTCTCCGATTTCCAACTTATTTTCAGCAAAACCATGCTCAGTCTTTTGCCATTATCTATCTAGACTTAGGTCTTATTCTTGAACCAATCTTGATTAATGAGTATGCCTAGCTTTATTTTTAGAGGAGACAGATTCATTTATATATAGTGTAGAGGAATACCTTTAATATATTTTTATTGGATCAAATTTTCTATTAGCTACTTTTTATATGAACACAAGGAGCCGTACGTGCGATGGCCGCGGCACAAGCCACACCATCCATTGATGGGCTAACCCCCGAATCACTTGGCATCGAGTTTGCCGAGAATTTTCAGCTTAACAGTTTCAACCGTCTTAAGACCCGAGAAATCAAGTCACTGTTGTTGATGTTGATATTATTTTCTATACATTTGAGCAAAGTTTATAGAGTTTAACTTTAAATAAACTAATGTGCATCCTAATATAGGAAAGATGGAGTACCGAATACGAGTAGTGACTCCGACAGTATAAACTATAAAGATGACGAGTAATGAGGGTGCCATGGCATTGGCGCAAAGAATCGGTCCGACAAGCGCTTAGCTAAATAAATAGGGAATTTTAAAGATGTAGGGGAACGCTTGGTCTAATTACTGTTATCTGATGGGAATATATTAAGTAACAGAATAAATGAGAAAAATCTAGTGGAAAAAATATTCAGAACCATAAACTCAAATATTGTCCAGCAAGAATTTTGACAAAATTGCAAACCATATGTGCTCTGGCCTAGGCTAGTTTCGGAGATGGAATGCACCAGAGTTTAAGTATATTAACAATAAGATAGGGTTCGAAAAAGAGCTAAAGGGAAAAAGTAAGTATTCCAGGCGAAGCTTCGCTAGCTGGAGTAGTTGGCAAAGAAATCTCCTTTATTCTGTGTGTGTGTGCGCCCGTGACTTTTGCGCCTTTTGAGGTGGTGAGGATTGTTTTTTTTCTTAAAAAAAAGATGGTTTTTGTAGTGGCTCGGACGATATAAATAAATAAAGTTGAGGATGAATCGGAGTGCAATGATTATATTTGGTGCCATCGATTGACCAAAATCCCATCACACCCAAGACGGGAGGTTCCATCAATGTGGAGTCACCAGAGCAGCAGGCGTTGAAGATGGCGGAGGCCCTCCGCGATGATTCTAATGTCGAGTCACTCAAGGAAGCGCTGAAGAAGATGGAGCTCCTTGGAGGGAGGCTGTCGGCGCTGCTTGGCGGGCGCGTCGTCTCTCAAGACCACGTCTGGTTCCGCCTGGCGTTCCTGGCGGACAAGCTGAGCGGCATCGTTGCGGTGCTGCAGCGCCAGCTGGACAAGCTGCCGATCTACGACGATCCCTCCAAGCCGGAGACGGCGCTCCGGCTGCAGGAGCTGACGCAGCTGGCCGACGGGGAGGTGCAGTGCCTCCTGGACGCGTGGGAGCAAGCCCCGCTCTGCCCGCTGCCGTGGCGCAAGCAGGTCCGCCCCGCGACCATCGAGAGAAGCCTCGCCTGGCTCGTCTGGAAAGGGATGCGGCTCACCGACGTGCTCACCCACGACGCCGACGCCGACCCCGTGCCCGCTTCTGCCCCCGAGCTGCTGCGGCAGGAGGATGGAGGAGGAGGATGCCCGCTCTTTGGCGTCGACGGTGCGACCAAGAAGCTGCGCACGTGGCTCACGGAGAAGGACGACGGCGGCCTCAAAATCGTCTCCATCGTCGGACGCGCCGGGGTGGGCAAGACGGCGCTGGCCATGGAGTTGCACCATCAGATTAGCGGCCAGTTCGACTGCTGCGTGACTGCCAAGATGTCCCGGAGACCTCACAAGCACCACTTTCTCCAGCACATACTCCACCAGATCACAGCAGCTGAGCAGGCGGCTACCGACCAAACGGGTCGGGTTAGCAGCCAGAACCAAAATAGTAACAGGTATGATAAATTATTATTGATAATGCTATACCTTGTGTAATATTTTCTAAAATCAAAATATAAAAAAAATTTAAATTTGGATGAAAGGAAGTCAACATTGAACTAATGTATCATTAGTTTTTGTAGATGTTAATATTTCCTTCCATAAATTAAATTGGGTCAAATTTTAAAATGTTTGATATACTTAGGACAATAGTACTAGAATGCCATATTTTTTTGATCAAACAAAGAATACAATTAATATATTTTGAAACGGAGGAAGACAAGAAATTTCATCATCTATATATGTGCAACAAAATCTGTCAATAGTTGAAACTATCTAGAGGGTAGAAAATAACCTCGATGATAAGAGTAAACTCAATATTTCTGCCTCTTAATTCCTTGACCGACGGTGTGCTGTTGTGGGGGAGGCTGGAGTTGGTGAGTCATGGGTCTGGGCTCCCGTCAATGGAAGATCGAAGACGTGTTGGGCGGCGCCGCCTGGCGGCTATGGTGCCCTCCGCGGTCCGCAAGTGATGTCTGATGAGGTGGAACTAGCGATGCTGCATCTAACAACAGCTACGACAGGGAGGACATCATGGATCGTGGAGTCTCAATGGCGAATGCATGAAGATGGAACCACGCAGGGTGGTGATGTTGTCCGGGAACGTCGCACCTTGGGGCCTTGATGTCCAATGCGTGAAGATGGACCCGCACAGGGTGATGGTGTTCTCTAGCGCCATGGGGCCATCGATGACAGGCCTATCGAGGTCTCTACGTGGATTTGTTCCCTTAAAATGGGTCGATAGAAGACTGAGTCAGCGGCTTCTCGAGCATTCACATGTATTCCAGAATGCGGCTCTGCTTGGCTGGATGTAGGTTCCTGCTTCGCCACAGGGCATCCTGGGGAAGTCACCTATTCTACCTGCTAGGGGGTCGTTGTGAGGTCGGGGCACAAGGTCCCGAAGACATGATTACCCCCATTTTCAAGCTAGAAGGTGTGGCGGCATTCACATTGGGAGCGGGCTAGAATGGTTGATGGCAATGGCCGATCAAAACATCAATATGTGCTCTCTCTAGTGGAAACAAAATATCTATGACCGGCTATCACGTCTGTGGGAGGTTCGACTTGCCATTATTGCCATTATGTGCTTCTTCTTTGTCCAGTCTTTGGTTTAGGGTATGTGGGAGGTTTGGGTGGTGATGTCGCCAGGAATGTGGTTTGGGGTTACTCGAATATATGATTTTGGCAGGGTTTATCGAATAATCAGTTAAATTTGGATAGATGCATCTATCGATGTAGATGCCAGAGTTACCCTCCATTCCGGGAAAAAACTACAACTAACCCTGAAACTAACCCCTTGAAAACATATGAACAACCTAAAATATAACCCTCTAAAAACAAACCAACAACCAAAAAGGTACCCTACAATACCGTATTCGAGCCATATGCCAAGTGCCCAAGGTACTTTGCAAAGCATTGTTTGCACTCGACAAAGGCTTTGTTGGGTGTTGCACTTGACGTACATGCATCGACTGAGACCAAACTGGCAAATTTGCATTTATCGAATGTTTTTTATCGTGCACTCGGCAAGTCTTTGTCGAATGTTAAAAAGGGATGCTCGGCTAAAAAAATGCCGGGACAAAGATGGTAGTGCCGCATGCCACTCATATTTTATACGGCAAATAAGGGATCACACTAGCGCGTCATGTGTCTCATATCTTTTTCAAAGTGTTGCGCCCGGCGCTAGGAAAAATATATTCTGCAAAAAGGGCATATGCTTGTTCTCGAGGGCGGCATGTGTCCTTCTATACCGAGCTCCCTTCTCTGGGCACTCTGCAAACACTAGGCTAACATGTCCACGACACTCGGCATAAGATCACAAAGAGTACACTCTCATGCTACGTGTATAGTTTCCCGATTGAAACAATTTCGTCATTCCCAAAAAAGAAGAAACAATTTCGTCATTATTTTTGCATGTGAATTAATACTCAACTATCCTGATAATTGTGTATACATCCAAGCCATTACGAAACTACTTCATCATCAATTTTATGAGCATGAATTAAGCTGAAGTGTAGCTATAATTGTGTATACAGCCATGTTATCGTTGCACACCCAGTGAGAGGCAAGATGATGCCGCCAGTGCCTAACTTGAAGCCGCTTCACAACGACATGTCCACAAAAAATGCAATCAACCCATCCACTGAGCAGATGGAGGTGGTTAGCAACATCAAGAAAAGCCTGAAAAATAAGAGGTACCGTACTATTTTTTTTTTCCCGGAAAAGTGGGTCGTACTATATTACTTTCAGAAGGGCTATTTTACACTTGTTTTACTATGCTTGAAATTCCTACAGATGTTCAACACAAATTTATGTCATTCCAAAACTTTTCACTATTCTTGTGTTTTAGAGTTTTGCTAAGCTTCACCAGCCAGAGGCCAAGGACTAGTTAAGCAATAATGGATTATCAGAAGTGTTTAAGGACTCCTAACAGAGTTCACTCCCTCATTTCGTTATGCTTGTCCTAGCCTTGGGAAATTCTGTTTCAGTATATCAATCCGGTGATTGTCTAGTTATTACAAATTCCTTTCGCATGTTGTACCCTTTTTGCACGTTCGACCCAAAGTATGAGGTTGCCTTATAAACCCAGACGGAAGGACTAGAAGGACTAAACGATTATATATGTGGCTGACTCTTACTATTTTCTTAGTGCTTTCCTTGTTCTATCACTGTTGGGCTGAATTAATAGCATGGCTTCTCATAAAATGCAAAACATCTCACTATTGTTAATCTGCTGGAACCTAATTCCCTAATTAAGCTAAACCATTGTGGAGATTGTATGCTTTTGGAAAAGATAAAGAAAGTTTGGCAGTCTCATATGAAAAAGGTAAAACATGTCACAAAACATTATTTGACCCATGTAAAAATGACTTATAGTTGGAGACACTGTTTGCATAGTGATGTTTCATATGGAACGACAAAGTGGCACTACTAGAACATAAATTTTGGACAACGCAGAACAAAAAGAAGGCTACAAGAACTTTAGAGTTAAATTGAGATGATGTCATGGTGAAACCAAAATATATCACACATAGGTCATCTTGTTCCAAATATCTCACCATGATGGTTAAAGTGGATAATAAATCCGATGTTCTATCCACGAAAGTAAACTTTTGATGTGGAACTGATATTAATTACTAGATCATACTGGTGATAAAAAAATATAATCTATGATCATATTATTATGAAATATCTGTCAAGTTTTATGCACTAGCTAATGCAAACGAAGTCCAAACTAATGGAAAGATCTAGGAAATCCACATACACTTCAAGAGGTGGGCTCAAAAGGCCTTGTACGTAGACAGAGGGGGCAACAATAAGTTCAGGATAAATTATGCCTCACATGGCTTGAAACCGAGACCTTGGTTCTGATACCATGTCAAAATTCATACACTAGCGAAGACAACCACAAGTCCACATATACAGTTCAACAATACCATGACCCTAATTTTCATTAGTGTGGCTTTCCATGTTGGTTATATGGTAATATATAAGGTTCTAAACTTCTAATAGAGTATTGCATCCATTTAGTTAAATGCGGTGCAACACCTATCTTTGGGATTTTTTATTTGTTTTGGTCTATTATAATTCCACAATTATATCGAGATGTTTATCATTTTTCACATTTTATTCCCTCCATGCTAGGTATCTTATTGTAATAGATGATATTTGGGATACATCGGAGTTGGGATTGAAATCGTCACCTCTACGAGAAAACACAATAATGAAAGCATGGGAATTAGATGATAAAGATGAGAAAGAAAGCAATGAAGACCAACCCGAGGGAGGGATCAAAGAAGATCACATCGAAAAGAGAAACGAAGAGGATCCGGGGGAAAAAGAAATAAATGAAGATCAAGCAAAGAAAGAAAACAACAAAGATAAGAGAAAGGAAGAAATCAACAGAGGTAAATCCGAGAAACAAAGTAATGATGATCACACCAAGAAAATAAGTAATGAAGATCAAGCCAAGGAAGAAAGCAAAAAAGATGAGGCCAATAAAGAATTCGAGAATAATGTTTATATAGGAAGCAAAGATGATCTAACAGAGAAAGAGATCGATGAATATCGGATAGAGATGGACATCAAAGAAGATCAGGCTAACAAAATAAGCAAAAAATATCGTGCTGAGCAAAAAGATCATACCAAGAAAGAAGGGCCAAAAAATCAAGTCATGAAACAAAGCAATGAAGTTCAAGCCGATGAAAGAAGCAAAGAAGATCATGCCACGAAAGGATATAAAGAATATGAGGATAAAAAAGTAATCCTTGATTATCGAACCCATGACCAAAACAACGAATACCATGGCCAGAAAAAAAGCAACGAAGATAAAGGCAAGCAAGTAAGCAAAGAAGGTCAGGCCCTGGAAAGGAGCAAAGATAATTCCAAGAAAGGAAGCAAAGAAGACTGGGCAGAGCTAGAATCTATTGTAGACCAGACAGACGTAGCAATGAATGATGATAAGGCCCAGCTGATAGAAAGCAAAGAAGATGATGCTGAGAAAGGGAGTCAAGAAGACGAGTCAGAAAAAGAAAGCAAAGAAAATGAGGATCCGGCCGAGAAAGAAAACGAAGACAGGTTACTCAATTTCCTAGATGACTGGGAGTTTAAATCATGGACTATCTCAGAATATAAAAAGAAAGATTGGGAAATCATCAAGGACGCTTTTCCTGATGACGGGTGTGGCAGTCGAATAATCGTAACAACACGCATCTCAAGCATAGCTCGATTCTGCTGTTCTAGTACCTCTAATGGGCTTGTGCATGAGGTTAAGCCTCTGAATGACGTGGATTCAGAAAGGTTGTTTCTCACAAAAGCTTTTGGCTCCGAGAATGGTTACCCGGCAGCAGACGATTCAAGGCAAGCTCGTGATGAAATTTTGAGGATATGTGAAGGTATACCCATGTTCATAACCGGAATGGCCGACTTGATGAAGAAGAAGATGCAGCAGAGCTCTACTGGTTGTGACTTGCAACAAGTTCCCCAACTAGTCAAACAATTCGAGAAGGAAATGTCCTACAGTTACAATGATCTCTTCTACGGGTTGGAGTTGCTGCCGCTGTGCATGAGTGCAGCACTTGTACACCAGAAGGGGTGCATGATTGACAAGGAGC